>OZ007568.1:62176607-62386607 GCA_963931925.1 Onchidella celtica | reverse complement strand
GCATTTTAATTCTGCAAATCGAAACAAAGAAAAGAAATAATAATAATAAAAGAAGGTTGCTGTTTTCTGCCATTATTTTTTTTATAATTATTAATCTCTACCGTATCTTTCACAGATACCACTCATATTTTCAATCCACTCACGTCAGGTAAGGCAAGAACTAAGCAACTTTGAGTATTTATGTGACACACCAATGGAACACTATCGTCACCCGAACACTACGGGCATTTGCTGTAGCGGGCTATTGATTTACCTTCAGACAATGATACAAAAAATATCACAGCCTCGACTTTGTTTTTTAAAACCAACATCTCTCTAACGTTTTGTTCTAAAAGTGTGGCAGGGTAGGCACTTCTAGACCAGGGGTGCTCAACCTTTATTGAAAAATAGGATCTACTTTTACATTTCTCAGCCTTTGGAGATCTACCACTCTGATGCAGCCCTGAAACAAAAAATAAAAGAAACCGAACCTGTGCTGGTGTGCCTATCGGCATTATTCACTTTAACCTACAACTTAGAATCTTAGATACAAAATGCAGTGAACCAAAAACATATTTTATTTTAATAACACATTTTTACCTATATATATACCTCGCGGGTGTGTCCTACATTCATCCCGCGATCGACTGCCAAGCACTTGAAGATCGACCGCTAGATCGCGATTGACTGGTTGAGCACCCCTGTTCTAGACAGTATTCAATGAAAAACTTGATACATTTTCCTGAGTGAAGTAGTCAAGGGAGCAGAAGGCCCAAAATCTGAAGATAAGTTATTTTGAGGTTAGTGTCCATTTTTTTAACCCACACATTCTCTTAAGAATTACCTAGTTCATATGATCATCCTGTTCTGATTCCCGTCAAACAAATTTTATGTTGTAGTGTATTCCGTTCCCTCATCAAAAAAAAACGTGCAAGATATTGTAATTTTGCAGGTGAGATTTCAAAACGACCACATTAACAGTGCCATTTTCTCCTAATAATATAATATGCAGACCATGCTTTCCAGGTTTTGCAACTCCTCTGCCCCAGTTTGAAAATCAAACGATGAACAACCAGGAGACGGCGAAGTGCCACCTCTTGGTTAGAGTGCTCCCGCTTCTGTTCCTAGCACCAAGGCAAGACCCACGACTACTTACTATTCATATTGGAGCCCACTCTTCTGATGTTGAATACTCATCCTCACCCCCATCACCACCCACCCTCCCTTCCCCACCTCTACCATTACAAAAATGTAAGCATTCAAAATTTATTGTCTTCGGGAATCTCCGTGTAAAACCTGACTACAGCTACCAGGCTACCACCATTATAACCAGGTTTTTTTTCCCCCCTTAGTAGCCAACTGCAACTTTGCCGCCGGTTACTGTGGTATGTCTGTAGCTAAAACCCATCCAGTCAGGTGGACACGAACCAGTGGAAGCACCACGCATGGTCCCAAATATGGTCACAGCACTGGCGATGGTCAGTTGTACTCGTGTTGTACTCAACATCATTTAGTATCACCGTCATCATTGCCACGATCATCTCTGTCATAGTGATCTTTATGTGTGTCATTTTCATGTCACATATCAATCTATTTATCTGTCGGTCTGTCTGTCTGTCTGTTTGTCTGTCGGTCTGTCTGTCTGTCTATCTGTCTGCCAGTCAAGGGTCGAATAACAAAATCACGAAAGAAGATATCAGTATTAAATGCGCTCGTATTTATTCTCCTCTTCGTTCCAGTAGTTATAACGGTTCGTTACAACGTTATTTCTTGTTGTGTCATATTAGATCTGCCTTTTGCTCCACTGCCATGTTGTCACTCCTGGCATTATTTTTGTGATTTGTTTGTTGTCATGTCCATCCCGAACCAGAGACACTGGAATTTAGTGTAATCTATTTACAAATTGTCACCCCAATATTTTGTTTCATTTCCCGTAACTCCACGTGAGAAATATGGTCTCAAAATTTAAGCTCCTCTAAACAAGAAAATGAGAAGATTAAACTCGTTCAAAAGTTTGTGATGAAAGACACCAACACGGAGCGATCACTAATAAAAACAGTTAGGAGACGACAATGCAGTTCATGAGACACTTGAATCGACACAAACGTCTTGAACACCTTGCCCTAACTGGAAAATAGAGGGCAAAAATAGCAGAGGTAGACAAAGAAAAATCTATTTAAAAAGTTTGAACAGATGGGCGACAGGGAAAACCCGGACAATAATATGGGCTTTTTGAGAACATCCGAGTGGAGGAATGAGTGGCGGACCGTGGTCGTCGATATCTGTTTCAGGCCCGGCACTTGTAGAAGGAGAAGAAGAAACAAGAAGTAATAATAGTAATAATAGTAATAATAAAAACTAATAAAGAACTATTGAATATTATCACCTATTTGCGGACAAAGTGCAGAAAGCCTGAAGTCAGCAGAACATACTGTCAGATGCCAAACAAAGTTCATGGATAACACGAATTCAGTTTTTGCGTAAACACCAATGCAAACTAATTTGAGGAAATAATTGTTTTGCTTCGTAACTGTTCTGAATGTTGTTACTGATACTACCGCTATTGTGATTACTATCATTGTCATTGTTGCAGTCACAAGCTCCTCCTCTGCAAGGTGTTACTGTCTTTTTATTGCTGCCATCAGATGTTGTTCATGTTGATATCGTTAAGTTTGCTGTGTGTGTAATCACAGCTGCAATTAGTATGAAAACGTTTGACTGCATTTCAATTCTTCAGATCCCTACCTGGTAACCACTGGACAAAATGGAGTTACCAGGCTGACAACCAACACGTTCAAAACTGGTCCAGTCTGTATGGACATGTATCTGTATCAGCAGGGTCCCAGCTCCTACGTGGATGTCTATGTCAAGGGGCCTCGCCTCCCTTACCAAAAAGTATTTTCCTACAAAGGTCGCTACCGTGATGAGTGGGGCAATATTCGCCTCAAAGTGATGGTGCCCAGTGGCATGGACTTCAAGGTGAGTTGCTGTTGGCTTTTCGTGAACAGATACAAAATGAACAGTTGTTAAGAGTGCCAAGAATGTTTTTCAAGTTTCTTGAAATTTCATATAATTGCAGCTTCAAAACATACCGTTTGTCATCTTACTAAATCCTCTTTTTTTGGGGGGGTGGCGGGGGGGGGGGGGTCCTATTTAAAAGTAGCGTTAATTTTGCTGGCTGCCATATCACAATGAATAGTACAAGGGAGTAATCATTGTAATATGGCCTGGTCTTGCAATACACAAACATAAGGACATATAACCATGTAAAGACATAACCATGAGTTTAGTACTGTTGGCTTAAGTGTGGCTTTACTCATTCTAGTCACCGAAAGAAACATGTTTCACAGTACAAAAAAAAAAAAAAGACTCGAAACTGCAGTATCAGTGTTCAAGTAATTTGTACATTCTACTCTTAAACGAGGGTGAGTCATCTCAAGATCGGTGTGTAAGGAAGGTATATAAAACAAAGAAAAAAAGTCCATATCATAATAACATATGCATCAATGCGCAGATTTCCAACACACTATACATGTATCTATATGAAGAAATTTATCCATGCATGATCATAATACATCATGTCTAATAGATTCATACTCTATATTCACAACAGATACGTATGTACTCAAATATATGCACCTGTTGAGAGGAGATGAATGTAGACTCAAAATTAATTCAATTCATTTATTTAATTCATGTAATTTATACCCAAAAAGGTGTATTTACAGGCGTAAGAGATATATCTAAACTCATAAAAGATGTCATAGCTATACCCCTAAACATATATCTAAACTCAGAAAAGATGTCATAGCTATACCCCTAAATATATATCTAAACTCAGAAAAGATGTCATAACTATACCCCTAAACATATATCTAAACTCATAAAAGATGTCATAGCTATACCCCTAAACATGTATATATAAACGATAAACTCTTAAGAGATATATTTATTCTTACAAAGTTGTATCTTACTGATTAAAGAAGGTACAAGTATACCTATACTTAGAAAAGATTTATCTGTCTGCGCAAGAGAAAATTAGCTTCGATTAAATGCAAAACTTCATCTATACACTTCGGTAATATCTAAACCTTGCACATTAGTTCTAGCGAGTGCCGCACCCTGTTATTTAAAACTTAGAACAATAGGAGAACACAAGATTTTGGGGAAGTCCGACGGAATTTCCGGTCAAAAGTAGGTCAGGCCTATCGTAACGAGGTCAGGTCAGGAAGTGAGGCAAACATTGAGTCTTTCGCATCGGGACGCAGTTGTAAATACACCACAATGCGGACAAAAACATGTGCTTGGGGAACGTGTAACAGTGACAGCCGCTATAGTGACAGGCCACATATGGCCGGTGTCACTTTCAGACCGTTTCCCAAGCCAAAAACAAAACTAGATAAGTGCAAAGAGTGGATTAAACTCTGTAACCGGCCACACGAGGACCTGAATGTGGACAAGATCAAGAGTTACACCTATGTCTGTTCAAAGGTGAGAGATTATTGTACTTTTTAAAATTTCATATTTTGCACAAATATTTCATAATTATTATTAAATTTCGACTGGTCTGCATCTCCATTGTTCACAGTCATTTCTTATCTGTTGTTTACCCATCGACAATTTTCTTTGTTCTAACTGCATGAAACAATGAAAGCCGGCCTCCATGTTATTCTTCTAGCACTTACTACATTTGGCTATGATTATGATCAACTACCCAAAGGATCTCTTGGCCACCTTCAAAGTTTACTGATTTTCTCCGTCCTTTTCAGTCTGTCTTTGATGCAGAAGAATAATGACGAAATGTGAATTTTAATTTTGTCCCTTCCTTTTTTTTCAATTTTATATATTGTAGGCCTAGATCTATGATGTTTCATAGTACAATATGACTTTTAGAGTTAGTCGTGTAATTTCACATTTCACTGTGTCTTTAAACAAAGTTTGAGATTATTTTCAATTTTTACTTCCAGCATTTCAAAGATGACACTTCAGAGTATCCTGAACCTGCAGGCTGTGCTACCCCAGTCAGGAAAAGAAAGGCCCCAGCAGAACGGGATGGACCAACAAAGCAGAGGAGAAGTAAATATAATTGCAAATTTAATATTCAGATTGATATATCATTAACCCTTTCATGTTTCAAACAAATTATCCGAGGAAGGGGGAGAGATGGTTGATTTTTCCTTACACCTGGTACCCTTTTTTTAAACCTTATCTTGTCACAACCATGTTCACTCTCATACACAGACATACATCATAATATATACAGTACATCTCCATACTCACTAGCAACAAAACTGCAATAAGTCACAAATACAAGATAATGAATTTATTTATCAAATACAAAGCAGGTTAATTATATTATAGTAAAGATCAATAATGTGTACATGTGATTTTTATTCCATCATAACTCAAAAGAGCTGCTAATAAATAACATCTCCACACAAAATACTCTGACATAAACAAGGCTACAAGGTATTAAATTTACTACAAATCAATATGTTATATAAGTGTTTGCTCTTTGTTTCATTACAGAAAAAGCTACACCAGAAAGCAGCCCTGTCCCACAAGGATACAGTTCTGAGTACAGCACACTTAGGGACATTTTTTAGTGAGAAAGTCCCTCAATTTCTCATCTGGGTATGGCACTGTCAGAGGCGTTTGTGTCTTCTTTAGTCGCTTGTATACTTTATCTAGAGTTACAGCCTCTGGGTGCACTCTTTTCACACTTGCAAACAATTCATCTGGATCTGGCCAGGGGGCAGCACATGCCTGGGCGACTCGACATCTGTAGAGAATGAATCATAATGAAATATTCTGTAAGTAATATAATAAATTGATGCCTCTCGTGTTTCAATGATGAAGGATATTACCATAATTAATTTTCCATCTGTCACTGGAAAAGTATTGTTGAGCTACTGCCATAATATTGCAACACTGATGTTATGTTTGTGCACATCAGAGTAATTATGTTCATTTTTTAAAATGTGTTTTAGGGTAGAGCTGGTGAAAACTAAAACAAAATGCACTTGATGACAAGAAGCGTAATCATGTATAAATATGTGTAATCATAGATAAGAGAGGCTCGTGAGTGATGGTATCATTGGTGTCATCATCATGTTCAAGCCACAAGGACATTTAGATTCACCATCACCATTTTTAGTAATGCCAGCTGCACGTGTTAGTTTACATCGTTTATGATAATGATAGAAACACAGTTGAATAGATCTATACATGTCAGCTGTTTTGTTATCCTGCATTCTTGCTTCTAAACAATTTTTGTCTTAACATCAAATCAACCATTACAAAAGGTTGGAGAAAAGCATTGGGGACACATGCAACAGTAAACTATTTCATGTTAATTCCTTGTACCGGTACCATGTTCCTAGAACCATTTCCTTGTCACATGCTGATAACTTTATAGAGACAATATTATTACAATAAAATTTGTTTTCATCCACAAATCTTCTCTTGTTTCTATATACCATGTATGTGTTGGTAAAAATGGGGATCTCCGTAGTGTAAGGACAGCTACAGGAGAAAAAAAAAACACTTACTGTGTTCTGCTACGTGGCTCAAGAGACAAATTCAATTCTGTGACCTCCACAGCTTGGGTTGAAGAAGCAGTTCTTCTACAATACCATGTGCATGGTTTTGATGTGCAGCTGGATCCTCTGTCATCAACAAATGACATATATTCAAATAAGGCTGCTGCAACATGCCGGCAGTAACCATCAATCCTGTGAAAAAATTATAAATAAGAATGGTGTTTATTGGTTACTTCAGATGCAAAAAGGATTTTAAAAAATTCAGTTTTTCTGTCTTTCACAAAAAGAAGGATTACCTACAAACTCCATTCATGAATAATGACAAGAACATTCATTTCTTCGAGAAATTGCCTTCCAAATGTACTGTTATAATTTTGATCACAATTAGAAATTATATCTTTTTTTTTCTAATTACAATCTGTGCAATAGACACTTTTTCATGATACCCAGGCACTGTTACTACCCTTTTGTGACCTGCAAGATGTACAGCATACGTCATATTTTGCTCTTTGTTAATCGTGACAAAATGCCGTTGGGAATTAAATCGAACGTCACAGACAGTGGCTGGCCAGGACCATTAAGACGTACGAAGGACATCATACTTTTCTCGCATAACGAATCAAAGCAAATAATTAAGAGTCGAACTGACTTCAGAATCAAATTCAGCAATATTGGGAAAAATGAATCACCAAGAGACCTTCCGTCACGCAAGGGTTTTAAAATCAATTTCAAGGTGTAGACTATACACTGCAACAGCTACCAGTATGAGATGCGTGAGAATCCTTCCTATAATTCTCCTGTCTCTCTTAATAAGTTAATATAATTAATATATATAATATATTCAGAACTTACCCTCCACGACAACAGCAGTAAGCACTGACGATGGGGTTGTTGTCCTCTTGGGCTGTCAACACTATCCACCCCAGGTAATACGGAAGACCACTGCTGGGATCCTTTGCATTAGTGCGTGGTTTGACTTGAAACTGAAGGTGGTGGTGTTCCTGGCTTTCTGCGAACCTTCCAGTCTTCAAGTCTAGGACGTACCCATCCTTAAACATTGAGTAGCCCTCCAGTTTCGTGAAGTCTCGAAGACTGCCGTGTGAATAATGTCTCGACTGAGCCAGATACGACAGGATATCAAACGATGTTACAACTGGTATCTGGCTCAAATCGTGAGATATGTCCAGCTGTGTTGGAACTGGAAGATATATGATCTGGCTGTTGACCGTAACTTTCAGTTTAGCCTTTACAGTGTCTGTCTTCGATTCTAAAATCCCATCTGGGTCCACCTCGATGCCCAGACTCTCTGCACTTCGACACAAGTCAATCAGTTCTTGTTTCTTGAATCCACTGATCACAACACCTCTTTCTCGCAAATAATCTTGAAGCTGTGAACACGACTTAATTTTGAAATCCATAGCGACGATGGAAAGCGACTTGGAAAAGATAAACGAACTAGAGACTAGAGTAGTACACCACCGTGCAAAGTAGAACAAAGTAGCACGGGCTAAGCAATGTTTACTCGTTTTTGCCTCACTTCCGGATTTGACTGATGGTCAGGCAATGTCAAGGTCATGGGTCAGTGGAATTTCCCAGGATCTTGGGGAAGCCTATTGCATTGTACTGGTCTGTACGCACGACTCCAGTCCCAAACTTACTAACTGCGTCCAAGAGATTTAATGTCTTTCTCTTTCGTCCCGACTCCTACGTGAGCCGCGAAGCAGTTGGCAGAACGCATCACCATCATCCGGTTATGCTGAAAATCCCTACTAAACGACACTGAAACGAAACCAAAGCAACACTGATACGAAAGAAATGGTGCCAACTTAAATTTTACATTTTGAATCCATTAACAGGAAACGACACCGATGCCAGCACTGATATCGACATGCATTTCGTTTCGGTGTCGTGATGATGTGTCATATTGTCGGTATTGTGGCCAAACCATCTATCTCTCGGAAACAAATTGTTATAAAAAAAAACAAAAAAAAACTCTTGTTTTGAAACCCGACTGTCAGCCGTGAACCGTTTTAAGCACCGCATATAATGAAGCTACATTTCTTACTGCACGCCTTGTTACGCAATCGGGAGAAGGAGAGATTGTGTACAAATCCTTGTCGACGGCCCGGAGGTTAATCGACGTTTGCCAGCGAAAAAGCCAAGCTCGTTCTGCAACATGCCTGGTCGCGGGACTATGGCGTCCAGCACACCAGTTGGTCGTTGGTCATCGGCGTTTTGCGTATGGTTTCGTGCGGTTTGCGCATGACAGAAAACAGAAGGGCATGCCAGGCACGGAATGGTCATTACACTTTTTGTCAATATCTCAAAATTTTATAATGTAAACTTCATCTTATATTGCAGTGGTTGATTTATTTCCGCATTCTGGCTTGGATGATCCTAAAAAAGTGAAAATTGAAACGTTTCCGAGATTAGACGGGTTTGCCACAGCACCGACAATACGGATTTTTTAATAAAATTGTAACACTGCAGTTGCTTGACTTGTAGTCAGCATACACTGTGTACAGTAAAGTGTGAATAGTTTTTAGAGAGTTCTTTGATTATCCTCTTGTGTAGTACTGTTTCAACTAAATTTGCATATTTTTTGTATGTCCACAGGTGACCTTACAGGCTCGCGTGGGGTCTGAACCCATAGCTATTGATGATCTGTATTTTTACCGAGGTGCTTGTGAGTGATCGCCTGGACGAGGTCCTTTGGTTTCTCAGGGGCCTCAGCCTAGTGCTGTTGGCCCCCTATTCTTGATTGTTGTTCTTCGTTGTTCCACGTTGCAAGTCGTTCTTTGTCTGCCTTTTTTTAATTCGTGGCGAGCGCCATGAGAAGTGCAGAAGGAGGACAGATGTAGAAAAAGGAGGGCAGTTCTAAGGCAGGCACTGTCCTTTTCAGGAGTTGATCCCTTTATTGCCAAAACTCACAGGTCACTAATTGACTGTTTTTCCTCTAGAGCCCAGGTTAAAACAAAAATTAAGACTTTAAGGCCTAGCCGGGCTCCAGGGTTTTTGAATTTTGATCTTTAGGCTCATCGCTCGTCGTGGCGTCCTATCTAACTAGCCGTGTCTCTCTCCCTCCCTCTGTCTGTCTCTCTGTCCCTCTATCTATGTCTCAGGATAAAAGGACATGCAAATAAACCTTGAAGTAAGGCATGATATAATAATCCATCAATTTCTGAGTTTGTTTGACAATTGCTACATTATTACAGTTGTGTGATTTGTTATTTTTGCTGCTTTGATGAGTGGCTGTCTGTGAGGATATTTGCATGTTTTCTCAAGCTTTCACACCAGTTATTGTCGGTGCTGAATTGTTTTATGTCCGGGTTTTATGTAATGTTGTGCCTTGATGAAGGTCATCAGATTCTAGACCCGGGTCGCCGTTGGTCCCCATCAAGGCAATATTGGGGGCCGACTGTGAAGATATTGCTTGAAATTATGATTAGGTTGAAACCTCCTTGAGAGAGGATTGGAATTTGGGGTTTCTTCCATCTGAGTCAATGTCTCTAATCACTAGGCCATTGTGTCGGCAGTCTGTGCTGAAAGGTCCGAAAATATGCGCATGTAGCTCTATATATTTATACATGTATGAGAACCGAAGTGCAAACGTTATGCCGAGAACTCCATGACAACCTGGAAATATGCTGTTTTCACCTAAATTCCTTAAAAACAAAAAACAACACCAAAAAAAAAAAAACACATATTTTGCCTTTTCTTTCCCTACAATAAATTTTGGCTTATATAAATATGTGTAACATTAACAACAACAACAACCAACAACACAACATGAAAATCCATGAACGAATCGCCACATGACCTGTTAGTTCTGGCGATGCCGCCCTCTCCTCCCAGTCTTTCCTCAACACCCTCTCCCTCCTCCCCCCCTTTCCTTCATCCCCACCACCATAGTATTTAATTTTCGCAACCGATTGTCTGCTTTGTTGGAGCAGCTCCGCTTGTGGCTAAACAAACCAAAGATTCTACAATAAGGGCGTCACAGTCTCTTTGCAATTGTCGATTCTGTGGGTGCTCTCAGATCTGTTAGGGATGTTTTCCGCGGGCCTGCTTGGGCTCCACTGAGTTTATCAGTTTCTATCCCCCCTCTCTTAACACACTGGCGCAGGTAGATAGATAGACAGACAGACAGACGGACAGACAGACAGACAGATAGATAGATATATAGATAGATAGATATAGATAGATAGATAGATAGATAGATAGATAGATAGATAGATAGACAGATAGATAGATAGATAGATAGATAGATAGATAGACAGATAGATAGATAGATAGATAGATAGATAGATAGATTAGATAGATAGATAGATAGATAGATAGATAGATAGATAGATAGATAGATAGATAGATAGATAGATAGATAGATAGATAGATAGATAGATAGATACGAGGTTAGGTAAGGTCCATAGCAGATACTTGAATAGTAAGATAGGCTGCTCGCCTCTTTACCGTTGTAAATAAAGTGTCCACTGGTAGCGTGCAAAGCCCCCCCCCCCCCCCAAACAACAACAACAACAACAACAGCAAGTGAGCAGGCATGCTCTAATACTAAGCTAGGCCTTATGTTGTTTACAACTATTACTGACAACCTAAACGACTTGAAGTAATACCTTTCATAAATTTATGTGATTGATTGTGTGTATTCAACATTATTGTCAAAATCAATGAGAACCACTTCTTTTCTCATTTGTTTTCCCATGTGTCAGATTTTACAAATTGATAATCACAATGGTTCCCCATGTGTCAGATTTAACAAATGAGAAAAGAAGTGGTTCTTATTGATTTTGACAATACGTTGAATGCACACAATCAAGCACATAAATTAATTTTAAAAAATAAGAAAAAACAAACAGAAGAAGAAGATCTAGGCCTAAATCTAGGGCTATGACAGACAAACTGACTCAACTACTAGGCCTAAATCTAGGGCTATGACAGACAAACTGACTCAACTACTAGGCCTAAATCTAGGGCTATGACAGACAAACTGACTCAACTACTAGGCCTAAATCTAGGGCTATGACAGACAAACTGACTCAACTACTAGGCCTAAATCTAGGGCTATGACAGACAAACTGACTCAACTACTAGGCCTAAATCTAGGGCTATGACAGACAAACTGACTCAACTGCGATATAAATATGTTGCAAAAAAGACGAAAACTCAAAGGGTGTAGATATCGAAATCTTGCCACCACCCCCCTCCCCCCCCCCCCCCCCCAACCCCTCAACAAAGGAGAAAAAAAAACCCAGACTGCTTATTTGTGGAGTAGCAGTGCTGTTAAACCATTTACAGAAACAGAAAGATACACAGTAGATATATAGAGAATTGTAATGTACAGAAGCTGGTAAACCTTCTTTCATAGAATGGCAACAAAATGAAGACTGAAAATGTGAAACAATTATTTTTATCACCACAAGAAGAAGAGTAATGATTAAAAAAAAAAAAGGAATATGAAAGCACACATCAACAATAATAATAAACCCCCCCCCCCGCAAACCCCCCCCCCCCGCAACCCCCCCCAAAAAAGGGGGGGGGGGAGTAAACACCAACACTCACAAACTGTGTAAAATCAAGGCTGTAAACAACAATAATAATAATGAAAAAAAAAATAGTGAAAAGAGTAGAAGTATCTATTCTGTTTGTTCTTCTAACCTTTAAAAACATAAAAGAAGAACAAACTAATTGGCATAGAGCTATTATTAATAACGTGACAAGCTTTCCTGACTTTCTTTCAAGAGTTCGGTGCAGTTTCTGTGCCAAAAAAGGTTTGAGCCGCGCACCAGTGCACATGGTATACAGAATAAGACTGCGTCTGACAAAAACCTAGTTTGGTGCAGTTCAGTTGCAAAAGAAAAAAAAAAAAAAAAACAGACCAAAAAAAACCAAACAAAAACGGATTGCCTAATGGGCATGAAAAAATTGCAGTTTATAGAGACTTTCGAGACAACTTCATTTTCGTACCCCTGATATCATTTAAGCCTTACTATTTGTATTACGGCTTCACCTCCTTAAAACGTCTGGCGCCAATGAGAGAATCGATGAAGATGGTATAGTAATGGTAGACATGTGCAATTTTGGTTTCCTTGGGTGATTTACTAGATGTGCAATAGACGATACGGGTTATTGAATTACTCTAATTAGATATTTCATACGCCTGAATGAAATCGCAGAGGGGAGACAATACAAATTAAACTGCAGATCCCGAGGGTAACAATCTCAAGAACAGACTTTGCAAGTGGGTGGTAAAAGTAAAGGTGGGCGTTAACTCATTCCCTCCGGTTACTGTTTTTTTTTGGTGCGGAAGGGAACTCTCAAAACTATCCAGTTTGAAATTTAGACGTAGTTCAAAGATGCCCTTTCTTTCACTTAGTACAAACATAAGACATAGACATTAAAGTAAAGGAAAGTCAATGGACACGGATGGGATTCATTTTTTGGAGAAGCTGGCTTAGAATAGATAATTATTAGTGTTGGAAAATCGGTGTCCACTTGAGCCGAGCATTCGGCTTACCGTAGCGAATGAGTTAATAATAAAATACGATGTGTAAGTAGTAGGGCATAGAGCTGGTAAAAAAGGCACAACATAAAAGGTGCACGTTATTGATGAACTAGACATTTTTCATGGCAGGGCAATGGTGACAATCACAACATTAAAGGTGCGCATTATTTGTGCAATGAACATTTTCACTGTAGGATAATGGCACCAGCGTCAACAGTAAAGGTGCGCGTTAATGATGCGATAAACATGTTTTTATATCTGGACAGTCATGACAGTCACGTGCTTTTTCATTAAGATCATGGGGACAGAGACAACAACAAAGGTATAGGCTAATGATACAATAAACATTCTTTCATGGGAGGACTGTGGCAATGGCAACAACAATAAAGGATGGTTGTGGTGCATTCAGAGTGGGTCCGCTATTTTGGCGTTCCTGCGTGAAAATTCCGATTTATATTTTCTTTGTACCAGTTCAGAGCGAGTCCTCTTTTCGTTGATCCGCTTTCCATTTGAAAATTTCACGTTGGAAAATTAAAAATTTTTTGTTAGCGCAGCACTAAACTGAGCCGTTTAACGTTCATGATTACCTAAATATAGACCAGAAATGGGATCAATGCGACCCGCGTGTAGCAGGTAAATAACAGCAATGAGGGGAAAGTAAGTCCTAGGATGAACATGGAAAATCTCTGGAAGACATTGTCCCCAAAAGGCCGTGAAAACCCCGAGAAAAGTGTCAAAACTCCTTTACCATGTCTAGCCTCAGGAAAAGGCTGGTGCAAGAGACGACCCTCAGTCTGCATTTGATGAACAGAGTATAAGACAAGGACCTGAGGGTAAAATTCTACTGAACGAGTAGGAAAGGGGCTGTGTGAGGGAGAGAGAGAAGATGACGATTAAAACAACAACAACAACAAAAAAAACACAGTATCATTACTGAGCCTTTCTTGAGTCCCAGCGTTCAAGTTTCACTGAAGTCTACTTCTGGCATACTTAAACCAAATCTTAAGTCTTGCAGACAGTATCTGTGGTTTACTTTATTCTCCCTCTCGGACTGACATGCGATTTGGAATGTATTCATTCTGTGTATGACTCAGTGATTAGAGACAACTAAAGAGGTGAATAGGTAAGTATATAATTAAACGAACAGAAACAAATTGATATCTGTATACTATGTTCGTACGTAGATAGGCAAAGGAATTTAAAGTGAATAAATAGATAAGTTTGGAAGTACATGCATAAAGATGTAAATAAATACTTAGCTGTCTGTGAGGACTATCCTGTAAATCGAACCTGTGTGAAGTCTTTATATCCCAGAACTGTGACAGTACTCTTCTAATAATGGGCCAATGTTTTTTTTGTTTAAGTTCTTGGTAAATTAGTTTTACTCTCTGATAAGCCAGTGCTGAATAGACAGACATTCTTGCCCCAGTGCGTTTTATTTTCCTGCAATACAGGCTTGTTGAAAATTTTAACTTTAGTATACTTTTAATCTTCCCACGATACTGCCAATATATTTTATAAAAATTATTAGCCATAACATCTAATATTCATTTGAAATAAACTAACATTCTGGATGCACCAAACAAAGAAATCATTGACAATTCTTTTTGGGATAAATCAAAGGACCTTGAAGACAATGTCCTTTGCTTTTTATGGAGTATGGCCCCAATTTTAGGCCTGTGCACTATGTGGCACACAATAATTCCCTTGTAGTTTAAACTGTTAGTGTACAATAGGCTATAACAGACTAGATTGCAGTGAAAAAGGACCCATCTCTAAAAGGGGTATTTTAGGGTTTACTATAGCAAATTAAGGCCAATATATTATTGAAAACGAACTCCAATGAGTTGAATGATCATTTTCAATACTTTGTCAATTAAAAGACAATGATAAGAAAAAAACACGGACGTAACATGAATGTCCATGTGTATGTATGTTTGTTGTGTGCATGCCTGTACAGTTTGTATGAAGATTACTTACTACATGGGATAACGGTAGATATCCTTGTACAGATGCCTAGCCCTGCTGCGACCCCACAGATTTTCTGTGGTTTTTATAATATTTCGTCATCCTTGTAAAGAGTGTACCTCAAATATCTTGGAATAAATCTCGAAACCCACCGCCCTGTGTATATATAAAAACTAACACAGGCGCATGAATAACATGATTCGAATATTTGTGATTCATTCAGATTTTTCTGCATCCAATCAGCAATCACGCAGGTATACTGGTTAGCAGTTGATCGATTGTTATTATACATTGACAACTTTGAGAGAGGCTGTGCTCTCCCTCTCTTCTGACGTTGTTGATTTCGTTTCTCTTCTCACTATTGGCTTGAGGCTACTAGCAGTATCTTCCTGCTAGCATGATGATGTTGTTAGAGGTAGTGACGCTTGCCACTGCCGTCATTTCTGTTGCAACTGCAGATGACACTTATCTGCATGACACTGTTGATATCGAGGTAGATATTGTACACGATGTTGGTCTTGTTCTATATGCACTGTTGGTGTTATTGTTGCCTTCATTTTGAAGTTGTAGCTGCCTTCATTTTTGTGCTGTCTCTTCCAAAAACATGTGTATAATTTATTACTTTTTTTTTTCGTTTCCACTGGAATCATAAATGTTGTTAATGAAGTTGAATTCATGTTCATTTCTTTTCTAAGTTCCTCACATTTCGAGGTTCCTCTGTAGTGCCAAATATAGTAACATATTTCATCTGGTTTTTAGGTTAGTTATACCTTTACAAAATGTCACACACACACACACATTCACACACAGTAGCAACATGACAAGTAAAGTAATTCTGTAAGAATAACAATAATAATCAACGTTTCTGGAGTGCATGTAGAGTGCAATGTTTTATTCTTTACCAACAGAAATTTCTACATCCGATGACATACAAATACTCGTTCAGTATAATAATAATAATAATGTATAGCATTTATATAGCGCATATCCATTTAAAATGCTCTATGCGCTTTACAGAAACAACATGTCACCCACAGAGCAGAATGGAGCTGCCTGCGAAGCGCTCAACACACTGCACTGCTTCTTTCTCTCTCCCTGTCTCGCTCACTCTCTCTCTCTATCTCAGAGCAAATTGTAACGCAGCCTGTTAGGCGCAGTTCACAACTCACAACAGTTCACAACTCACATCAGTTCACACAACACACAACTCAAATAATATTTGAATATTTATTAATAACAATATATATTTAATAATGAATAATAAATTCTGGCGACGGGGGGGGGGGGGGTGATATGGATAAATTTTAATCTATTAATTTCAATTTCCAATTTTGCCCGGGCAGCGGCCTTTCGGCCTGCTCTTTACGATTTCCAACTGCCAAGGTATCTTTAACGTGCGCAACGTGCACACGGGCCCTCCGAATTTTTTCGTCCTTATCCGAGAAGACTAGGTACTCGATCCTACCCCCCAATAGGACCAGGGACTTGAAAATATGAGAAAAATCCAATTTCCAACATGCCTGCACTGCCCGGGTTTAGAACCCGGGACCCTTGGCATGAGAGGCGAGCACCTTGCCTCTAGACCACCTTGCAGTATCCACCATGCAATTCCATCACAATCACATTAATTTTGATTTACCCACTAAAAGTCCCGTGCACTTACAGCAGAATACAATCTTGACTGATTTCATCCACTGGGCTTCTGAGTTTTCTTCTAGATCTAGTGTATGACATACATCATGAGGAATGTGCGCGTCCTCTTGAATATTTACATGTATTTATGCTGTGCACATTTCATTCTCCATAACATAGCGCCGCGCTGGAGTACTGAAGGATAATACATGGCCCAACGGTGTGATCCCGTATGCCTTCCGGGGTTTCTGTAAGTGATAGACAGACAAACAGATGGATAGATAGATAGATAGATAGATAGATAGATAGATAGATAGATAGATAGATAGATAGATAGATAGATAGATAGATAGATAGATAGATAGATAGATAGATAGATAGATAGATAGATAGATAGATAGATAGATAGATAGACAATCAACTTCACAGTAGTTAATTAAAATAATCATTGCAGCGAGTTATAGCACAACATATATTTGGTATTCTGTGGAAAAATGTCTTTTACAAGTGATGATTAAAGATGTCCTGTTCGGTTTCCATAAAGATATTACAAATTACGGAGCTTGGGCAGTTTG
This sequence comes from Onchidella celtica, assembly GCA_963931925.1. Taxonomy (NCBI): domain Eukaryota; kingdom Metazoa; phylum Mollusca; class Gastropoda; order Systellommatophora; family Onchidiidae; genus Onchidella; species Onchidella celtica. The sequence continues at coordinate 62,369,391 of OZ007568.1, read as the reverse complement.
TCCAGGATTCCATCATTACTGTTTACAAAACCCATTCCTCCTCAATCTCCAGCCAGAGACTTCGAAAACAAAATTTTGGAGGCTATGAGAGAGATTGAACATGATGTCAACGGGCCTGGTAGTCCTTGTATCAAGTTTGTGCCCCGCACTAATCAGGCCGACTACCTCGACATCAACCACGGCAAAGGGTGAGTTTATGACGTCACACTACCACCCACCGCCTTTCTTTCCTCTTGGTCCCATGGTAACAATGTAAACATTCAGCTTGGATCAAGAGTTGGCAACAAAACCTTAATTTTAAGGTGAAAATTATAGTGCCGAAAAATGAAAGTGTTTAATGGTACACTCGGCCTGGAAGTAGTTGAAGATTTTATTTTTTCTGCCATTGTTGAAAATAATTAGAACAACTCTTACAAAATGTCCCTTAACTAGCATTTTCCACACAAACTACCGCTACGTTAGAAACTACTTATAACCGTTTGTTTCTTTGTAAAAAATGGATGTCTTTTTCACAAAATGTGATTTATGAACAATAACCATCTTGAGCGATCATCACGATCTGGTGACAATCTGAGGTATTTCAGCGAATGTTTCCATCTTCAGAGAATGCTCCAACTAATTCTGTCACATTCATGCTTCAAACTGTAACGTTTATAGATAAGCCTGAGACTTTGCAAAATTTAAAAATTGACACAAATCTGAAGTAAAATTACTGACAGTTTAATACAGGCCCTACCCGTCCTTTGGAATTTCTGTCTTCCTTTTCCTTTCAATAGTTTCACGATCTTACTCTCATTCTGTGAACAAATGTAACTATCCCATAATTTGTCACCACTGCTATCTTTTGTGCAAAAGGGTCACACTGGCATCCACAATTTTTTTTCCTCATCTTGACCAATGCGCTTGTCTGTCAGATGCCAATCGGATGTTGGCAATCTCCACCGAGGGGCCCAGGACATGACCCTGGGAACTGGGTGTGACTTCAGGGGCACCATTTTGCACGAACTCGTTCATGCCATTGGCTTTTTTCACGAGCATGCACGACCAGACCGAGATAACTATATAAACATCAATCATGACAATGTGGCGCAAGGTAAGTATAGCCGTGTACTCTCTCGCTCTCTCTTTCTTTCTTTCTCTTTCTGTGTCTCTCTCTCTCTCACTCTCCAATCTTTTGCCTTAATTATGGGCATTTAAAATTGTGCTGTGTCCATTTCCGTGTTAGAAGTTTTCTTTCCTTCTCTGCCAAACTGAATTCTCAAACTTAAGATAAATTTTGTTTCAAGATATTGCCCGACAGATCCGGTCCAGATCCAGTACTTACAGATCCGGATATCCGCCTGCTTGGATCCATGTGATCTAGATCCAAGAATATATGGTGTACGGATGTGATCTAGATCCAAGAATATATGGTGTACGGATGTGATCTAGATCCAAGAATATATGGTGTACGGATGTGATCTAGATCCAAGAATATATGGTGTACGGATGTGATCTAGATCCAAGAATATATGGTGTACGGATGTGATCTAGATCCAAGAATATATGGTGTACGGATGTGATCTAGATCCAAGAATATATGGTGTACGGATGTGATCTAGATCCAAGAATATATGGTGTACGGATGTGATCTAGATCCAAGAATATATGGTGTACGGATGTGATCTAGATCCAAGAATATATGGTGTACGGATGTGATCTAGATCCAAGAATATATGGTGTACGGATGTGATCTAGATCCAAGAATATATGGTGTACGGATGTGATCTAGATCCAAGAATATATGGTGTACGGATGTGATCTAGATCCAAGAATATATGGTGTACGGATGCCTGCTCAGTAAGTGGTAAAGACAGGAAGATAGGTGCCTCATAAATCATGTGAAATACGGGACCTTATACATACTATGAACTACCGGTACCTGGTCCAATAACGGTGATGAGAACAGCATACACTTTAAAGTGAAGACGGCTCGTCCTGTCCGTGAGCTTATTGTCCCGCACAGTCCACAAACTTTTGTTGTTGTTGTTGTTCTTCTTCTTCTTCTTCTTCAAAAAATTACTCTTTAAATTAGGTTCAACTTTTCCCATTTTTTGCGGATTTATTCTCTTCAGACCCTCCTCAGGAGGGAACAAAATGTGCACTGGATTGTCGAACCACGAGTTCGACGAAGGGCTCAGTATTATTCTTGCCTTCGCTGTAAAGATCACCAGTGTGCAGCCAAAGCCATATTTATGTATAACAGAAATTCAGATCTCCCCCTTGTTGAACACATGGTGATGAAAAGGAGTGCACAATTGTGGTGATTTTGAAGGATAGTCGCGAAGTATGGGCCTCTTGTGAAGTCCCATTGCAGACTGCCAAAAATTTCGAACATTAATATTTGGTCAGGAGAGTCCAGATTGGATACCTTGACCTACGAGTGCTGCATTTATAGGCCTACAATAGCGTAGCCGTAGGCAGTGATAGACTTGATAAGGTGGTCAGCCATGTCATCAGTAAGTATGACCTGAAGACAGCCCAACAGTGTCGATATATCATCCAGGTCAAACTGTATTCCTGGAGTTCTGCCACATTTCGGAAGAAATGGGAATGAGTTGCTGGTGGAAACAGATTCCTGGGCCGCTGATCTACATTATGACAAACTCTCTCCTCTCACTGTGACTGTTCTCACTTTCTCCGGCAACCAGCCCCCCCCCCTCCCCCCCCCCCCGCTCGTAGGTCAATGATGGTCAGCCGGATTCGTAAGGTTCGATTATTGCACACCCCATGATCATTTTCATTGTCACTACCAACTAGATTTAGGTCAGCACATTCGCTTTTGGATTCCTTAGCATTGAACACGTCCATGCTTTCTATGCACTTACTCCTATGGGCCTGGCTTTCTCCAGCACAATTGCTCGCCATTTTCAGAAATTATTGTGCCGTCAGATTTTGATTTTGTCTGGCTTTTTTTTTAATCAATCAAGACTTGCGGCTTCAGCGATATTTGCCCATAACGGGCGTACTTTGAATTAAACACTTAATTTCATTTCCACAGGATAGCGGAGTTGAATAGATTTTGAAATGAAAATAAATCACCCATTCAATGACTGCTGTGAGCGTTCTTGCGCGACCTAGGGACTAATGCGGATCGATGTGAGCGTCGATTCCTTTCAAGGGGTATGTAGAGATGCGTTTCGATATGCTCATATATGTACCGGAGCTCTATTTCAAGCTGATTGCGTTAGGCCGACGGCAAATGGATCGTTCATCGTTCATAGTTTAAGCTTCATCGTTATTCGTCCATCCACTAAATCACCAAATTTCAGCCTGAGCAGGTGAGTAGTAGTGCCTGCGAGAGCTACCCTATTACGTGTATTTCTCGATGCTGAAGGACGAACACAATGAGTTTTCCCATTTCTTGACGGACGAACGTTGAGTGCTGATGTTGAACGATGAATGAGTAATGTGACTTGTCCCATTACCTGACATAAGTCAAACAATGGCCGATGTACCACCTACCTTTGACTTGCATCAGTGGTACATAATAAAATCTTTTCTTTCATTTTGTAATCAATCATTTCAGGTCGAACTAATAACTTTGAGATCTTACTCAACCACATTGTGAATACCTACGACTTACCCTACGACTTCAACTCCATCATGCAGTACGGACCCTACTATCATGCATTAGACAAAAACATACCTGTCCTGACGCCAAAGCCAGGCAAGGCCACCAACCTTCAAATGGGTCTTCAGAACAAATTATCCTCCGGGGATGTGTTGAAGATCCAAAGGATGTATCAGTGCCCTGAAGGTGAGTTAGGGAGACTCTGGCTTTTGTTAGTGTTTCAACCATGCAATATCGAGAAATGAAACTTGAGGTTCTGCCGAGTATTTGCTACTGATTCTTTATTTGTGTTAACTTTTTTAAAATATCTATTTTTCAGGGATTGGCATTCTTGTGTATTGCAAATTTTCAATTTCTAAGTAAATATATTGCTATTTTTCTCCACACGAGCTTGCGTGAAAGTCGAACACAAACAAGCATTTCTGTAAATCAAAATAACAACAACAAAGAAAAAAAAAGGTTATAATATTCTGTAATTCTGTGATTTTTATCAATGTCTGCCGTATCTTCCACAGATTCCAGTCATATTGTCAGCCCACTCGTACCAGGTGAGACAAGAGCTGAACAACTTCAAGTATTTATGTGACACAGCAATGAAGCACTACTATCAATCCAGCACCATAACATTTGCTCAAGAGGCCTCTTGATTCAGCTCCAGACGAGGACACAGACATGAAAATACCACAGCATAGACTCTGAGCTTTGAAAACAAAGTCTATAATGTTTTGCTTTAAAATTGAGGCAAGGAATCCCACAGATTTTATGGCAATATGGAGATTTCAAATTCCAGATCATAGAGCTCATCCATATTGAAGGATCCGATTTCGATCTTAAATAATATTATATTATAAGACAACAGAAACGGGTTTGATGTCCTTTTTCTTGCAATACGAACAAATTATGCAGTTCTACTTTTCTGCTGCCACAGATCGAAAATCACCGCGCATGACGAGTATCAAGGAGGCGGCTAGACGCCCTCCCCCCCCCCCTCCCAGGTTTAATTGCTCCCTCTTCTGTACAATTTGTACAATACAAATCGCACGTCTACTTAATATCCATAATGATATTACTAAAGCCCAGCCTTCTGGTGTGGTCTCCCCCCCACCCCCAACCAAAACACCACAAAACCAATGGAAAACTATTTAAAATTATCCCTGTAAAACCCGACCACAGCATCAGGCTACCACCAAAGAACCAAGCATTTTTTTTGTTTGTTTGTTTCTATATTGTGCATTTTTTTGTTGTTGTCTTTTCAGTGGCCAGCTGCAACTTTGCCACCGATTACTGTGGTATGTCTGTACCTTTTGCCCATCCAGTCAGGTGGACACGAACCAGTGCAAGCACCAGGCATGGTCCCAAGTATGGTCACAGCACTGGCACTGGTCAGTTGTGCTTTTGTTGTACTCAGATTTATCAACATCAACATGATCATCATCATCAGTTTCATCACCATGGCGACGATCATCTCTGGCATAGTCATCTTTATGGTGTCGTTTTCATTGTCACCTGACAATCTATCTATCGATTTATCTGTCTGACTGTCGAATGACGAAACAGACAATCCTGAAAGAAGATAATTATCATTGTTCATGTAGCCTGCGAGTCGTTCCAGCAGTTACAACATTATTTATTGTCATATTACGTTACGATTGTCTTTTACTTTACTGCAATGTTGTCACGTTTGACTTTATTGTTGTGATTTGTTTTTTGTCACTTCTATCCCTGACCGAAGACCCTTGAAATCCCAACATTATTTTTACCACTGGTGTAATTCATTCACAAATCGTCACCCCCGTTTAAAGTGATTTATCTCCCTTGACCACTTCAGACATTTGGCTTCAAAATTATAGCTCCTCCAAGCAAGATAAAAAAAAAATAAATTAAGACCTCCTGAGTGTTATCACCTATTTATGGACAATGTGCAAACCAGAAATTAGGAGAACATATGCCAGATGTGAAACAAAGTTTACCAATAGTGTGAATTCAGTTTTTTGTGAAATGTGAACATAGAACACTAATGTGAACTGGGTTGACGAAGCTTTTTGTTATTGCTGTTGATGATACTGCCACTGTAGTGATTATCATTGTTGCCATCGTAACGTTGCTGGCACAATTTCCTACTCTGCGCGATCTTATTGTCATGCTCGTGGTAAGAGTGCTGTTCTTTTATTCCTAGGGTCAGATTTTGTTGCTGTTGCCATGTTTGCTGTGGGTTTACCCATAGCTGCAAATGGTAGGAAAACATTTGACTGCATTTCAATTCTTCAGACCCGTACCTGGTAACCAAGGGACGACATGGGGTTGCCAAGTTTACCACCGACTGGTTCAAAAAAGGATCACTCTGTATGGGCGCACACCTTTATCAGCTAGGCCCCAACTCCTACCTGGAGATCTATGCCCAAGGGCCTCACATTCCCTGGCAAAAGATACATTCCTACAGAGATCACTACCAGAATGAGTGGAGCCATGTTCGCCTGACAATAAACATACCAAATGCCCTGGACTTCAAGGTGAGCTGTTGTGTCCTTATGTGAGCAGTATTTAAAAGAGCCAAGAATATTGATTTCTTTAACCGTTTCTTAAATTGCCATAATTACATTGCAGCCCCAAAGCATACAGTTCGTCTTCTTACTACAAAACTTTTTGGACCATTTAAAAATAGCTCCAATTTCGCGGTCTACCATATCACAATGGATTGTACAATATGTAATATTATAGCTTGCTCTTTCTGTTCACATAAGGACAATCATTGTTCCTGTAAAGCCAAAAGAGCGTGTCTTGTACTACTGGTTTCAGTGTTATTTTACTCATTGAGATCCTGACCACTGAAAGAGACAGGTTTCGTTATCTAAAACATTTGAAAGTGCAATTTCAGTGTTCAAATAACACCTGCATTCCACTTTTAAACGAATCTGATTTATGGTCGGTGTGTTGTGAAGCAATGTGAAAAAAAACAACAAAAACAAGAAAAGGGCCATGCCATAACATATAATGTAAATAAGAACATATGCCAGGTTTTCATTCGGACAATACGTATGTCTTACAGGTACAAACTCTATACTCACAATAGATGCTTGTGTCCTCAAAATAAATGCACCTGCCGAGAGGAGATGAATTTAGACCACAAGAAATGCATTTAATTTATATTCAAAAGATGTGAATTTAGAGCTATAATAGATATAGTAATATCTAAACTCATTAAAAAAAAAATGCCATAGCTGTACTACTAAACAAATCTTTGTCAATACTTTTATAAGATGAACTCTTAAAAGATATTAATTCTCACAATAGTTGTATCTTACTGACTAAAAAACGTATGCCCAAAAAACACAAAGATTTATCTGTGTCCACATGAGAAAGTTCACTTCGAGTGAATACGAACTTTCAATTATACACTTCGGTAATATTATACAAACCTTACATGTTAGTTCTAGATAATGCCACACCCTGTCATTTAAAATTTAAAACAGCTGTTGATACAAACGACTCCAGTGCCGAAATTATTAGCTGTAGCCAAGAGATTTAATGCTTTCTTTTTCTCTCTGTTCCCTATGTGAGCCTTGAAGCCGTTGACAGAACGCATCACCAGCTTCCGGTTTAGCTAAAAATCCATGTGGCCGTCACAGAAACAACACCGAGACGAAACAAATGATGCAAACCTACAGTTTTCACTTTCTGGATCCATTAACAAAAAAACGACACCGATCCTGACACTGACACCGACCTGTATTTTGTTTCGACGTCGTGGCGATTTATACGGGTTATAATAATGTTCTTGGTGTCGTGGCAAAACCTTGTCGCCGGGAACAAAATTTTGCAGGAGAACTGTTCTTTTACAAACTGATTGACAGCATGTTAAGAAACTGCAGTTCTTACTGTGTGCCTTGGTAGGCTGGTGTGTTACGCAGCCGGGAAAATATACAGATTGTGTACAGGAGATAGACGGGTTGTGTACAGGAGATAGACGGATTATGTACAATTCCTTATAGGCCCATTGCGAATGACGTCAGTGTTTTTGTTTTGTACTTCGGACACCTAAAACGGCGGGTGGATCAGCTGACGAGTGTAACTTCGAGATATGTCTAAGCGGTTAAAATGCCTGCTGGTTGCATTGCAGTTGACTGTTATGTCAGGGGTGGAAAGGATGGATCCAAGCGGGTCAGATTCCCTACCATCCGTGTAAACAAAGGAAAGGAAGTGAAAGAATTGACCGAATGTCTCCCACTTGCGTGGACGCACGTGTCATTGTTTACTGTAGTGAACTTTTTTTTAGCTCGCCGCCGATTGGTTCGCGACGCCTGAAGTGCTCACAGTGCAAATCAGCTAACGAATCAAAAACAATGCTACCATCACCATGGTTAAGCGTCGGTCCTGACAACTAAAATGGCCGATATCCGCAATGGGCCTATAGGCAGACCGATGGTTAATCGAGGTTTGGCAGCGAAACGAAGCCAAGCTCGTTCTGTGCATGCCAGGTCGCCTGTCAGTCGCGACCAGCGCATCAGCTGTTGGCCAGTGGAGTTTTGCGCATGGTCTCGTGCGGTTTGTGCCTGACAGAAAACGTGCGGTTGTTTCAGGTGTGGAGTGGGCATTAACGTTTTCACTATAATTATCTTAGAATGTTATTATGTAAAGTTCATGTCATATTGCAATGGTCGATTTATTTCCTCATTCTGGTTTCAAGGAGCCCAGAAAGTGAAAATTGAAACTTTTTCCGAGATTGGCAGTTTGCCCACGGTTACGACGATATAAGTTTTCAATTTGGATAAATTGTAACACGGCACTTGTTTGAATTGTAGTGAGCATATTTCTAGGGGTGCCTGCGCAAACAAGGTAACGCCAAAATTTTCGATTTTTTTTTTTTTTGTTGCATATTCTGTTTCGTCTTACTACATTTTGTCATGATTGAAATTCCATTATCGAATTAATTGTCCTAATTATTTGACGAGGATTTAAAGGTGGTAACAGAAATTTGATACTTCATGTCAAACTTTCAAATGGCTCCTGTAAAATTGACAAAACTGGCGATACAGTCTTTGCACAGGCGTCCCTGGATTTATTAACGTGTACAGAATCCGGATAATTTTTAGAGGGCTCTTTAACAAGTCATATCTCTCCTCCCCATTTTTTGCTCCCGAGATGCCCACAGTGATTATCTTCTTATGTAGGTTGCTTGAAACTAACTTTTCATATTGTTTGATGGTCCACAGGTGATCTTTCAGGCTCACGTGGTGGCTGAACCCATAGCTATTGATGATCTGTATTTTTACCAAGGTGTATGTGATTGATCGCGTGTCGTGGCGTCTTATTCATCGATACTGTATCAATTTTCTCTCTCTCTGTCACCCTCTGTCTGTTTGTCTCTGTCTATCTGTCAGGTCTGTCAGTCCGTCTGTCTGGTCTGTCTGTCCGCCTGTCTGTCTGTCCATCCATCTTCTCTCTCTCTCTGTCTGTCTCCTCTCTCTGTCTCTGTGTGTCTCTCGATGACAGGATATGGAAATAAACTTTCAAGCCATGTAATCATCCATCAGTTCATGAGTTTGTTTGACTTTATATTGCTACATCATTGCATCTGTATGGAAAGTTATTTTACAACCTGAGTGGGTGTCAACGAGCATGTTGATGTGCATGTTTTCTAAACACTTCACACCATCTGTTGTCGGCACTGAATTGTTTTTCGTCGGGGCTTTAAACCCTGCTTTATGTTAAAGAGGATACATCAGAGAAGAGACATGGGTTCCTATCAGATCGGTAATTAGCGTATGCTTTGAAAGCGCTGCAAGTAATTATGGTTAGGTTGAACCTTTCCCAAGAAAGGATTGGAACTTAAGACCTCCCTCATGCAAGTCAATCACTCGAATCACTAGATCACCTAGTCGGCGGTCAATGCTGAAAAGTTCGAAGATATATCTCAGTATACAAGAGCTAAGTGCAAACCTTACGCAGAGAACTCCACGATAACAACAAACCCTACAAAGACCAGTTTTCAGGTAAATTCCTTTAAAAAAAGGTTTGCTATGGGCAAATAAAATCTTACATTTCCTTTTATACCCATTAAGTTCACTGCGTTCTATAGTATGTCTTTTTTGGAATGAGCGGGACCAACATCAATTTTCTCGAAAAGTGTCCATTGGATTTATCTGATTTTTGTTTAGTATGGGCTCTATTTCACACGATGCCTCCTGGAACAGATTTATTATATAACAATATAGCCTGATTTTGAATTTGTAAAACTTAATAAGTATACAAATTTCTTGATAACAACAACCACCAACTTTTCTACATTACCAAACAGTGCGAGACACGCATAAATTTTATGCACCCCCCCCCCCAATTTTCTTTCAAATAGGCGTGACTTCCCTTCCCTTTATCTAAAGTTTCAAATATTTAAAACACAAGGAGAACGAAAATACGCGGCGACTATGTAATGTCACCATGACCTTTGGTAATGCCAACAGAACCACGGTTGATGGTTGTCAGCCTTAGTTCAAAAGTCGTCATCTCCTGCAAATACAAGATCAACAACTTGTGTACTGGTGAAATGATCTAATACCAACCAGAGAGATGCCCAAAGATTCAAAATGCCTTGTTCGAAATATCTGCCCTTTCCCTACAATCCATTTTTGCATAGTTATGTCAAAAACAAACAAACAAACATGAAAATCCATGAGTGAACAGCCACATGACCAGTCGGTCTGGCCATGACGCTTGTATCTCTCAGCCCTTCCTCCTCTTTCCCTACCCTCACCACCACATTATTACTATAGGTCTCCGCTGGTCAGAGATGACTATGGAATTTGGCAACCGACTGTTTGCTTTGTTGGAGCAGTGTCGCTTGCGGCTGAACAGGCCACTGAGGATGTGAGGATGTGACAGTCTCTACCACTAGCAGGTGCTCTCAAATCTGTTTTAGAGTTGTAGCACTATTTTTTGTGGGCCCGCCTGTGCTCTGCGCTCATGACTTTTTTGTCTCCTAATTTGAGACGTTGGTATAGGCAGACAAACAGACAGACACACAGACAGACAGACAGACAGACAGACAGACAGACAGACAGACAGATAGATAGATAGATAGATAGATAGATAGATAGATAGATATGATAGATAGATAGATAGATAGATAGATAGATAGATAGATAGATAGATAGATAGATAGATAGATAGATAGATAGATAGATAGATAGATAGATAGATAGATAGATAGATAGATAGATAGATAATTATGGTTCTCTGTATTGTGAGGAGATACGTGTTCCAGCCCGGCTGACATCACACTAGTTACACAGGGATGCAGGGAAAGTATTCATAAGAAACAGAGAATTTGTTTATCCCGCGGCCAAAGCAAAATTGTCATTACCATCTGAGCAGAGAAATGGGTCAGTGCAAATACTGGTTTGTCTGGGATAAATCTGAAAACTTCAGTAAAACAATTAAGCACAAAAGTACACATACAATAAAAAAGGAAACAAAACAAAACAAAAAAAGCAAAAACAGAGTAAGAGTGGCTCATTTCATTACAGTCTCACTTCCCACTTCCCGAGCATCCATTAAAACAAGACTTCAGATTGTAATAATTCGTTTTCAATTTTTGTCCAATTTTTATGTAGTTATGTAGGTGTTTGTGTGAGTCCAGTTATCATAATGCGTCAAGAATCTAAGTGCAAGTAAATAATCTTCAGCCGGACAACATAGGCAACCTCTTACGTTATAATTATTGTGTAATATATAAGAATTAACTATTCAAGCTCAATTTTCCTTTAAGAAAGAAGAATCAATATCCAAGTGTTTCAGTTCCAGCAGATAATAAGGGACAATAAGGTCCGCGCGTTACAACACTAATTTCCTTTGGGGACATTGACAGTCCGGACACAGGATTATCGAGACGAATCAACCCGCCATTGTCTCACTGCCCGGCCCATTTGCTTGTTTTTTGTTTTGTGAAGTGCTTCCGCAAAATGGGCACAGGTTACTCCGCTTTTATCAAAATTGGGCAAATAAGAAAAAGTTGTATGTAGCAAAGCCTCGCATAAGAAATAATACCCAAACGATACAATGAAACGCAAACTAAAAGAGGAGAAAGAAAATGGCAGATATTTCGGCAATGGCCTTCATCAAGGAAAAAAGAAAAAAAGAAGAAAAAAACTATATCAGAAAAAAATGGGAAATCGAACAGATAAAACAATTGAACAATAAAACATTTGAATAGGAAATGTATAGAATCTAAACAGAATATTATGTCTACTTAACTGGCAGACGCGCTTCTAGCTGTGCTGCTGTCCAAACGAGGACTCGCAGTTGAGGAGGGAGAGGGGACGAGCTTCTGCAAAATTGGGATAGGTTACTGCTCTTTTGATGAAGATTCCCCAATAGGTCATTGCGATATCCCTGTTTGTGGATATTTATTATATAGCGTGACTGACAGGCACGTGTTAAAAACGCTGTTAGGTAGGCCTACTGCATCCCACTTGTTAGGTCATGTATGGTCAGCCTGTGGTTGTTTTACAATCATGTCATCAAGCTGTGGCTGCAGATGTACTAAACTGACCTGGTTTTCCACGATTAAAGGCAAGTAGAAATGCACTTCATACACTTTCAAAATATTAGACATAAACTAAATCTTAGATCTAGAGCCAGACTAGACCTGTGAAAATCATTGAAAGTGTTGTGATGGTAAACGTGACTTTTACCGACAGTTTTTAATTTTTAATTTTTTTAAAATCTTAGATTAGATCTAGATTACATTCGATCAAATCTAATCTGAAATTAATTGGTGCTTTCCATAAATCCTAGTAAAGGTATTGTAATGAACAACGTTGCATATATCGATCAATGCCTGTATATGAATTTTAGCGATCAGTGTTGCAAGAAAATTTCAATACAAAAAAAAAGAAAAGAAAAGAACAACTCAATAGCTCATAATGCGATCATTAGACCTCGGTGATTGATTCATTTTGTATAACTGCAAGAAAGAAATGGAAAGAAAAATCAGTTTTATAGTACAGTTCACAGAATCAGAAAATCCACCTACTGCATTTATTTGGAATACTTTAGAGTGCGTCATTAGGCCTTACACATCATTCTTGCAAATTATTGTTTTCATTTTAGGATAAAAAGTCTTCTCCAGGCAAAGCTTGTGCCCAGCATCAATCGCCAATGGCAATGGCTCCTTTCTCAGTACATTTGGAAATAATTTAACATAATGCTGTTTGTAAGTTGTTCTTACATTTTCTCGTCGTGCCAAACCATCATATCTGTACTATTATGGTTTCTTTTAACTTTAATGACGGTGCTGCTTTCTAAGAACATTATTCCATTGTTAAAAGTATACGGTTTTGAATACTTATGTGCATATTAGTGTCTTTTGTTTCTCTACCATCTGACCGACCAATTTATTCTCTGCGATTCTTGGAGAATCTGTACCGATGATCAAGTCCAAGCTTTGGCCATTGGAAGTCTGGAATACATTTGACCTTACCTATCGTTCTTTGCGAAACATTGGTTTGATTTTACGTGTAATTAGCTCCCATCCATAGACTATTACTATTGGCAACTGATGGTAGGGAAGCCCATTTTACTTGTGGTTCTTCAGTGGGGAAGAGTTTCCATGAGGTTACCCAAGATATTAAATTTTTTAATCCTGGAACACTTTTTCCAGTGGCAAGATTCAGAGAGAGAAAATCTATGAAGGTGATTAAACATGAAAAAAAAAATATTACATGCGTATATATACCTGCCTTTATCTCCAACTCCAAGCCTGTTTTGAATTTGTTCCTCCCCCTCTATTCATTAATCTTTTTACTGTATAACAATACTGACAATATATTCTATGGTCCTTTGTCTTTAAATAATCAGCTAATAATTATGAGCACTCTATCTATGCCTTCTATATTGACTAAAGAAGGTTTGGAAGGTTTGTTTCCAGATATTTTTTTCTCTTTCAAAATAATCTTAGCAAGCAATTACATTCAAATTGTGCCCATTCATTGTCATTCATTTTTTTTTCATTTGAAAAGCAGATGGGAGCGCCCGGTTTTATATCATAAAATAGTGAAAGTTAATCTATAATATTATCATCAAATCAGTGCAGTGACACAACTGCTAAAAAATATCAGTGAGACTTGGGCTGGCAAAAATGCCCCAAACGGGGGGGGGGGGGGGTGGGGGAGGGTGGGTGGGTCGAGGCTCCCGAAGATCTGTCTTTTTCCTTTTTTGGGGGGGTCACTTAATTGTTTTCTCCTACTGGTCATCGTTGCTTTGCTCCAGAGTATAAAATTGTGACTAGGATTTTAAAAATATTTTTCACAATTTTTTTAGATGAATTATTATTATTAGCCAAGTTTGCTGGGTGTGAAATCACAGAGAAAGTCAGACAGAGCAAATAAAAATGAATTAAACTTCGTCGGAAACAAAAAAATAATCAAACAAAACATGACAAATAGATCCAGGTTACCGTGGAGAGAGATGAGCTGTTCACTTCACACTGACTAAAAGAAATTATTTACATGTTTAAAATTTGATTTACATTTTCAGTGTGACCAAGGTAGTGGCGAGAGCGACAGTTCCAATAGGAACATCTGTGATAGGCGGTGGATCGACTCTGAGCCCCGTACACCACTGTGATCAAGGTGACGGTAGATTATTGTGCGACCAAGATGGTAATGAGCGACTATATAATTATATACATGTAGTGCTGTGGGACTGTACCAAGCGACACGCTTCTCCGTTTTGAAAGCTCAAGTTTTGTGCTAACAATGAAGTGGCCAATTGTGGCCGGCTTCTGAACAATTATTTAGAGGTATTTACAATTTGTCGATAACAAAGAGAAATGACTAGGAAACAAGAAGACAAATTGTTCAGGTCTCAAAAGGATTACTTTTCACTAAAACTTGTCACTCATTGCAAACACAATTAATATCTCAAATTAATCTCGATTAATTTCAAGTCTCCTTAGAAAAAAATAAAAAAAATCAGAAATTAGTTTTATGAACTGTGTTATAAAAGAGTTTTTTTCATTGTTTACTCAATTGTTAAAGGAAAAGTAAACTGGTTCAAAATCATAGTCTATATTACTGCAATGAAATATATTTACCATTTCATTATTTACCATCAGTAGGTATTCTTTTTTACTTTTTGCTCGTATTATATTCTTATGATTGTGGTAGGAGCTATCTGGTGGAAGGACTTCAGTTCAGTTTCCAATAATGCATTTTAAACTGGCATCACAAAACTGTGTCTCGCACACGGTGGACTCAACATGAAAGAAACACTCTCAGAGTTTTTAGCCTCCATAACCGATGGTACTAGATCTATTTCTTTTGTCATTCCACGCTTTCATAGCACGGAAAAGACGGTTTTTGACATCAACTTCATTTGACTTTGGTGGAGACTGAAACTGATGAAATATATCTGCTGTTTTTTTGGGCAACTTTTTTTTTTTCGATGTTCATGGGAATTTGATTAATTTTGTGTCTAAAATAATATCACATGTTTTTATGTCTTTCATTGACTTCTTCTGTACAGTAGCCAAGTGTATTCGGTTGTATTCCACTGGTTCACCTGGACTGTCGTATTGTTTGTTACTCAATAAATCTGTTGATTTTTACTTTTCAATGGAAATTTCTTTTTTTACCGGTGCTGGTTGTCATGAATTCTATTCAAAGTATCGAGGTGGAAGACTGTATTGATTGAACTAGGTTGCAGTCAAGATTCTTTCATTAATGATAAAAGATTTCAATTTTTGTATATCGATAACTTGGCTGATAATGCTAAAGTGTCACAAATTCTCAATCTATACAAAAAAAAAAGTAAGAAAACCCCTTTGTTCCCTATGGACTCAAAAACTACTGGACGTATTGAACTGAAATTTGGCACACACAATTGTACGATACTGACCAGTGTTCCTATGTACATAGGCATAAAAAAGCTTATGGGATTCGTGAGTTATTCCAATAATGCGATAAGAATGGAACAGTAAATTTGCGAGAGCGTTTGATCCGAATTGTACGTTCGTTAACCTGTGACCTCTTTCTTTGTTAATCGCTTTTCCACTTCCGGCCCCGGAATTCGATTCATAATCACAGTAGTGTCTGTGAGAGCTAGATCTAGCATGCACTGATGCAGCATGCCCCCTAAAAAACGTACTATCGGTAGGCATACAAGTCTCAAATCGCTGTAGTTTTTTTTATTGGAAATTTATTGTTTCGCCATCATTCAGATCTATTTCGAGTCATGGTTCGCCATTTTAAGGTTTCGTTATCATTACCTGCGATGTGTTCACTATCAAACACACTAACCCGTGCGCAAATCATGCAGTTGTACGGGATGCGCAGGGTGTCAACTCACAAAGGCAGAGCAGTAAGCAAACAAAAATAAAATAAACAAATAGGGACAGGCCAGATGAAGCAGGTCCATAATAACCACCCAGAACTGAAACCAATATTCAAACCGATTTATCCCCGGCAGGGCCGGGGACCTCAGCTAGTTTATAAAATGTTAACAAAATCAAAAAGCAAAGTATTTTGTACACAGTTGAGGCTAAGAGTAAAGCGAGTAAGACTTCGTGGGATGTATCATTCTTCTGTCAAGTTCTCTCACAACAATCGAGAAGATTTAAAAACATTATACAAAACATCCAGCCTTTTTCATGTGTTTATGTTTGTTCTCATTATTCATGAAAAACACAGATTTTATCCAAAAATGAATCTGACATAGTGAGGGATGGAAAAACTTTTACAGTAATATGTGATGTACAGTATCCATTATGCTTTCGGTCTCTAAGAAATCCACATACATGTCTACCGGAAAACTGAGCCGGATTTTTAATCCTATTGTTCAAAACTTCAAAACTAGCTCGCAAAAGCTGTTGGAAGACTGAGCCGGTTTTTGGCATATCGATACTTAATTTTTCTAACGACTAGTCAACCTCTTCCGTTATCCACTTATCGAGACTGTTTCTTTGCTTTTATTTTTCGGTGAATTTTGTAAGAATTAAATGCATGTAGCCTAAATAATAACAGCTGATTGAAACGGTCTTGAAACGTGTTGCCCCTTGCTCACCACGGAGAGGTGGAAGTCGGATTTTGAGCAGGTTTATGTTTATATTGAGAGCTGTTAAAACCATGCTAAAAATTGCTAAAAAAATATTATAAGGGGCCTGACAACTTGACGGGTAGCATCTTGAGAGCCATTTTGTGCACAAACTCTGCCTGGGACAGCCTTTGCTCATTGTAGTCAGTAATGAGGGTCTCCCTAATTCTCTCACGGCCACGTAAGCGTCTCACAGGAACATTGTGGTACTGATAGGATGATCTGGCCTTTATGTCAGTTCGTAGCTGTTCTTCTGTGAGTTTTTAGATGAATAGAAATATGTTTGGATGCGGCGATGTGAAGTGTCTTGCAAAATGTTTATGGAACCTTTCGCATGCATTGGTCGTTATGACGGAACTTTCAAGACAAGTCCACATGCTGGGCGGGTATCTGGCAGTTGAAGAAATGAAGTTGTCAAAAACATAGTCTGAAAACACTGTGGGTTTGTCATCATCCTGGTCTGGGCACTGGGCCATGATGACAAAAGCAAAGCAATCTTGTACTTCACTAGGTTCAAGAGCCGGTAAGCCAAAAAAGGATTTTAGCCACATTGCAGTTTCACTGGTAGACTTGTACTCAGAAGATAGTTCAATTGTTGAAGTTTTCGGTACCATGCTTGACCGATATGAAAGTGACAGGCTTTTATTTGTAGTCTCTGGGAAGGAGCGTCGGCAGGCTAAAAGCATGGCTAGCCTATTGAGTTGTGTTAGGCGAGCGCGCACAGTCAGTTTGTGACTGTTCCTGTTGTGTGTTAGCATACTGAGTCTAGCCAAAGATCTATCATGTTTATACAGTCTAGTGACTTTAGGGTTGGTACATCAGGCTAATCGATCTAAAAGTTCGGAAACAACATAGTCGATATCTACAACAAAAATCCCGGCTCAGTTTTCCAACAAGGGTCGGCGGCTTATTGCGCAGTGCGTTGCATAACAGGGGAAAAACCAGCTCAGTCTTCGGTACCCCATGTCTAGTGCTATACTTGATAGTTGTAATAACTGAGCATGCAGACATAATTATGAGAGTAAAATGTGGAGTGGCAAGTTTCAATAAACTGGATAGATCTAAGCATATTTAAATCATTAGAATATTTGTGTATCCATCTGTCTTACTAAAACTAAGATCTCCAGAAAACCTTTAAAATATTATTACTATAAAAATTTCCCTTTGTTCAAATCTATACATACAAGAATGAGTGTGGTTTTGGTTCCGTTTAAGTGTCTGACTGATATTTTCTCTCTACTTTCTCAAGCATCTTTATAAGCAGGCTAAGAATCAACGACTTCACCACCAACATCTAGGTATTTAAACCATGTCTCTATTAAGTCCACTAAATTGCCCCAAGAAGGAAAATGTTCAAAATTGGAATGTGATGAATATTAAAATTTATTCTTCTTCTTCTCGGATCGGCTCTCCATTCATAATTAATTCAGATCCAGTAAAAACCCAACATAAAAGCATTCAGATACCTATCGATGGATACAAGTTCTATGATGTAGGCGTGGCTATTCGCTTCACAACAATAAAGTCCAGTATGGTAACACATTGATTATTAAGAGGAATTTTACAGGCAAAAATCGTCAGAAATTAGATACAGTGAAAAATGTATTCATATCCCTTGATCAAAACATGAGTGAATAAACTAGTCGGTTTCCATTCTAATTAATATCTTGAAATGAATCTGTCGAGATATACATAATACTAAATTATACAAATTCCAACGTTTCCACAACAGTATTTCATCTATTATTTCAAGACAGCAAACTATTCATTCCTATTATTCACATAACAATTAAATGCATGGCAAGCATCTTTCTTAAAACATTCACAGGTTTCTCAGAGGTAGAAATTAATGTATGCACATTAGCATTACTGATGAATACAGAGCAGAGCTAATAAGGAAATAATGTCAAATAGAAGGTGTCCTTTAAATGAACCCTCTACTCTATTTTTAATATTCTTCTGCAAAATGAAATGAGCTATACTATAGGCAAACTATTCTGTTTCTGCATGCACTTCTTCTTCAGAATAGAAAGGGAATTGGATTTTGCAGTAGCCTACACCTGTCATACTTTGGGGAAGAGCACCCACTACTTCCCAAGTGTTAGACAATACATTATATTTGCTGACCATGTTCTGTCCTGTTCTGGTCTGCATATTATAACCCCCCATCACATAAATACTGTCACCATAGGCCACACATGAAGCTTCTTTGTGGGGTATGAGGATAGGAGCTACGATGGTCCACTGATTTGTAGCTGGATTATAGCACTCTGATTCCATAACTGCTTGAACTTTCTGGTTTACAAAGTCAAAGTTACATCCACCAAATGCATAAAATTTATCATGAGAAACACACATCACATGCCATGCTCTTGGTATAAGCATTGGCGCCATTTCCTCCCACGCGTCGACCTCTGGGTCATAACGCTGCATTTTTGAGGTCAGGTGATTAACTGAAATCCCTCCTGAGATGAAAATATGATTTCTATAAACTACTCCTGCATGTGCACGGGAAGGCATGGGCATAGAAGAAATAAACTCCCACGTGTTTTCTGCTAGATTATAACACTCAACTGAAGCTAGGGTTCCTTCATCGGAACAACCACCTATAGCATAGATCTTATCATTGCATGCACATGCAAAGAAACCGGCTCGTTTCTCTAACATGGAACAAACTTGAAACCATTTATCAAGTCGAGGATCATAGCGGAGCACTGAATTAACTGCGGATTCACCATTTGGAGAGTGAAAAGATGTGGTTCCACCTACAACATACAGAAAGTTGTTGTAAACAATGACCTGCATGTGGCTGAGTGGACCAGGCAATGGGAGTGTTTGATGACATTTGAGTATATTACCGGAGGAATTTATCTTGGAATCCAATATCAGCATTTGATCATGCATGCTGGGATTGGGATGAATTTCTCTACCGCCAATACTAACTAATCTCTCAACACAAGAACGCAAACGAATAGAGTCTGAGTTCATTAATGGCTGTGAATGAGCTAAACGATGATATTTAAAAGCATTCGAAAGTATTTTGAACAGTTCTGGGTGGATCAGCATGAAAAGTGCTCCCTCGCTATCAGAAAACAGATCAGTTGCTCTGATCAGAGGAAAGCGGATCAACTTCATAAGAGCTGGAGCATGAATAAACTGTTCTGGGTCCATTTGTAACCATTCCCAGGTGATGTCAAAAACATCTTTTTCACGACAGCATAAATTGTCACTCTTCAAGCAACTCGTCATCTGTTCACATGTCAGCAGGTTTAGAGTTCCATCCTTAGCAATTTGCATCAAATTCCTCGCAATAAACACATCGATTTGTTGCGAAACCTTCTCCATACAGTAACGATTTGCAATGAAAGCAAAATCGTCGAAATTTGTAGTTGTCATGAAGAGTAGGAAATGTTTCTCACAAAATTCGATGACAGGCGTGGCTAACAAATACATTGCTGCGTCAATAGTATCCAAGAGGTAATCACCTTCCAGAGTTGTTGTAGACGTATACATTACTTCCAAAACCTTTTGGAGCCCTTTGGCAGTGATACCTTTCAGTTCAATTTCTTTTTGACTGGATTCTCGCATGCCATTTGTAAACATGGCAAGGAAGTAATCTGAGCAAGATGCCAAGATGACCCGGTGGCATTTGAATTCTCTACCTGCAAAGAAAAGGGAACAGTTTGTAAAGGATGTTGAAAAGAAAAATGAAAAAAGAAAAAAGGAAAATTGATTCAGCCGAAATAAATCTAAAAGTATTTGTTACCTTATTAGTCCTCTATCACCTCTGTGGAATTATATGTTTGATATTATAAAAATGAAAATTTCAACTTTGTAAAGCATATGATGCTGAACAATGACTGATTATATATGTCCATCATTCGTATACAGAAGCTAAGTACAGGCAAGAATTGGACAAAAGGACAAATCTTGTACAAAGCGGCAACGTTTTTTTACAAAGATGTTGAAGACATGAGCAAATGAAGTATTATGAGCTGTGATGCTGCTTCCTAACAAGTTTACATTAATTTTTTATGATGTGAAATCCAGAACAGATGACGATATCGTATTTATGCCATATTTCTTTACTTTAGAAATGACCGGAAGAAATAACACTGCCATTTGATTTCAGATATTCTATAACTAAACTCGTGAATGAGAATGGTAGCGATGGTAAAATAATAGCATGTTTTTTGTTTTTCTGTGTGGATTTCGTTATAGCATATAAATCAACCAATAGTAACTTGATCAGATAACGCACAAAAGATTATTTTAGGCAAACCATACGGTCTTGTAACATAACACGTCATGATATATATGATATGGGGAAAACCATTTTATAACTATATGACGCTCGAAACATAGAGCAGGAGCTCTTGTCTACGAAATGAGCTGTTCTAGATAAACCACACTGAATAAAAGTTACATTTACCTTCTGCAACAAGTGTAATATCACAAAATACGTCATCTTCTCTGAGTTTGTTGACTCCTTTTAGGATCTCCAAGCCAAGCTTTGTGCACTCCTGTACCCGAAGGACATCGGTATCACTACCAGAAGACATTTTCTCTTCCTCAGTTAAGGTTTGAAGTTTCCTGTATTCCACCGTCTGACTATTATGTGATGAATGGTCTACCACACATGTAATGTTTCTGAAATCAGGAAAGTTTCATGAAGACCAGTGCATATCTGACAGTGCAGGGACAGTTTTTTTCTGTTGTTATTGTTTTTTATGTTTTTTTAAGAGTACTCCATATAAGGAATTTTATGTGTAAAGGTCTCAGTTAAACTTTCAAAGTTTTTCCAAAATATGAATCTTAATGATTTTGGGCAATGGCATGTTTTGTAAAACAAAGAAAGTGTCTCACCACACGAACACTTTTACTTAATCCGTGTATCTGAACGTTTCCGTGTCAGAATCAGCTGATATAATTTCTGAATTTCTCAGGTTAAAATTAACCCCATGAAGAATCGATAGCTCAGGACATGAATCGGAGTAAATATTTCATATTTTTTGTTTTAAAGTAGTAATCTCACTATATTCAGGTGATGACACATTTAGTTAAAGGGGAGTTAGGGGAATAGATCAATATCTATGAAATGGGATTGATTGGTGGTAGAATAGCAAGGTTATGAAAAAAGGGAGATTTGAATTTTGTGAAAGATTTCTGCTTATTCCAAGGGAGCAAGAAAAATCTAGGTATTCTATATTACAAGTCGCCTTCGGAGAATATCATTCAAAAAATGGTTATAGAACTAATAAAATGAGAAAAAAAGGCAACTGTTTTCTGATGAAATAATTATACAGAATATGTCAGGACACTTCTTAATGATGGAATGCTTAGGGTTACTGTAATTATCATATGGCTATTTCTAAAAATCTCCGTAATTCAATATTTCACCAAAAAGAGGCTGAACACCTCCACCTCATTAGCCTGAAATATACTAGATCTTCAAAAATACTTTTAGCCCTTCAAAATTTGGTACCCAGCCATCACTTAAAAAAGTAACCGTGTGAGAAATTTTGTCAATAAAATGTATTAATACAGAAGAAATTAATTGCAGTGTAACCATACAACACTATGCATTCTTTTTCTACCTGATATAATTCTATAACCCAACTGTTTGTTGGTAAAGAAATGTTAGACGGTTAGGTAGACAAGACAATTCTAGACATAATTATATTGTGAATACATAAAAACATTGTCTAAAAAGTGTATAATAAATCTTCAAGTCAAAGAATCCAGTTTCCAATCATTTACCGGTACACACTTTACAGTCTCAAGAAATTGAGATATTATGTCGCTAAAAAAAAAAGCTCTCACAAAAGATAAATCGGAGCTATATAACTTTCAAAAAAAAAAAAGGAAGATTTGAATTTTGTGGGAGATTTCTGCTTATTCCAAGAGAGCAAGAAAAATCTAGGTATTCTATATTACAAGTCGCCTTCGGGGAATAACATTCAAAAAAATGGTTATAGAACTAATAAAAGGGGGAAAAATGGGCAACTTTTTTCTGATGAAATAGTTATACTGACTACGTAAGGACCCTGCCTAATGATGGAATGCTTAGGGTTACTGTAATTATCATATTGATATTTCTAAAAATCTCCGTAATTCAATGTTTCACCAAAAAAGAGGCTGAACACCCTCATCTCATTAGCCTGAAATTAGTGAAATGTAATAGATCTTCAAAAATACGTTTAGCCCTTCAAAACCTGGTACTCAGCCATCACTTTAAAAAGTAACCGTGAGTGAAATTGTGCCAATAAAATGTATTAATACAGAAGAAATTAGTTGCAGTGTAACCATACAACACCATGCATTCTTTTTCTACCTGATGTAATTCTATAACTCAACTCTTTGTTGGTAAAGAAATGATAGACGCTTAGGTAGACAAGACAATTCTAGACATAATTATATTGTGAATACATAAAAACATTGTCTAAAAAGTGTATAATAAATCTTCAAGTCAAAGAATCCAGTTTCCAATTATTTACCAGTACACACTTTACAGTCTCAAGAAATTAAGATATTATGTCGCTAAAAAAAAAAAAAATGCTATCACAAAAGATAAATCGGAGGTATATAACTTTTTAAAAAAACCCAAAAAACTAAGAGAAAAGCGATCCTACAAAAAAAATAATTTATTGTTTAAATAGCACTAAATATTTCTTTCAAGAAAAATGACAGAGACTTACATGTTTATAATAGATATCCAAAGAATGAACAGCTATCACTGGGATGATGAACACCCTTCTAGTTGATGGTTGTGGAAAGAACTCAAACAAGAAGGCGTGACGACGGTATGTTTATACTGGAGAAATGATCATCTCCACCAATCAGAGCGACCACAGGTAGCCCGTGGTCGTGAAATCGTATAGTGAATTTTAGTCTCGAAATGAGACAAAGGCGAACGGTGAAAGAAAACTTAGACACCCATAGTCTGTTCTGACCACAGTCAAGACAAAACATTTGAATTTGAAGCATGAAAATATCCATTGGAGTTTTGTAAAACGAAGAAAGTGTCTCACCACACGAGAAAAGCGATCTATTATTTGTCCTTTTAATTTTGTAATTTTCAAAAAGGTTTTCATGGCCTCTTCGTGACCACAGTCAAGACAAAACATTTAAATTTGAAGCATGAAAATATCCATTGGAGTTTTGTAAAACGAAGAAAGTGTCTCACCACACGAACACCTTTACTTAATTCGTGTATCTGAACGTTCCCGTGTC
This sequence comes from Onchidella celtica, assembly GCA_963931925.1. Taxonomy (NCBI): domain Eukaryota; kingdom Metazoa; phylum Mollusca; class Gastropoda; order Systellommatophora; family Onchidiidae; genus Onchidella; species Onchidella celtica. Next base: position 62,345,459 of record OZ007568.1, on the reverse strand, counting down.
AGAATCAGCTGCTAAAATTTCTGATTCTCTCAAGTTAAAATCAACCCCTTGAAGAATCAATAGCTCAGGACATGAATCGGAGTAAATATTTCATATTTTTTGTTTTAAAGTAGTAATCTCAATATATTCAGGTGATGACACATTTAGTTAAAGGGGAGTTAGGGGAATAGAACAATATCTATGAAATGGGATTGATTGGTGGTAGAATAGTAAGGTTATGAAAAAAGGGAGATTTAAATTTTGTGGGAGATTTCTGCTTATTCCAAGAGAGCAAGAAAAATCTAGGTATTCTATATTATAAGTCGCCTTCGGGGAATAACATTCAAAAAAGGGTTATAGAACTAATAAAAGGGGAAAAAATGGCAACTGTTTTCTGATGAAATAATTATACTGTCTATGTAAGGACACTGCTCAATGATGGAATGCTTAGGGTTACTGTAATTATTATAATTTCTAAAAATCTCAGTAATTCAATTTTTCACCAAAAAAGATTCTGAAGACCTCCACCTCATTAGCCTGAAATATACTAGATCTTCAAAAATACTTTTAGCCCTTCAAAACCTGGTACTCAGCCATCACTTAAAAAAGTAACCATGAGTGAAATTGTGTCAATAAAATGTATTAATACAGAAGAAATTAATTGCAGTGTAACCATACAACACCATGCATTCTTTTTCTACCTGATGTAATTCTATAATTAAACTGTTTGTTGGTAAAGAAATGATTGACGGTTAGGTAGACAAGACAATTCTAGACATAATTATATTGTGAATACATAAAAACATTGTCTAAAAAGTGTATAATAAATCTTCAAGCCAAAGAATCCAGTTTCCAATCATTTACCGGTATACATTTTACAGTCTCAAGAAATTGAGATATTATGTCGCTAAAAAAAAAAAGCTCTCACAAAAGATAAATCGGAGTTATATAACTTTCAAAAAAAAAATAAAAAAGAAAGAAAGAAACTAAGAGAAAAGCGATCCTACAAAAAAAAATATTTATTGTTTAAATATGGTAGCACCAAACATTTCTTTCAAGAAAAATGACAGAAACTTACATGTTTATAATAGATATCCAAAGAATGAACAGCTATCACTGGTATGATGAACAGCCTTCTAGTTGATGGTTGCGGAAAGAACTCAAAAAAGAAGGCCTGGCGACGGTATATTTATACGGAAGAAATGATAATTTCGACCAATCAGAGCGACCACAGGTAGGCCCGAGGTCACGAAATCTTAGAGTGAATTTCAGTCTCCAAACGAGACAAAGGCGAACGATAAAAGAAAACTTAGACACCCATAGTCTGTTCTGACTGACCGTAAATGGCCGATTAAAAGAGGGACACACACACACACACATAGAGAGAAAGAGAGAGAAATAGAGAAAGAGAGAGAAAGAGAAAGAGATATATAGAAAGAAATACAGAGAGGGAGACATAGGAAGACAGAGAGAGAGAGAGAGAGAACAGAGATTTATCTATATAAAAGGATGCTAAACAATTTTTTTATTGTCAGGAAATGTCCTTGTCGTGAGGTCATGAGTAAATGGCCGATTAAAGGAGGGACTCACACACATAGAGAGAAAGGGAGAGAAAGATCAAGAGACATATAGAAAGAAAGAGAAAGAGAGAGAGATACAGAAAGGGCGAGAGAGAGAGAGAGAGAGAGGGGGAGAGAGAGAGAGAGAGAGAGAGGGAGAGAGAGATACAGAAAGAGAGAGGGCGAGAGAGAGAGAGAGAGAGAGAGGGGGAGAGAGAGAGAGAGAGGGAGAGAGAGATACAGAAAGAGAGAGGGCGAGAGAGAGAGAGAGAGAGAGGGGGAGAGAGAGAGAGAGAGAGAGAGATACAGAAAGAGAGAGGGCGAGAGAGAGAGAGAGAGAGAGGGGGGGGGAGAGAGAGAGAGAGAGAGAGAGAGAGAGAAAGAGAGAGGGCGAGAGAGAGAGAGAGAGATACAGAAAGAGAGAGGGCGAGAGAGAGAGAGAGAGAGGGGGAGAGAGAGAGAGAGAGAGAGAGAGAGAGAGAGAGAGGGGGGGGAGAGAGAGAGAGAGAGAGAGAGAGAGAGATACAGAAAGAGAGAGGGCGAGAGAGAGAGAGAGAGAGAGGGGGAGAGAGAGAGAGAGAGAGAGAGAGAGAGAGAGAGAGAAAGAAACAACAACAGAAATTTAGCTATATAAAAGAATGCTAAACATTTTTTTTTGGTCAGGAAATGCTCTGGCTGACAAGCCCCACTGGAAGAAAGAGAAATGTGCCAGCCAATACAGTGTTTATCATGGCTTACGGAATACTAAATTAACACAGACTGATGGAAGGTATATTGACAGGAACACCGATATTTGTAAAGGTGCTAGGCTATATCATAAGACGAAAACTTTCAGTTTGAAAGAGGGTGATGCTCTAAAATAGAGGGAAATTAGAGTAGTTTTGGTCTGGCTATTGCATGAGTCATGAGAATTGTCATGAGGACTGATCTATTAAGCTCCATACTATGAAAAAAGATAGCTGAATCGCGGAGCATGTCACAATGTGCAATTTGATTCCACCTGATTGAAGGCAGGGGAGTTTGAAATAGTTTTTCTGTGACTTATATAAAATCGATCTCATGTGTAATTTTATCCCCTCAGCCTTGCTGTTAATATGAGTTAGTGGCATGGTAGTGTGACTATTAGTTTTCCTTCGCTATATAGTTACCTTTTGTTGTGTTAAAGGGGTGGGTGGGTAGGGGAGGTAGGGGTGTGAAGTATGTGGGGTTTTTTTTGTGTGTAGCTGGCTTCCGGTAGTCTCTTGTAGTATGTTTTTACTTATGGTCCATTAAAAATAAGACTTCTCAAAAAATGCATATTAACATAGATTTTCTTTTGTTTTGAGACGCAGTGCCGCTAGCCACCTGTCTAATATAACAAACAGTAAGATCTGAAAAGGCCAACTATCTTGTTAGTTACGGTCCGCAATTGTTGTGCCCTGTCTTGTCGTACCTAAACATCTGGGTAACAAAGCAAGTCACCAGCTTGATGACAATAGTAGGCTGGCCTTAAAACCCTTTGACACACTTCTGTTGTTAGTTTTCTTTCTATCGCTCTCCTGACCATCTTGTTCACAATGAGAGTCAAGGATCTAAGGCCCAACTATCACCCAGACGGCTTTTAGTCCCATTGTTCTTTGAAGCACTTCTAGTTCTAGTGGTGACTGTCTTGGCTTCTTGTTATTATTGTTTCACAATATCGCGTACGACGTGTAAATATTTGTCCTTTTTAATTTTGTAAGTTTTAAAAAGATTTTCATGACCTCTTCGTGACCACAGTCAAGACAAAACATTTAATTTTGAAGCATGAAAATATCTATTGGAGTTGTTCCATGAAGTAGTACAAATTTTTGACAACATAAAAAAAAAAATGCCATGATAGTTTCTGTAGGCTCAGTTACTTTCCAAAACTGGCAGTTCGAATTTGAAAGATTCTAAAATTTTAAGCAGTTAATGGAATTACATAACCCCCCCCCCCTCCCCCAAATGGCATTGAAAAAAAACAACACTTGCTAATAAATATTAATTAGATTGTCTTCTACTGAAATGAGAACTGTAGCTTGACTTATCTACAACATCGTGTGTCTGAGAAGCAACAAACACATTAGGGAAGGCTTGGGGGAACAAATGTATAAAAAGAAAATGTACACATTTTCTAGCTTTCATCAGAAGTTGTTTTCCATTGTCAGATCTCTCTCTCTCTCTAATTCATAATTCGTTTTTCAACCGTGCAGGCATGTTGGAAATTTGGATTTTTCTCATATTTTCGTGTCCCTGATCCTATTGGGGGGTAGGATCGAGTATCTATTCTTCTCGGATAAGGACGAAAAATTTCGGAGGGCCCGTGTGCACGTTGCGCACTTTAAAGATACCTTGGCAGCTGGAAATCGTAAAGAGCAGGCCGTACAGGCCGATGCCCGGGCAAAATTGAACTTGAGATTTAGCCATATCAACCCCTCCCCCCATATCACTAACAAAAATGTATACTTCATTATTAAATAAATATTAATAGATATTCAAATATTATAATAATACTTTAGAATACAAGTTGTGAGTTGTGAACTGTTGTGAGTAGTGAACTGCGATAGAGAGATGGAGAGAGTGAGAGAGAGATGGTGAGGGAAAGAAAGAGCGAGTGAGAGAGCTTCTGTAAAGCACATAGAGCATTTCTAAAGGCAATGGATATGCGCTATATAAATACCATCCATTATTATTATCATTATTAACTCAGGTACATCTCCACATTTGAATGAGAACAGTAATTATTGTCCTCATATCATTTGGCTATTTTATTCGTTATAGCAACACCGATGGTTAGGCCCACATCATTTTAGACACCATTAACAAAGTAAGGAAGACCAACTAGACTATGTAAAGTTCATCACAAATGATCAAAGTGATCACGAGCCTCAGCGAGCGACCTGCACGAATCTTTCACTTGTCACTGCGTCTCTTGCGGTAGGACAGTTCAGAATAATGAGACGAACAGCGGACAATGTTTCTGTTTATTCAAGCCGCCCCACAGACTAATAGTAATAAATTTATGTTATTAAGTGTGTTACGGGTCTGGTCTGGGGTGATAGTGTTACAGAGTGGGTGTTATGAATTATTGGTTTTGTGACTGCATTTTAAAATCGAGAGGTAATTACTAATTAAGCTTTCGTACCATGCCACACACTAAGAACAATCTGAATAAGTTTTATCAACAGACCTGCAGGGCCACAAATTTAATTACCTTAAATATCCTAACAATTTTGTCTAGATCTCTTACATACTAAAAAGACAACATCAGCAGCATCAAATGAAAATTCAATAATATGTCACTAGAAGTCTCCTCTAGATTCCTATAAGATTAAGATCATTCTGACTCACTAACAATTTAAGTATGAATTATCTATCTCTCAGATATAGTCTGCCTACTATCTATTAAGCAATATACTCATGTCTCTGGCGACAATGTCATCTCAGCTATTTGTGCCTACCGCTTATAATGGATCAAGCTCGTCAATACAAACTGACGTAGTTAAGTTAGATCTACTCTAGGATGGGCTGGCAATCCCCAGCCTCATCCAGACAAATCAATTCCAATTTACCAATGTGTATGCCAAACATTCATACTAGATCTAGTTGCAAGTTAATATACATCTTTGTCTTGCATTCTTGGGTAGCACTTCTAACATGTGCGGCAATCCTGTCCTACTGGAAAAATTACGTTCAGCTCCTCGTTCATTGTTGAATCATCAACAGACAAACACTTACACTTGGTCCCTGATAAGGAATCAGGGAACAGTAGACAACAGCAGTGGGTAAATCATAATCGAGCACATGGCTTCATCTCAATGCCTATAATGGACATAGACATAAAACAACAGTCTTCTGACTCTTCTGGCAGAATCACGCCGACGCCTGCACAGATGGAATTTTCTGTATGGAGTAATGAACATAGGAATGGCTACGCTTATATACTGTGCGGCCAGCTGCAAATTACCGTCCAAATGCCTAGATTTGATTGGTGCATCCATCGAGCTCAGCTCGTAGTATTAATAGATCTGCATGGAAGTTGGTCACGGCCTTGTACTAGAAACAGACAAGGTCAAATTAAAATGTCAAAACCCTTACTAAAATCTCTAAACCCTCGTGCTTTCTACGTTTTATGTACGAATTTCTGGACGCGACTAAGCGTCTTAAACTATCTATCCTTATTCCCCCCTTCTCTTCCCTCGTAAGAGTTCATCAAAATCACGGGGTCGAGAATTGCACTGTCACTCCTAACTTATCCATTTATTCTATCTTGCCCCACTTTCTTTCCATCTCTAAGAAAAAGTGTTACAAAAACAAACTGTTCACGAGAACAGTTCAAGGCCATTTACGCTGGTTATAATCAACGAGACCGTGAAAATAACAAGTCTTTTCAAGTCGTGACCCAGCACGACAATTATAACTTTAACCTTGACAAAGTGAACTACAGTGCAGGTCAGAACGATGGGAACGATCCATCTGGTTTGGGCGACGAGAATCAGTTCCTGATTATTGTGGCCAAGATGTGTCACAAGCGCAGGACCATACAATGGGATATTGTCGGCGGCCTTAAATTCCATTTTGCAGCAAAATTAAATGTAGCCGCCATCGCAAGTGCTAGGCTCCTTAAAAGGCAAACTATCTCGGCTGTTACGGTCGACATTGTTGTGCCCTGTCTTGTCGTACCGGAACATCTGGGCAACAAAGCAAGTCATCATCGAATTATAATGAACTTACAATACCATTAAGCCCCCCACACACGATCAAGCCAGGCTCACAGCCTCGCCCAAATCCGGGCTTTAGGAACAGATTTTAATTCCAATTTTGCACACACACGTTGCGGCCAGGCTTTATGAAATTGTTCCCGCCACTACGAGGACTGATTGCACAGAGGTACGAAAAGGGAAGTTTCATTGATACACAAAACACTTGAAAACAGTGCCCTCGACTCTGATGTACATAGTTTTATCACTTCATTTCGGACCATAGCCCATTCACAATGTCTCACAACCAACAGGCCCTATGTGGAATCGTATGTTCAGTGTCATGATTCAGATGTTATTAAAACTCACGCAGAGAGAGTTGTTTTTTTACCAGGGCCATGAAAAATTGGCTGGTGGCCTTGAACGGTCCTCGCCAAATTATAGTTGGTGAGTAAATAAATGTAAAGTTAAACTGTTGGATTCACGCTTGTGGGTTTTAATGTTCGTGATTAATAAGTAATGGAGTAGGGGTGAAACAAGGTGGGGACAGTTGACATTGTTAAGTATGACTAGACAAGTTTTTGCACGTTAACTGGCTGGTAGAATAGTGCAGACGTATTACTACAATTAAAATGGTGGGAGGTTTCGACCTATGAGATAGCTGAACTAATTGGGCCAGCGGACTAGCACGCTGGGTAGTTAGATAGTATAAGACGTGTAACGTTCAGATTTAGTGAATACAGACGAGCAGAAGCATCGTGTCGTGAAGTATCTCCGGTTGACCAGTACTTGAACTGTGTGCTTTGAAGACAAGAAGTCCTTGCTAACGGACTGACTGAGCTCTAGAAAGAAAGGTCTGAGTGGGCTGACCTTTAAAGCCCACGCTGCGCTATATTGATGTTCGCGCCTACCAGTAGGCGTGAGCAATGGTAATATATCTTATTTATTCAAGTATAATAGAGATCGGAGATAGAGAGAGAACTACAGCCTCATAGGAAGACTAAGGAAACCCCAGCTGTCCTGTATCATAGATCTATTGCCATAGTATGAGTGGAATAATATAGCACATTGTTGATGAATTGAATAGTGATTGTGCATAAAATATAGTCTTTTGGCAACTGCTTAAATTATCTACAAGCCGAAGAGTGCTTCTGTAGGCTTTGAACGTACTGGGCTCTCCTAACATTTAAGCCCATATGATTTATGGAGAGTTTGCCTGGCGACTGGCCAGTGGCGACTCAACTGTCACTTTAAATTGATATCTGGTTTCGTATAATATACCTATTTGCTACTTGATTGCAGTACCTCCATAGTTACATGAATATCATTGGTTAAGTTATTAGTTTTTTTTGGTTCGGATATATACCCCTGTCTTTTGTTTTGTTATTAATATTTATGTAAACTATGGCCTGACCGGCCTGACATATATACGCTCTAGTTATTTAATACTTTTCTTGTGTGGTTGTGTCCGAGTGTGAGTTAGCTGCCTCTCGTGCAGTCGTAACATCCCCAAGACCCTAACTCTGCTCGTGACATTCAGCCATTCCCAATGGGAAAGTGAGCATCAAAAAAAGATATTGAGTCAAACAGTGGCTGTTGGATCGAGCGACCCACACTCACATCAATTTATTGAATGAGTTGAGATTTTATCCATGTGATTTTCGTAATTATTTAATTTGCGAATGGACGACGACACGTATTTAAAACTCTTGAGACTTATCACACCGTTGATCGAGAGGGAAAATACAGTGATGAGGACAGTGGTGTCCCCCCATGAGCGGCTAACAACCTTGAGGTTTTTTGTCACACTAGTCACAGGCTGGTCATAATATGAAGACCTGACATTTTCAACCTGCATCTCACCTCAAGCTTTAGGTGGACTGGTACTAGAGACATGCAGGGCAATTTATTTTATACTTGCCTTGCAGAGGACTACTTGAGGATGAGTACATTGGGCTTGGGTTTGACGTCACTTCCACCACAAGTTGATTATTTAAGTAACATTGCTATTTGGACATTTTACGAAGTGTAGCACAGCTCACATATCCCTCCCAATCACAGTATACTGACACCGACCCGACCAATCCCTGCACTTTGATGATGAAGCAAAACAAACCACTGGATTGCCAATTTTAGGTGTGACCCGACCGGGGTTCGAACCCCCAACCTCCCGATTCCGGTATAGCGGTTCTAATCGTTGGATCATCTAGCCCAGCAGTCCCCAACGTTTTGGGCCAGGGACCGGTTTCATACATGAAATTTTTCTTCTGACTGGGTAGACACTGCTAATGAAAGAAAAATAACATTTTAAATCACAAAATTTTTTCTTTGCACCCTGGTACCAAGTGATCCACGGACCGGTGGTACCAGCCCAAGGACAGGGAGTTGGGGACCCCTGATCTAGCCGCTTGAGTACATTGTAACTATCAGCTATATTTCATTGGTGTCTTTAATAGAGTTTCTATTGTTGTTTTTTTTGTTTAATGAGACAAGGCAAGATTTTTAAAACACTATTGACCGGATTGAATCATTCACTTAACAAATTCACTGACTTATTTAAACATAAAATTATCAATACATGTCACATGTATGTGACGAGGATTAGGTATGAGTAGAATGCAAAGGTAACAACAATACAATGCGTTTACTTTGTTTATAGGCACGGCCTCACGGTCGTTTTCGCGGGGACGCACAGGTTAAGAGAAACAAATCTCTCTCTGTATATATCTATCTTTTTATCCCCAACAAACAGACAAGCAGAACGAGAGAGAGAGGGAGATACACACGCATAGAGAGACAGAGAGAGAGAGAGAGAGGAACGGGGTTAGGTGCGAGAATTGATGAAAAGTCAGTAATTTATTTTAAAAAGAAAAAAAAAAAAAACGTTCTATCTATCGTACGAGAATGGTGTTTGGTATCAAATCGATGGTAAATTTACTACTTTTCCCGATTTTGTCATCAAAATGGCCAAAAAAAGATTTTCATGTACGTTTTAATTTTGAGTTTACCGTGTCAAGCCACTGGCTTTACATAATTTTTCAGGCGCCTCCTGATATTTTGGCTTAAGTCCTGACTCGGAGCCCGGCTGTATGAAATCGCCCACACACGTTCAGTTTTTTATAAGTTTTTACAGAATGTGGGCGAGGCCGTACGCCGGGCTTGAACGTGTGTGGGGGGCTTTATGAAAAATCTTTATGGGACGAGTCACAAAGCAGGAAACAACACGTACCACTAACAGGGGAAATTGTTGGCCTCAAGACATTTAAACACAAATATGATTTTATTGCCTACGGCCTTTCCCGGTTGCTTCGATTAGGCGCCATTTTAATTTTTCTATGGTATAAATACGACAACCACTTCCTTTTGTTTATGGAATGGGGACAAGGTGGTCTAGAGGCAAGGTGCTCGCCTCTCATGCCAAGGGTCCCGGGTTCTAAACCCGGGCAGTGCAGGCATGTTGGAAATTGGATTTTTCTCGTGTTTTCAAGTCCCTGGTCCTATTGGGGGGTAGGATCGAGTAGTTCTTGGAAATTGGATTTTTCTCATATTTTCAAGTCCCTGGTCCTATTGGGGGATAGGATCGAGTACCTAGTCTTCTCGGATAGGACGAAAAAATTCGGAGGGCCCGTGTGCACGTTGCGCACGTTAAAGATACCTTGGCAGTTGGAAATCGTAAAGAGCAGGCCGAAAGGCCGCTGCCCGGGCAAAATTGAAATTAATAGATTAAAATTTATCCATATCATCTCCCCCCCCCCCCCCCGCAAGAACAAGAAATAATAAAACAAGTAAAGTGAGGTGTAAATGCCAAGGGCAGCGAACCTCCTAAAATAAAGACCTCAATTTTGTTTATGGAATGATGGGGCCAAAAGCCTTAAGGTGCAGGCAGAGTGGGCGCTAATGGACGCCCCTTGGACGTTGCTTGGAGGCCCCAAACGGGGCGAGCAAGCGGCGAGCAAGGAGAGAGGCGAGCATGCGGCCTGGAGGAGACAAGAGTGGCAGCCTCTCTCGGGCCGCTCTCCCCCCCCCCCCCCCCAGAATATTCATTACCGAGGAGGATGGACGAAGAAGGAATCCTTCAAATAATGATTCTGTATTGGTTAAGAAAACGAAGGTTAAACAGACGCCATTACTGGGTCCACAAAATTCACCAGTGCCGTTCTACATATCATTACGGCGAATATCATCATTTAATGGAACAGGTATGTTCAGATGATGAAAAATGTTTGTCGTATATAAGAATGAAATCGTCTACTTTTAAGCTATTCCTTGCCAAAGTTGGACCATACCTAGAAAAAAGAACCACCAACTTTCGAAAACCACTGTCACGTGGTTACCACGTTAAGGTAATATATGAATGAATAAATGTGGCCTGAAAGGGGCGACAAAATTAGTGCATCCAAGGTGCCTCTGTGGTGAGAGGGAGTGGCAAGCAAGGTGCTTCCACGCTGTCTTCGGTAGTGCATTTCTTGTCTTCATTTTGGTCGCTGCAAAATGGTGCAAGCAAGGAGCGGCCAAGTGGAAGTGCGGTCCAAGCAGCGCCCACTCTGCCTGCACGTTTAGGCTGAGGCCCCCGAGAAACCAAAGATCTTCGAGTTTTGTTTATAAACGGGATCACATAAAAGTTGCTTTTCATGTTTTATGCTGTTCAAATGTACTACAGCCAACAGCAATATGATTACGCCCTTGTAAAAAAACAACAACAAATGCCCAGTGTGCCCTGAGGCTTTTACTGTTCAAGTGTGTCGGAAAACTAAAATCGGAAAGCCAGAAGAGTTCGTCCTTCAATGCCGCTCATTCCTTTTTTTCTATTCCAAACCTACCAGAAGTAAACTCGCCTGCCGAGTTGAAGGGGGGGGGGGGGGGGGGTCGAGGCTCCGCAAGATCGATTTTTTTTTTTTTTTTTCACTTGTTTTCTGCGTTTTCCCCCCATTGATCATCGTTGCTTTGCTCAGGAGTATAACATTGTGACTAGGATTTTAAAAATATTTTTTACAATTTTTTTAGATGAATTATTATTATTAGCCAATGTTGTCGGGTGTGAAAATCACAGAGAAAGTTAGCAAATAAAAATGAATTAAACTTCCTTGGAAACAAAAAAAATAAAATAAAACATGACAAATACAATAGATCCAGGTTTCTGTGGAGAGAGATGAACTGTTCAGTTCACACTGACTAAAAGAAATTTACGTTTAAAATTTGATTTACATGAATAAAATGAACAAGAATAAAGTAATCTAGAGCACACTAGTAAAACATTGATTAATTTCCCCACGACATCAATTTTGCAAAATCCTTCAAAAAAAATATTTTTTTCCCTAAAAATAAGCAATCCTAGGTTTAGAAAAACAAAATGCTGGCGCGTGGGATTGAACCCATGACGGATCGGATCCATAGTCTCCGACTGATAACCGCAGATGCCAGCCATTGCGCCATCGCAGACTGCGGAATACTCGAGAACTTTTCCATAGTAGACATCACAAAATCAGGAAACACCTCCCCCCCCACCCCAATCTGCGAATAAGGCCAGGATCTTATTCGCAGACATTCGCAGACATCTGCGAATAAGCACTTCGTTTTTTTTGTTTTTTTTCATAAGGGTTCTATGGGATTTTTAAAAATCCTCACCGGCGAGTCTGGTCCGTGTGCGAGAGTGAACCCGTGCATGGGGTATGTTACACGTGGTGTCTGGCCTTTCAACCGCATGTCGTGCGTGTGTCTTGTCTTTGTGTCCACGCTACTGGTAGCGTCTCCTGTCCTTTCAGTCTTGTTATATTCTGTCTGTTGTCTTGCTTTTTTTTTTCTGGCACAATGGCTTTCCTCAACTTCAAAACCATGTCCAGGTTTATTTACCGCGTACGAGTGCGTCACACTTGCCTTTCCCACCTGTAGCCTATATTACAAATCTTTGACTGCATGGGCGTATTCAGAATTTGTGTCACCTGGCGCCATTTCTCCACCTTTTTTTAACCCCTCCCGAGTGCCTGCCCCGATATTTTGAAGCTTCAAATGACATTTTAGGGACTTTTGACTGTTCCATTTGAAACAGCTTGTCCTTGATATCTTTATTTTGCTACGGAAAAAAACAAAAAACTAATTTGTTCTGGAAAGCGTATGTACGCTTCACAATCACAGACCCCCTCCCCCCACCTCTTCAGGTACGTGCTTCATATACTGAAGACAAAGGCGCCCTCTCTCTCCCCCCCCCCCCCCGAGTGTACGTACTAATAGATGGTCCTTCAACACTACCCCGCCCCCCCCCACTCCCGTTTCTGTAGTTTGTCTAATGGCCCCATTACACGTGTATTAGTATTACTAATAGGGCTTCTACTTGCTTATGTACGCGAGTGCATTTTTATTTTTACGTCCTGCATACAGATGGACCGGACGCTGGGAGGACGAAATTTGGCCTTCGGCTGTGCCTAGGTAGGACTAATCGTATCGTGTATAATAAGGAAAGTATGGCATGTTTTACAAACTTGTTGAAAACGTCATGCTAGCACGAATTTGATATCAAAGGCCACGTTCACACCAGAGATCCATTTTCGTTCGCTCGTTTCCTGAACGTCGTGTTCATTCGTGAGGAGCGCCTTCTGCAAGCATGGACGTCAAAATTAAAGTTCTTGTTTTGTTGTGGTTAAGTCATCCCCCTCAGAATGACAAGGTTCCGACTTCTATATTCCACTTTTTGGCAGAACTGAGTTACATACTACACACTACTTCTACAGGCCTTTTCATTTTGTAAAAGTATCAAACGAATAAGGTGTGTAACTAAATGCAGGTATTAAAACTAGTCGACTCCGGGACTACACCAATGTGATTTTTTTTAAATTGAGTTTCTATCAACGTGTAAATTGAGGCATAAAAGAAATTTCCTGTCATACTTTTTAACTACTCGAAGAAAAGGAGTCGTTTTCCGGCTCAAAATGCAGGAACACTTTCTGTTCAACTCAAGTGTGGCTCAAAATCAACAAAAGTAAAAAAAAAAATATAGCAAACTTCAAGGCCTTTTGAAATATGCCCAGTACATCTTTACGTACTTCTATGTATCTGAAATTTTGTAGAATTTAAGACTCGGCTGTTAAAAAGCCTTTCATGATTACGTTGGAAGTCTTCTCTTACTTCCTTTATAATATGAAGAAGCAAAAAAAAAAAAACCTTTAAAAGCCGACCATGGGAAACTACAATTTTTCAAAAGAACCTTGTTATTCTGAGGGGACGACACGGCTTATAAATGACATAACTTTAGCACAATGAACTAATGAAACAAAGCATGGTTTTATGTCTGGTCTGGAAAGAAAATTGAACGAGTGTCAAGTCTGTGTTGTGTCCCTGTTAACCAATGTAACTGCAAGTAGTCGGCCTGAAAATCCATACAGGCGGCACCGAGACGACACGAATCGCGTCGTTGCAAATCTCCGAATAACACGAAACGATGACGGTACCGATACCGAGATGCATCTCTCGACGGTGCCTGATATGGATTTTCAACTTTTATACTTCCTTCCCTCCTTCCCTCCTTCCTAGAAAGATTTAAGCTTCACAGTAGATCTGCCGCTGACCACAAGGACAAACATGCACGAGGTACTAAAAGAAAAAAAACCAAAACTCATGTTTAATCCAGCATCCAGAAAAATCATTAAATAGGTTCGTCTCCTTCCCAGCACTACTTTATTGAATCTCCACATCAGCGCATACAGAGAAATTTTCATGTGTAAAATTTTGTAGTTGGAATTACAAAGTGTAAGAAAAATTTGTCAGCACTTCAGTTCTATTCCCATTGGTAAGATACCTTCATGGTGTTTTCAGGGATGATAGAATAAATTATCAAGCTTTTTCACAGTCCCGATTTATTCTAATTCCTTATCCTACTACTAAAGCCGCAAACGATTAACATGGAATTTCTCAGTTGTGCAAAAAGTGGAGTTGGAACAAACAGGAACTAAGGTGTCGATTTTTCTGGAATAGGATTTAGATTGATTTCGCACAACGTTTAATTCAAGTGAAAATGTGGCAGCAATAAGAAACATAATATTACTCTTGAGTCAGGAGTTCCCAACTATTGTTTCGTCTCGTTTACCCATGGCAACTTTTCATAAGTTAATTTATCCCAACACTGTTTTGTTCAGTACCAAGTATAAAATGTGGATCGTTTAGTCCAAAACGGTAGAAAGAAAAAAAAAAGTTTTTTTTTCCACAAAAAAGTTGAACTTGAAACTTCCTCTCAGCTTCAGTTTTTTAAAAGGTTATTTAAGGAATATAATAATAATAATGTTTTCTCCTGTAATATAAGCTTTAAGCCCCTTACAATCATTCTACCAATGCAAAGAACATACTAAAACGTGACAACATTCAGAAACAGAATAAATGATTATAGTTGTGCTGTATTCCATCAAATGAAAACGTGCGTTTTAAGATGTTTCTTGAAAATTTCATTTTTCTTTATCTCTCTTATCTGACAGCAATGTCCAGGTCTTTGGGCAAATATACCCTCTGGGTGGACGATATTTAGCCCCCTCCCCCTGCCCCCCCCCCCCCGTTGGGAACTCCTGTTGGAAGTCTTGTGATTGTATTCTCAAGGCGGGTGGTTGGTGGTCGCTCCTGGTAATGTCTCCTCCTCCTATCCTATTATTGCTGTAATATTCTGTCTATCGTCTTGCTTTTTCCAATCATCTTGTCGCCATGCTTTCTCTAAACTCTTTGCTAAATGTAGCAGTTCATGGTGCCCAGCCAGATGAGGAATTGGCTTCGCTGGTCCATTGTGGCTGGTCCAAGGTCTCCATATGACAGCATTTGGCTTCTGGATATGAACAAAAAAAAAAACAGTTTGGAAAAATAAATAAGTTTAACTGAGCCCCAAATGTGTGGTATGCAATTGCCAACTATCAATAAAATATATTTTAACTGAATGTGTAAACTTCATGCAAATCCGAAGAAGGCACTATGCCTGCGGATCCATGAAAGAATTATTTTCTGACGCGGACCCCCAAAGCATCATGTCCTTTCTGAGGGAGGCCAAGATCTACAACTTGATTTAATAACTTTTATACTCGTTCACAAAACTTTTTTCCACATCGATACAAAACAACTTTTAAAAAAAAAGAATTTTACCAATGTGTTAGAATTATATGAATGTATTTAATTCTATGTTAAACTTAAAAGCTCTGAATACGAAACAAATAAAAAAAACGTGTTCCCAAACAGACCGTGAAGGGCGCAAAGCAGTCGTTATCGTGACGACGTGCCGCCAAAACCCAAAATTCAAACTCAAACTCGTGCCCTTCAATATAAGAGTGACGTTACTCCTGTTTTGTTTTGCAGAAAATTTGAGTTTGAAGTTTTTAAAAAATTTCTTTTTTGTGTGTGTGAGAATTGTAATGAACTGGGGGATAAATTTCACGTGCTATTATCTTGCAAAAAGATTTAAAGATATAAGGAAACGGTTTTTTTTTTTTTACAGACTTGGCTAGTTGTCAGACCAAACATGTTTAAGTTCATAAATTTTCTGTCGTCGATGCACGATAGAGAACTACATTGGTTGAGTTGGAACAAACAAGAACTAAAGTCGCGAATTGTTGGTGCTAATTAATAGTACATGAAATATTCTGTACTAAGCTACATAAGCCTTGCAACAAACTTTAATTAAACGGCTGAAACTTTTTCACTAATTAAGTTAATTCAAATTTTTTTTTTAATGAACTAAAACAAAGATTGTTCCCGTGAATAAAAATATTTCATTTTTCTAACAAGTTGATGTCCAGTGTTGGACAACATAACGAGGTTCAGCATTTTATGAGGTTTCAGCCCGTCGGGTCAAGTGTTTTGACTGTTTCTATCTTAACTGAAATGCTGATTTAGATCTAGTTCATGAGATGAATAGAACTTGAATTCGAGATGACAAAGCGTCACAATTTCATTCAATTATTTTCAGCCGTTCATAAGTTTGTTGCAAGATTTATGCGGCCTAGTAAAGTTAATTCTACACCAGAACGTCCAAAGTGACAAGCATAAACAGGTTTCAAGGCACGGAAACCTCAGTCAGCAACCCTACGCATGTCCGTCGCATAAGATTGGGGTCAAGTTACCACGTAGGAATGACGTCGTTCCTGCCTAGATCAGCTGGTTACGACATCGAGCCGACATCTGTTTGATGCTGAGAACCCACCCCTACGGTAATCATACCAACCTTACTAAAACCCCGTACAAATCCACGATGGATTGTTTCCACATAGGAATGAAGTCGGTCCTACTTCGATCAGCTGGTTACGACATCGAAGCGACATCTGTTTCACGTTGAGACCCGCTGCTAAGGTGATCCAACCAATCTTACGGAAATCTCGTACAAATCTATGACGGATTGACGTAGGGATGCTGACTTGCTTGCTTTCAGGAGAAGTAAAAAAGTGAATAACTGAATCAGACTTAACAGTCACCGTATTTTGAAAAGTTATTTAACCCTTACTTTTCAAGATTTAATCCTGAACTTATAATACAACCTGCGTGCTGCCAGGGGCTATAAGCAAAAAAACAAACAAAACAAATTCCTACCACTCCTCACTCCTCCCCCCCCCTCCCCTCCCCCCTCCTCAACTGGACCAAGAAGTATACAACAATAAAAACGAAGAAAAATTCTAAAAAAAAAAAAAAGGTGCAAATGCCAAGAGCAGGGCTACTCCGAAATCAAAGAACTCCAGACGCGGGGCTACAAGCCAAATATTCCCATCAATTTTTTAAAAGTATCGAGTTACGATAGTTCTACCAATCGGCCCTCGATACACCTTTGAAATTGGTGTTAGGGACACTAACAAACTAAATTTTATAACATTTCTAAACCATCTCAGGTACCCAACATTAAATAAGAACATGGCGCTACCTTCACTGGGTCTACTCAAATCAGTAGTAAAGAAGAATTAATACCTTTGGCAGTGATTCTGACGCTGTTTAGCTCTTTATTTTAAGAGGTTTCGCTACTACGGGCGTTTACACCTCACGTTTCTTGTTTCAATTTTTCTTGTTCATGTTTCCGTGCGTTTTTGTAGCAGGGTTTAGACGCCTTGTTCGGCCTGCTCTCCTAGACTTTCAACTGTTTAACTGGCCAAGTATCTTTAACGTGCGCAAGGTGCACACGGGCCCTCCGAGTTTTTCGTCTTTATCCGAGAAGACTAGATGCTCGATCCTACCCACCATAGGATCAGGGTCAAGAATTTTTCACCCGAAAAAAAAATTAAAAATCTCAACATGCCCCGCACGACCGGGGATTGAACCCAGTATCTTCGGCATGAGAGGTGAGCACCTCGCCTCTAGACACCTTGTCCCCCGATTCTGATGCGATAGGCACTTTGGTCCCAGCGGAGGAATTCTACATTTACGGGGAGAAACTGGAAAGGAATTTCAGCCAGAGGAGGAACTTCAAACTGGGAAAGAATACACCCTGTACACTTAGCAATGCTAAGCCAAAGGTTGAATAATTGTTTTAACCAGAACAAACAGTATGGGGATATAGACCCTGGTGGCACAAGCAAAAATCTTTTTGAATTTTGAAAACCCGTCCATAGATAAAACAAAAGTTGAGATTTTTTAAGAGCGGCAGATGACTGATAGGCTTTTATGTAAGAATATATTCCCAGGAGAAGGAACTCCAAAGACTTGTTTCGTTTCTTTTCATAAGTAAACATTTTACATTTGTAATTATCAATGATACTAGACTGCTTATAGAAGTTTAATAATCCATCAAAATGTGACATTTTCATATTTCATTTGATTGCAATTAGTAAGAATTTTAGTCTCACAGATTGTGTCAATAATTGCCACTGTAAACGTATTATGGAAAAGAAAAAAACAAAAAATTCCTGGCAATTCAAAATTTGGGAGGAATTGAAGAAATCTGCGAGAGGTGCAAGATAATGCCAAAGGCAGCGACCTTCCTAAAATGAATACCTCCAATAGGAAACCTGAGATCGCTAGCTGAAGAATGTGGCCCGGGACTCTGGGAACCAATGACTTAAGGCTTATTGCGATCTTGCTTCTTGTATGTTTTATCTCCATTTTCTGAAAAACTGTAGATCTTTTAGTATGTAGAAGAGGTAGGACAAATGCGCATTTTGACACTTGTTTAATATGCGTTGTGGCACTTATCAAGCTGTTTCACACGTCCGATTTATTCTAAATCCTTAACATAATACTAAAGCCGCAAAGGTTTAACGTCGAATATCTCAGTTGTGCATAAAGTGGAGTTGGAACAAATGAGAATTAATGTCGCGTTATCACAACACAGAATCCAGTAGTTAACAATTCTGGGATATAAAAGACTCAAGTTGGGTCCGACCCTCAGGATAGTCCCCATAGACGTCTGTGTATTCATTTACTTGGTTATGTACGTTTTCTCTTACTCATCTATTTATTTATTTATTTATTTACCTTGGTCTTCACTTTTAATTCCTTCGAGTATCTACATGCATGTTCAAACACACCTCTGTGGGCATCTATATATTTATAAAAATTGATTTTCATCTCTGCTCGCTTAATTAGGCACCTATGATTTCTTTATTTAGCGATCACTGAGTCATGCACTGAATGAATATATTCAAAATCGCATTTCAATCTGAGCTCTTAAAAAAAAAAAAAAAAGGTCGCGTTATCGGCATCGCTACCAATGAAAACATACCTGACACGTCTTTGACAATCACAGTTGCTCAAAACAGGGTGTGTGATGCGCGTGTTCTCGCTGATTCTCGGTGATGTCTGAATGATTCATCACTCACATCTTTATTTGGGTAAAAACAGGACTCCTGTCAAGTCAATATTTGCAGAAAAACTGGTATCAAGTTGCACCGTCGGTCACAAAAAAACGTACTGAAAAAAGAAAAATACTGGCAAAAGACCAAGTGTCATCACATTTTCAAACGAAAACGGTCGAGTGAAAAGTATAATTTCCATTTTATCATACAGATGCCACCTTTTCAACTTGTCTTTAATAAACAATATGTGAGTGGACCTGACTAAATCAGCCTTAAGGTGAAAGATCATATTTCTGAGACCCTCCTCCACGGGGAAAATTTTTTGTATGGACATTGAGATTTTCTTATAATATGAAAGATTGCTATTTTTCTGCATTCAGTTGAAATATTTTGCCCGAAATCGTTTTAGAAATCGTCTATTTTGATTTATTTAAGACGTATAAATAAGTTCACAATTAGCCCGGTTTTGTCAGATCCGCCAACATATACAAGGTGTCTCAAATAAATGTACATACACTTTTGAATATTTATCAATTCAGTGCCAATCAAGATACATTCAGATTACAGAGGACAGGTGCGTAATTGTGTTATGGCATGTATTCAACAAATCGATGGCCGTTCTGGGCCAGACACTGATGACAACGCAGTTCAATAGAGTTGTAAACAACATTAAGCTGTTAATTTGTGTATACATTTTTTTTTCAGACACCCGGTAAAATACATGTATATAGACAAAGTGAAAATCCATAGGGAAACATTTGCACTAATCATGTGCAGACGCATAAGAGTTAATCGCCCCCTCAGAATGACAGGGTTCTAACTCCCTTAGGTCAACTTTTGAGAAATTGATGATTGAAGGTTCAAGTGCTCACAGCTTTTAGAGAAGCACATTTTTTTTCTTTTTAGTAATACAAATTACACACCAAATCCGCTAGATACTTTGACACACAACAGAGAATGCATGTAGAGGTAATGCATGGTGTGTAACTCAATTCAGCCAAAAAGTGAAGACATCTATAGAACTTTGTCATTCTAGGGGAACGTCTTGATGTCCAATTGCTATCAAGTTCCCGAAAAGCCTGTTCCCATCAAAACGTGTCGGTGTTTTTGTTTTTTTCTGCACGTGTTTTTGACTAGCGTATATCTTTTGTATCTGCTACTGGTAACATGTAATCCAGTACAACCTGTTCCATGAACTGGTACGCTAGCATGGTATCAGTGGGCGTGCACCTGTCGGTGCAAACGGCCAGGGCGGAGGAGGTTTCATCTAACCCAACGGCCACATGCTAGGGCACAATGTGACTCTCAGTATTTGAGTCCTTCATATTGGCCCCCGGTAGCGGTGTGGTCATAGGCTTGTTTGCCTAAATCACAGACGAAGAATTGAGCAAACTTCCCGGACGCAGCTTCGTAGCTGGCGGCAGCAGGCCAGTGGTTGATTGATAGGGCAGATGGCAATATACCGTCACTCTGGCCTGGATATCGTGACACAGAGCACCCACCAGTATTGGTGTTCTTTGGTTTGGGTCTTTCACCCTAGTCAGTTGGGACTGCGAGGCTGTGGAGTAGCCTACAGGCAGCCGGTCAGGCAATATGACTGTCCCTCTGGCATCCTCCTGCACCTGGATACATTTCCAGTCGTCTTGACCTTGTCTTGCCACTTGGATAAGTTGTGTCCAGGCGAGAGAGTGAGTCTGATGTTTGCGCAGCTCTTTTTCACTAAAAACAAACTCTTTGCGCCAGTCTTAACACTCACCTCGTCTTCTTTCATCTTTGCGTTCGTCTTCTTTCCTCTCAAAATTCCAACGGCGATGGGCGAGTGCGGTGGCAGCAGGTTTGGATAGACTGGAAGCTGTTAGCACAGACCTACACGTTGGTGGCTGTGGGCTATGGTCGCTTCATCGTCGATTGAAGTGGAGGCGTGGGGAGGCAGCACCCACAGTATCTGAGCAGCCTTATTTAAGGATAGCACTGCTCACCTCAACTGAGGAAGGGGCTAGAAAAGGTGCCCTAAAGAAAGCCCACTTCACATCACCCTGACTGGCATACCGCGACCAAAAAGAAATTCAGCTTACTCAGGCTAGGAGCCTGGAATATACGCACACTACAGGACAACTCAAACAACCCGGAAAGACGCACTGCACTTATTGCCATTGAGCTCAGCAGGTACAACCTGGACATAGTGGCACTCAGTGAGACCAGACTCCCTGATAGTGGCCAACTCAAAGAGCTCAGTGGTGGATACACCTTCTTCTGGAAAGGCAAGGGTGCAGTCGAACCGGGTTTGCAATTAAAAATGACCTTGTCAGAAACTTGCAGTCCATGCCAATTGAAATAAATGACAGGCTAATGACACTCAGGATCCCAGTTGGGAAAAGCCAGTCAGCCACCCTCATTAGCGCATATGCGCCCACCATGACAAACCCAGATGAAGCCAAAGACAAGTTCTATTCTGATCTAGAATCTGTCATATGCTCTGTCCCGGCAGCTGATAAGCTGATTCTCTTGGGGGACTTCAATGCTAGGGTTGGCTCAGAAATCTCAGCGTGGCCAAATGTTTTGGGCCCTCATGGAGTTGGCTCATGCAATAACAATGGGTTGCGCTTACTTACTTTGTGCGCTGAATTTGGCCTGTTCATTACCAACACAAATTTTAGTCTCCCCGTGAGAAACAGAACGTCATGGATACATCCCCGTTCAAAGCATTGGCATCTCATAGACTATGTCATTGTGAGGAAGACTGACAGAAAGGATGTCCTTGTAACAAAGGCGATGTGTGGTGCCGAGTGTGGAACTGACCACAGACTCGTTTGCAAGCTCAGACTAACATTTGAGGCGCAATAGACGCCCTCAAGGGAAAGCGCCACCTAAACGCCTAAATGTTTCAAAACTCTGCTCAGCTGAGAAACAGAGCGAGCTCTCCTCAGAACTCTCCTCAAAATTGGATTGCGTGACTTTTGACCCTGAGAACATTGAACAGAGCTGGACTGACCTAAATACGACTGTACACTCTTGCACCAGCAGCACAGTTGCTTTTCCTGTCCGCAAGCACCAGGACTGGTTCAATGATAATGATAATGAAATCAAAGTGCTCATCAAAGAAAAAAATAGTCTCATCCAAGCTCACTGCAGTGACCCCTCTTCCACAGCAAAAGCTGATGCACTGCGTGCATGTAAGGGTGTACTCCAGAAGAAGCTGAGGAAAATGAAAAATGACTGGCTAGAAGAGCGAGTAAGAGAAACTCAGAAATATGCCGACACAAACACTAGAAAGTTCTTTGAGAGCCTCCGAGCTGTGTTTGGACCATCCCGCTCTGGCACTACGCCACTTCTTGCGTCAGATGGTTCAACACGCATTGTTGAATTGAATGCCATAATTCAGCGTTGGGCAGAACATTTCGGAAGTGTGCTAAATCGGCCATCAAATATAAATACTGAGTCCATTGACCGCCTCCCTCAGACTCCTATTAATGTAGCTCTTGCCAAGCCATTCACAGCAAATGAGACCCGGACTGCCAAAAATCAGATGTCCTTTAACAAATCACCAGGCGTGGATTCAATTCCTGCTGAGGTGTATGCCTTCGGTGGAGAAAAGCTTATTGAAAGGCTGACAGAGTTGTTCAATCATATGTTGAAAGCAGGGAAGCTGCCACAGGACTTCAAAGATGCTTCAATCATCCATCTGTACAAAAACAAAGGGGACAGCCAAGTCTGTGACAACCATCGGGGAATCTCTCTACTTTCAATTGCTGGCAAAATATTGGCAAGAATGCTTCTGAATCGCCTTCTTGATCACCTCTCGTCAAATGACTTGCTTCCCGAGAGCCAATGTGGCTTTCGTAAAGAGAGGGGAACGGCGGATATGATCTTTGCTGCCAGACAGATTCAGGAAAAATGCATGAAACAAAATAAAGCGCTGTACATCACATTTGTTGACCTCACAAAAGCATTTGATACAGTGTGTCGTGAAGGCCTCTGGAAAATCTTGGCGAAGTTTGGGTGTCCACCCGAATTCATCACAATAGTGCGCCAGTTTCATGATGGCATGCAAGCTGCAGTCAAAAGTAACGGCAGTGTTTCAGAGCCCTTTGCTGTCACAAATGGGGTAAAACAGGGTTGTGTCTTAGCCCCAACTCTGTTCAGCATCATGTTCTCTGCAATGCTACAAGAAGCCTTTAGCTCTCCTCCTCAAGGGGTAAGCATCAAGTACCGAACTGATGGCAGTCTATTCAACCTCAGGAGACTTCAGGCAAAAACCAAAACCAAAAGTACTCAAGTCTGTGACCTACTTTTTGCTGATGATTGTGCACTTCTGGCACACGATGAGGATAGCATGCAAAACTGTGTTGATAAGTTCTCTAGTGCCTGTGACAACTTTGGCCTCACAATAAGCACAAAGAAGACGGAAGTGCTCCATCAGCCTACTCCAGACGACAAGTATCCTGTGACCCCAAATATCAAAGTCCATGACAGTCTTCTGAAGGTGTCGGAGAACTTCACCTATCTTGGCAGTACACTGTCTTCCACGGCTCGTGTTGATACTGAAATTCCCTCAAGAATCAGCAAAGCCAGCTCTGCATTTGGCAGGCTTCGAAAGAGAGTGTGGGATGTTGCCGGCATTCGCACAGACACTAAGCTGAAAGTGTACAATGCTGTGGTCCTTCCCACCCTACTCTATGGGGCTGAAACCTGGACAGTGTACCAATCGCATGCCAGAAAACTAAATCACTTTCATCTGGCCTGCCTTAGAAAGATCCTAAGGATCAAATGGCAGGATAAAATTCCAGACACTGAGGTCCTCAATCGTGCCAAGGAATTGAGCATCTTCTGCCACCTGAAAAAAATTCAGCTACGTTGGGCAGGACATGTCAGAATGCCCGACTCCAGACTCCCTAAGCAAATCTTCTTCTCTGAGCTCTCCAATGGAACGAGGAATGTTGGGGCCCCAAAGAGACGTTACAAAGACACTCTCAAGCAATCACTGAAGGCCTTTGCCATTGATGTGAGTGAGTGGGAAAAGCTCTCGCTTGATCGAGCAAATTGGAGGGCGGCCCTTACCAGAGGCAGCAAAGCATGGGAAGCTGACAGAGTCCAGCAGGCTATCAAAAAAAGAGAACGGCGCAAGAAAAGGCCCAGTGGTACTGAACCAACGGAGCACTCTTGTCATTTATGCGGAAGGGTCTTCAGGGCAAAAATAGGACTTATCAGTCACATGAGAAGCCATAAGTCATGAAAGAACAGTCTTTCCATTCTGTCCTCTGTGTCCTTTACTTCTCTTTATTGTCCATGTGTTGAAATTCTCAACAATTTCTGTTCTTTATTCCTCTGGTGTTGTTAAGGTCATCATACCTGATGGACGAACTATTATTATCTTTTGTCGAAAAGTATTATATCTAAAACAAACTTTGCTTACATGGCTTTGAGTTTGGACAAAGCACGTCAATACGATAATGGTCAGACTTTGCTAGGAAGAAGCAAGAGGATAGACAGAACACAACAAAAATATAGGACAGATGGAAGCCCTACCAGAGTGCCCACCACCCACTAGGTGCTTGGAGTGTTTTGTTTTCTTGGTTTTTTTTTTTTGGTTCAGAAAACGCGCGTATTCATTTAGTGAAAAAGCTGCCCAGAATGTGCCACGAAGACACTTCATGAGAGCAGGCTTTAAGCTTACTTTGAACTTACTTAACCCGAATTGTGAAGCCTGAAAAGCTTTCCATCTCCTTTAGGACTGGTAATTTGTAGTGTAAACTTAAGTAGGTAATTTACTGAAATATTTTTGTGGAAAAAAATCATTATCTGCCAGTATATAAAAAACTAAAAGGGAGAGAGGGAGGGAGGGAGGGAGAGAGAGAGAGAGAGAGAAAGAGAGGAGAAAAAAACTCAGTTCCTGATTTTAAAAAAGCAACAAAAACTTTTAGGACTAGAAATACGGGAAGACGTAAAAAAAATAAAAACATTGGGAAAAGTAAAAAAAAAAAAAAAAATGGGGATAAAAAAAAAAGTAAAAAAAAAAGTTCAGACACGAAAAAGTTTAGCAACAAAAAAGTTAGTATTTAAAAAAAGTTTAGCAACAAAAAAGTTAGTATTTAAAAAGTTTAGCAACAAAAAAGTTAGTATTTAAAAAAAGTTTAGCAACAAAAAAGTTAGTATTTAAAAAAAGTTTAGCAACAAAAAAGTTAGTATTTAAAAAAAGTTTAGCAACAAAAAAGTTAGTATTTAAAAAAAGTTTAGCAACAAAAAAGTTAGTATTTAAAAAAAGTTTAGCAACAAAAAAGTTAGTATTTAAAAAAAGTTTAGCAACAAAAAAGTTAGTATTTAAAAAAAGTTTAGCAACAAAAAAGTTAGTATGTAAAAAAAGTTTAGCAACAAAAAAGTTAGTATTTAAAAAAAGTTTAGCAACAAAAAAGTTAGTGTTTAAAAAAAGTTTAGCAACAAAAAAGTTAGTATTTAAAAAAAGTTTAGCAACAAAAAAGTTAGTATTTAAAAAAAGTTTAGCAACAAAAAAGTTAGTATTTAAAAAAAGTTTAGCAACAAAAAAGTTAGTATTTAAAAAAAGTTTAGCAACAAAAAAGTTAGTATTTAAAAAAAGTTTAGCAACAAAAAAGTTAGTATTTAAAAAAAGTTTAGCAACAAAAAAGTTAGTATTCAAAAAAAAAGCGTTTAAAGAAAAAAAGTTGAGCGTTAAAGGCATGCGTTACAAAAAGGCAAGCGTGAAAAAAGGCATTAAAAAGGCAAGCGTAAAATCAAAACAAAAAGCTACGACTTTAGGAAGGGGACAAGTGTCCTAGATGGATGGTTTTATTTCATTTGAAAAAATTTAAGTGATTTTTTTCCTGTTCACTTGACTTTTTCCGCTCGCCCTTTTTTTCCCGCCGTTTAAAATAGACACTTACATGAGAGAAGCTATGAAAACTGCAATGGTGGAAGCATAACTAGTGACAGAATACCGTGGACTAAAATTTGAGAAGAGTTTCGTACGTCCTGACCACCCACTGATCCCAAATCCTATCCATGACCCTGTCCTTATCCCTAATCCTAATCTTGTCCTCGACTCTAAGCCCATCCCTAACCCTATCCTTGTTCCTAATCCTAAACCTGCCAGTATCCCCTATCCATATGCCTAATGTTAACCCTACCCGAAATACAAACTATGCCTAGTCCTATCCTCAAAGGCTTTGTCCTTCCTCAACCCTAGTCCTAAACCTTATCTCATCCCTAACCCTGTCCGTATCCCTAATCCTCAACCCCGAACTTATCCCGAACTCTAAAACTGTTCATAACCCTGTCCTTATCCCTACTCCTAAACCTACACCTAACCCTGTCTTTATCAGTAATCTTAAATTTATCCCTTACTCCTCATCCCTCATCCCGAGCATTATTCTTAACCCCTGTCCTGTGCCAAATGCTAAACCTACCCGTAATCCATGCTGTCCTTAATCCTAAACCGATCCTCAACTTCTTCCTTATCCCTAATTCTAAACCTAATCTAATCCCTAATCCTGCCTGCATCCCTGATACTAAAACCTAAACGTATCCCTAATCCTTCACCCACTCCCAACTCTGTCCTTATTCCCAATCCTAGATCTGAACTTATCCCAAATCATAAACCTACCCCCTGACTGTCTTATCCCTAATCCTAAACTTATCCCTCACTTCCTCATCTCTCATCCCAAACATATCCTTAACCCCTGTCTTTATGCCTTATGCTAAACCCATCCCTAGTCCATACTATCCTTATTCCTTAACATACCCTTAACTCTGTTCCCTGCCACTCGTCTTAAAACCTAATCTTATTCCTAACTCTGCCCCTTGCATGCTCTTTCAGTCAGAAAACAAAAAGAACATCTAACATTAACAGTCTAATAAAAAAACAAATAAAAACCGCCCAGAGTTGAAAGTGGTCAGGACGCACGGAATTCTTTCCAAAAAATTAAAGGTCAACCCAATAAAAAAAGAAACGAAAAGATTTTCGAATTCCTCTTCCCTAACCCCCTCACCCCCTCCCCCGCCCCCAACCCAGAAAAAAAATGGACAACCTTGCTTCCCACCCACCATGAGGAGTTGCTGAACTTGTACATACTCACAGACCCTCCCCCCTCTCCCACTGGCGACCTGAAACAGTGGCAACAAATCAAGGCTGAAAACCAAGACCACACACACAGGCAATTGAGATAAGACAGACAGAGACCAGAAAGCCAACGGGTGTTGGATATCACACTGAGATATGTGCAACACAATGTACATTACACGAGATTCAGTGAGCTGCCTCGAGTTTTTCAGACCTGGACCTGAGACTTGGTCAAGCCTTGTTCGGTTCGGAAGTTAAAGATTTGTCACATCCTGAAACGGGTTTGCCCACCGAACCCCACCGCCACCCCCCACCTCCCCCACAACCCACCTCCGACAAAAGTCCCAGCACCTATAGAACAGTGGCTTTAAAGAGTCCCAGGCCCCCCCCCTCCCCGCCTTGCCATCCCAAGTTTCCTAACCCCCCTCTCTCATTTTAAATTTTCAATTGATAATTTTTATCATTAGACCTTTACACTAGTAATTATTGAAACAACTTTATGTAACTAAATTCCTTTATCAATTGAACTCAAATGAAATAAAAAAATCCTTAGTTCAGTGGATCATAAAAGTATCTACACACAGTGAGTACATGCTTTACCAGTTTGAAGTTCCTATTCTGACTGAAACAGAGCCACCTCAACGCATGGGCACACTAGGCAGTTGTCCAGGGGGCCCCAAGGGGTTAGGGGCCCCATGCATGCAAATTTAGATTGGTTTTTGAAACGGGGAAGAAAATCCTATTGCTTTGCCCAAATAATGTTAAGACTGCCCGGGACTGAAAGTCCTAAATTCCTCCCCTTAGGTTTGAATTCCTTCCCTTGGGAGCCAATGCCCTTACTGAGAATCATCGCTATGGAGATTGTTGCACGGAGCAATGGCATGCAGAAAGGGCGGACAGAGGGGGCATAGGCCCCGTGTACCATTTCAGGGGCTATCCAATCAATGAGTATCAAGGCCCTATACTTGAGTCTTGGGGCATACAAATCAAGGAGTTTCCCGCCCCGGGCATGATGGGGCATCACCAGACCTCTGCACGCCACTGACACGGAGCCAACACCAGATCATACGGCTTGTTAACTCTTTGCAGTTCGAGCATTTTTTACCTTTTCTGAAACCCAACGAGGGTTGTCTCAAAGATTGCATGCTAGTGTCAACTTATTTACATAGAATACAGACAAGGTCAATGGAAACGCCCGAAACACGCCTTTTACAATTGATGGAATGCGACCATATTTGTTCCTGACCGTTGTTCCATGTGCTTGGTATCTTCTTTGTACAGGCGAATTGAATACGAGTTGAAGAAATTACTCTTTCAAAGGCTTAGGCGTTACCTTTTGACGGGATAACGCGGTATACAAAATTAATAATTTGCTTTAGAGACATGCAGCACCTTTTTTGTTCAAACTTTAGACCACTAAGGGAAGATCCCACCAATGCGAAGCCTCGACCTCTGTGCATTTTGAATTTAATTGGCTGTCTGTGAGTGGGAACATCATGGTACATTTGGCTGTCACACTGTTTAGTTATGGCTTTTTTACACCCTCATCCCGACTGCCAGACGAGAGCCCAGCGAGAGAAAATGTGGACTTTTGTGCATTTTAGATTTGCCGACTCTCTGTGAGTGGGAAAATTATCTCCACAACTTTCCTCTCACCCTGCCTAGTAATGGAGAGCCCAGCAGTACAGAGTGTGGACCTATGTGTGTTTTGGCCTCAGCTGATTGAGTGGGGAAATCATGTTACACGCAGCTGGTACGTTGTTTGTCGTGGTTTATAAGTGCACCGTTTCCTTCGGCCCGACTACTGAGCAGGGCCCAGCAATACGGAGTATGAAACCTTTGTGTGCATTTTGGACGTCCCTGCCTGTGAGTGCGAAATAACAGAGCAGAGCTCAGAGGTATAAAGTGTAGACCTTTGTGCCTTTTTTTTTTTTAGCTGGCTATATTCTGTGAGTGGGAAAGTCGTATCACATGTAGCTGGTACATTGTTTAGCCCTGGTTTATAAGTGCACAGCATTCTCTCCCACCCCGACGAACGAGCAAAGCTCAGACGTACAGAGCAAGGCTGCTGTGCATTCTTTCTGCTGACTGGACCAGTGTCATAAGTAGACTTTGGCCATGATCGTTCTTTGTTTCTCTAGGGCCTCACTGTAAGGACTTTGGTCCTATGCACCTTGGTGGCGAAGAATGCACAGTCTGGCATACTGATTTTGTCCATTTCCCCAAATTGCCTGCACAACTTTTCTCAAACCTCGGCAGCCAATTGATAATTCAGCGGCGCAAAGTCCGGATGGTTTAGTATATTGTGCAGACAAACAGCCAGCACAGCACTGCACAGTGGTCCACAACGACAGAACGGGCATATTCGCACCCACAGCGTACACGTCCGGACAGGTTAACTGTAACAGCACTCAACATATCATGTAACACTTTTCAGAAACGCCTGAAAACCATAGAGATAGTATTATTTATAGTTTCTCTATGCTGAAAACACACCTTTAGTATTGACAGAATGTAACCACGGCTTAATCTTAAATGCACAAAAGTTGCACGGACATTCTTATAAAATACGAAACAATCTTATTGCCGTAAGGAAACCCTTACGAACGATAAAAATTGTCGCTATCGAAGTTTTTCCTTGTGTGGAACACTAATTTATGAATAAGTCTATGATCTCGCACCAATTCTGACCCGTTCTCCTATGGTGCGCATGTGTGCAGGACTTGTAGTGAACAGCAGTTCGTCACGACCTGATGGCATAACGTCACAGTCAGTTGCTGCCAGCAAAATGTACACCCGAGAAATAATGGCGGAAATTGATTCGTGTCCGACCAGGCTTCGCATGATAGGGTCTTCCTGGATTTACCAAGAAAATATAAGAAATTATGGTGTGCGCTTCATGTCTGCCAGTGGCTAAATGTCCCGTTCCCCGGATTTTGACGTCCCAAGTAAGCCATCGTCTGGGGGTGGCTCCGTGTCCTACTGCTCTCTAACAATTCGAATATACTGAATTTAACATTATGCCCAGTCTCACCCTTTTATTTTCAGAAATTTCCAATTATAAAACATTTATACTCAGTTACAAAACTCTTTTCAGATCCACACAAAACAAATGTTGAGAATTTTTATCAATGTGGTAAAATTTAAACGGAACTATTTAATTCTATTTGCGAAATTCAGAAGCTCTGAATACCAAACAACTCAAACATAAATGGCGTACCCAAATAGACCGTGATAGACGCAAAATGGCCGTTATTGTGCCGACGCACCTTAAAACCCAAACTCAAATATGTTCATTAATGTTTAATTTGAACAGACCGCCCCCTCCCCCAACCCTGTGCTATTTCGTGTCTCTCTTGTCCCAACGGTGACACTTCTTGTAAAGGAACCATGTACTGGGGATGACTAAAGAGGATTATTGAATTTTCTGGCAAAATATTTGCCAATATAATGTCAAAATCCTGTTGTTCTACCTTACAGTTTTATAATAAACAATTCTTTGAATTAAAAAGAAATACATTGTTTTTTAAGGACTAAACTGACACTACTTAGATTGCATTTAGAAAACTTTGAGGAGGGTAACACCAAGATTAATATGCAAAAACTTGGCTGGATGCCTTTAGAGGAGAGGCGGGCAAGAAATAAAATTACCAGCTTCTTTAAAGGTAGATGCGGTCTGATGGATATACCCATGGAACACATTGGGATTAATTTTAGTAAGACTAGGCGGAATAGCCAGACCTATGCCATACCATCGTCCAGTGTTGACGGCCACATATTCTTTTTATCCGAGCACGTTGAGGCTGTGGAACTCTTTGCCGGAGGACCTAAAATTGTGCAGTAGCCTAGACTCTTTTAAGACAAAATTGGAAAAGCACACGTTGAGAGCTAGCTACTGAACAGGCTGCATAGATATACTTATAAACCCAGTGATAAGATTGGTTGATCTGCTCATGGCCACAATCAAGTGTTTTTATAAGTTTTTATAAATCTAATCGACTCCCGCTTCTTACACCCTTATATGTATATAAATTTTTAACTCCCAGGGACACGGGCCGAGTCGATTTTTATTGCGCACTGGTGAGATACTCAAATCTGAGAAAACCAGTTTTAAGGAAGAAGAAGAAGAAGTACTCTAGTTAATGATTCGCCTTCTCACATAAAGACGCAGCCAAACTCCGCCCCACATTTGACAATTTGTAGTCCTGCGCTTAACCTAGCTCCACCCGCACAATGGTGCAAAAAGGGAGGCTGCAATGTAATACGGAAAAAAAATTGCACGATCGTATTGTAAAGAATTAAAGGGAACCCCCATCTAGAAGTATAATGATGGCTGTTATCCTTTTTTTTTTTCTGTTTTACTTGCTAAAGGTGGTGTTTAACTGAAATATTGATTTTTTTTGCTGTTTTTCCTTTTTCTTTGCGTTTTTTTAAATGTTACAAGCACGTACGACCCCCCAATTTTTTTTATTTTTTTTTTGCGCTATAGGTACGTATTTTAAGGCCTTCTTTGACTCCAGATATAGAGAGCTCCTCCCGAAATACTCCTTGACTTTTGACTTTATTCTTTCAGATTTCCTTTTTGTTTTCCTCCTGTTTCTTTCTTTTTTTGTGTGTGTTGAAAATGGTAAAGGAAGGACAGGGTTAGGGATTCGATCAGATTTAGGGTAGAGGATTTAAGGACGGGGTGAGGTATAGGTACGTATGCGTACTCGCCCCTAGCGCAAAATGCTTGGGGTGCTACGTACTTGTAACTGTGGGTATTATTTCTTACTCAAGGCTTTGCTACATGTAACTTTCTTTTTTGCCATTTTTTATACTCAGTTTTCGAGAACATTTCAAACGTCTGAGGGCACGAATTTCTAAACGAACCAAGTCTTAGCGATGGACAAACACATTCAAGGACTTGACAAATCTTGATTCCGAGCCGAAAAAGACCCGACAAAGCCCCAAGCCCAGTTCTGAAAGAACCCGAGACATCTCACTGAAGCTCATGCAATGTACATCATGTTACACACACCCCACCATGATACCCGACACTCTTTGACTCCCTGCCCCCCTGCCTGCCTCACCCCAATTCCCCGTGGGTGTGGCCTTGATTCCCAGACTCAACCTGCCCCATTGGTTCAGGTGGTCGAGAGGGTGGTGAGAAGTCTATCAGCATGCACAAGTTGAACAACACATCATGAGTAGGGAGGAAGCAGGGGTATCCACATGTTTTTCCGGGAGGGGTGTGGGGGGAGAGGAATTCGAAAGACAGGTTTATTTTGGTTGAGGTTGCTCTCTAAATGGGGGGGGGGGGACTTGGTGGGGGCGTGGGATGGGGGTGGAGATGGGATGTGGGTGAGTGAATCGGGTTGTATGGTGGGGGAGATGGTGGATTGGGGTATGGGGATGGGAGTGGGGTGGATTGGGTATGAGGGGGGGGAGGTGGATTGAGGTGTGAAGGTGGGGGTGGGGTGGATTGGGGTATGAAGGTGGGGATGGGAAGTAAGGTAGACTTGGGTATGCGGGTGGGGGTGGGTGGATTTGGGTATAAGTGTGGGATGGATTAGGGTATAAGGGTGGGGTGGAGTAGATTGGGGTATGCGGGTGAGGGGGTGGATCGGGGTATGCGGGTGGGGGGTAGGATGGATTGGGGTATCGGAAGTGGGAGGTGCGGTGGATGGGGCAAGGGGTGGAAGGCAGGGAGGGATGGGTGGTGGTGGGGTGTGTGGGTGGGAGGTGGGGAGTGGATTGGAGTATTGGGGTGGGTGGTGAAGGTAGAGGTGGGGGGCGGGGCGGGAGAGAAGTAGTTCACTTGTTTAGACTTCCTCAGCTGCAGTTTTCATTGTCCTGTCTACCCAGCCAGCAAGCCTAAGAAAACCCAACGCATAGGACTGACTTCAGCATTTGTATGTAGTTATGACATTGTTTCTATTTCCGCTAGTGTACGACATCGCGTCGACATCGGTCTGATGCCACCAACAAGCCCCTACGATCATCCAATCCTATGGAAATCCTACACAAATCTACATTGGATTAGCATAGGGATGCTGGCTAGGCTATCTCTGTTTGTTATCCAATCATTAACCATAAACAAGTTTAGATTTGTTTCCGGAATGCAAATTTAGGAAATCCTGTTGCCTTTATCAACAAATCAAGAAACATGGAGGCGAATCAAATCCATATAGTCTCAGCCTGGAGCCATCCATAAACTATGTACAGTCAGAGGTTGGGGGGAGGACGAGGGGGTGCTTCCAGGCTGTCAGGCGTATACATGATGTTTCAAAATCTACTAAAACAGTAGAACAATTCACGCAAAATACCATTTGAAGTTTTCAAATAATATATCAAGGTCATATAGTGGACGTTCAAAAATTTGATGGCCACACACTTTGAGCAGGGAGGCGAACGGCGCGGAAAGGGGGGGGGGGGTGGATACTGAAGCCAAAAGTTTGAAAAGCGTGCCAGGGGAAACGGATGTGGAGGGGGTGGGGAGTGCTGAAATCAAACAGACATACTTTATGGATGGCCCGCATGTTAAATCGCGACTTTAGTTCTTGTGTGTTCTATCTCCATTTTCTGAAGAAAAAAAAAACTTAGTACGTAGAAGAGGTATAACAAATGCACACTTTGACACCTGTGTATAATACGTTATGGCACTTATCAAGCTGTTTCACTGTTCAGATTTATTCAGACTCCTTTTCGTAATACTTAAAGCCGCAAACGTTTCATGTCGAATTTCTCAGTTGTGCAGAAAGTGGAGTTGGAACAAGAAGAACTAAAGTCACCAAGTGTGTACAACTCTACCCGATGTTCCAGCGCTGTTAGACCCGGCCTGACCATAGCCCACGTGTTTTCTCCGTAGATAATTCAGTTGGGCCCTTTGGAATTCCGAGCACATGCTGGTTTTCACAGTCCCAACCGCTGACGCGAGTCGTGATCTAAGTAGTTGCTGGACCTCCCGATGTTCCACTGCTGTTAGACCCGTTCTGACCACAACCCACAAATTCTCTCAGTGGATGATTCAGCCAGACCTTCTGGAGTTTCCAGCGCATGCTGGTTTTACACAGTCCCAACGGCTGACGCGAGTCGTGATCTGAAGTAGTTGCTGGCCCTTCTGCTAGGCATTGACACCCGTTCCCTGAACATCTTATTCTCGGGACTCCCTGTAGTAATAATAATAATACAAAGCATTTATATAGCGCTTCATTCCGTTAACAAGCATTCTCTAAGCACTTTACAACATATATCATCATATAAATCACACAAACAACACAGGCATACTCGGGAAAAAAACAAAAAATGGACTTTCAGAGTGTAAAAAAGACGACTTTTCAGCTGATGTTTAAAAATCATTGTCTCTCAAAGACAAAGGCAGAGAATTCGAAATCTGGGGCCCTTGGAAAAGATTTTTCACCCATGGTCGTGAGGGACATCTAAGGAATTTTAAAGTTTTTAGTATCAGCAGATGATCTAAGATGCCGTGATGGTACAAGGGGAGTAGAAAGATCAGGTAAATAAGTTGGTGCGTTTTTGTAGGCCTGCATAAATTTCTGACAGGGTAGCCAGCTTGTACATTTTTCGTTTTTCTACCGGTAGCCAGTAGACATGGACACAAAATTAGCGTGGGGCTACAAGCTGAATTGTCTCGAAAATCCGTGTCAAATTACCATGCTATTTCAGGAACGAGTTTTGGACGTCCAAACCAGTTTGAACTCCTGCAGGTCTTGGGAATATTTCTATGTGAGGCTATTTTGGGTTGAGGGTTTACGGGCAGAGTTTTGCCGATTCACTACTACAAGCCGCTCTGAGCTGTCCGTCCGAAGAGCACCTACTTCAGATAGTGCAAGTAGTATTCTTTGTTTGAAGCTAATAACTTGGCATTTTACAACATTTCCCCAAAGCTCCTTTACAGCCACATCACTGATCACCGTCTTTCAAAGAACACAATATGAGAACTATTGTTCTCTGAAAGAAACTTGCTGGAAGTGAATCAGTTGAGGGTTACGGATAAGCTTAATAGTAGGTTAGGGAAGACTGATTTCCTTCACTTATGACACAGTTTATTCAATGCTTTTAACATCTTCGCACGCATCTATGCCAAGTTATTTAGTCTGAATATTTTTTTGGCACATTCAGAATATAATTCTCTAACGTCAGTCCGTCTCGCTAAGAATCAGCAAAAGTACACATCCCACACTTGGTTCGGGAGGACTTCCGAATGCTTTCCATAGCTCAAGTGCATAGGCATTGTCAGGTTGATATGTAACGACGTGGGGGTCTAGTCAGTTTGTACCATCGAGGCCGTAGGCAGATGTTCGTATGGGCAGTAGTCAGATTGACATATCAGGGAAAGCCGCTGGCGTAGCTATGTATTGTTTTCACTTGGGCTATGGAACGCATTCGGAAGTCCTTCCCTTGGTTCCTTTATTTCCTCTGCCTACTGTCAACACGATAGTCATTTTAACTGTACAATGTATGAAAATTTCCTGTGGGAGAGCGCGACGGACTGAAAATTTTATGTGATGGGCTGACCATCTCCATATAAATCTTACCTCGCATTGAAGTAGGCACGCTAGCTGAACACTGTCGGCAGATATCAGCGTCTCAGTCAATCCACGAAGACGTCAAATACCCTTGATCAACTGCAAAAACCTTCCCCCCTATCTCACTCCGATGTTGTCGCTATGAGCTGAAACTATGAACTGACCGGATTCTTCCCACGTGTCTCTTGCCGGCCTTGGCTTCGGTTGAACTATCAGTGTATCCCGTGAGCTGCGTGGAAAAACTGTTCACCGTTGATACCGAAACCAAGAAACAAAAGTTTAGGTCAATGGTTCTCAATATGGGCGATATCACCCCCGGGGACGAGTTTGATTTTTAGGGGAGGCAAAAGCGAAGAAAGGGGTGGCAAGGGGGGGGGGCGCAAAACCATAAAGGACAAGGCGGGGTGGGGGCGGGAGAGGGGGTGAAAACATGAATGAACTGATTGGGGGACAAATCAGAAAATCACGGGAAATCAAGATCTTAGTTCTTGTTTTGTTCCAACACCACATTTTGCACAACTGAAAAATCCGACGTCGAACGTTTGAGGCTTTAGTATTATGAAAAGGAGTTATAATATTATGTCGGAACTGTGAAACAGCTTGATAAATGCCACAACGCATTTTAAACAAGTGTCAATGTGCGCATTTGTTGTGCCGTTTGTACATACTAAAAGATCTCCAGTTTTACAGAAAATGGAGATTGAACAAACACAAACTGAGGTCGCCAAATACTGGATAGCCACTGACGTGTTCAACAGCATGCCTAGGTGGTAGTATGAACAGCAAAGGCCTGTTTCTTAAAAAGGGTATTAATTGATAAACAATGCTTTCTGTTTACTAATGAATAATTAACACGCGTATTGTCATTAATAAGGCTGTGACAACATTCACAATCAGCATATTTAGTGTGTTGTCTATCTTCTTGCGAAATGTATCTGTTGGGTTTGAGTGGGGGGGGGGGGGGGAGGGAGGCAGGGGATACGTTGGTCAAGAGGCAAGGTGCTAGCCTCACATGCCGAAGGTACCGGGTTCCATCCCCGTCCGTGCAGTGCAGGCATGTTGGATTTTTTTATTTTTGGGGGGGAGGGGGGGAGGGAGGGGGGATTCCTGTCTTTGATCCTATGGTAGGTTTGATCGAGCACCTAGTCTTCTCGGACGAAAAACTCGGAGGGCACTTTGCACACGTTAAAGATACCTTGACATTTTAAAGTCGAGAAAAGCAGGCTGAGCAAGGCCTCTGGCCGGGCAATTAGATGATATTTTTTTTTGTTACAGTTGCACTGTCGCAATTTTGCATCATAAATTTAACATTATATCAAGCATTCTTTTCATACTATGTGCCATGGGCCCCGCCCCCGATCATCGCGCAAATTATGTGCACGTTTTTTTTTTAGTGGTGCGAATAAGACAGTGTCCCATCTTATCGTTTCTAGTATATTTGCTAAAAAGTAAAAGCGCGGTGCCTTGTCCCCACTTTGGGTAAGCAGTTCCAAAAAAAAAAAAGGCCGGCTCGGCAGTGCGACCGATTCAAAAAAGCCGGTTGATTCGTCTCGATAATCCTGTGTCCCGGCTGTCACCAAAGAACATAATGGGTAGTAAACCTGATTGTTTGAATGCTGTGTGGCTGCCAGTGAAAGTCTGTGCAAAATGAACAACAACAACAACAACAAAAAAATGATTGTCATGTCTAAATACACACTAAATTATTCTGCTGGAAGACATGAATACTGATTTTTCTTGAACTGAACTTCAACAATTCTTCGATAGAAGCCGCTTGCTTTGTAATTTTAGCTTAAAATTAATTCAGTGCAGGAAACCTCTGAGCAGTTTCTTTCTTTTAAATGTGGTAGCATTGTGGTGAAAATTGTTGATTAACTTACATCGGACCCGACAGATCTAATAAGAAGATGTTTAGAGTAAGATAGGACAGAGGAAGATGAAAAATATCTCTCATTCTTTGTCTCTTTCCCTCATCGGCCAATCCATGTGGGTTTTTTTAATATAGACATTCATTGTAAATTAGATATGGTATATTATTTTAATACCACTGTGCTGAAAAGCGAAACCAACCGGTTTAGTGTCTTATTTTTTATGCAAATTAGAACTAGATAAGATAAGATAAGATAAGATATGACTTTATTATCCTGTTTCCAGGAAATGTGTTGTCACAGCATCAGTGGCAGTACAACAGCAAATATAATATCTAAGACCTACAAGTCTTTAACGCACACCACACACACGCACATTGCTCACACAACATTACCAACAAGTGAGAACATTGCTCACACACACACATACACACACACACAAACACACACACTGTAAGAACAATCCATTAGGAAAAACTAACAACAGCATACATCAGGAAACACTGCTACTTCGAATTGCGGATGGCAAAAAAGATCGTCTATAGCGCTCTCAGTTAATACAGTATTCGTCCACTTCTTTGGGATCGGACTATCTGATGGAACAAGGGGTGGGAGCAATCATTTAGAACTGATTTTAGTTTCTGTTTGCAGGAATGTACAAATAACTCATCAAAGTTCACGTATTCACTGTTAGTTAGATGGCAAGCTTTTTTGACAATAGAGTTGTTAATTTTGTTCTTGTCTTGCTCCTTTGCATTTCCTCCCCAGGCTGTAATACAAAATAGAATGATACTCTGGATAGTTGATTTATAAAACATCTGAATGCGTGTTTCCTCAAGAAATACATAGATTACGTTTGTTCGCCTTTGCGTGAACTGAGGTGGTATGAGCGTGCCAGTCGAGTTTGGAGTCAACATGGATTCCCAGATATTTATAAGACTCGACTCTATCAACATTTTGATTATAAATTTTAAGTGGTAGAAGTGATGTTACAGTTGTTCTGAAATCAGTTACCATTTCCTTTGTTTTCTTTACATTTAATAATAAGAAGTGATCTTCACACCACTGGATAAACCATTGTATAGTATTAAAATAAGCGTCTTCATCAGTTGGTGCAGAAATCAATCCCTGTACCTGTATGGTGGTATCATCTGCAAACTTTATCAATGGGATATTTTCATGCTTACTTCTGCACTGCGCAGCCCTGGGGGGCGCCTGTATTGATAGAAATATTAGATGACATGTAATAACGTGTGTCAGTACCCTTGTGGCTGTTACTTGTCTTTAATTCAACATACTGGGGTCGATGGATAAGAAAGTCTAAAATCCATGCCACAAGATTTTTGTTCACCCGCATATCAAAAAGTTCTGAAACAAGTAAATGAGGTTGGATCGTATTGAAGGCACTTGAAAAATTAACGAATAGCACCCTGGCATAGTTCTTGGGTGAGTCAATATGTTTATAAATATTGTCTAAAAAGTAAAGTATGGCATCATCAACACCTCTCTGTTCATGGTAGGCAAAACTGCATTGGGTCTTGGGATGATTTAGTAAAGGGCAGGAGCCTAGACAGTACAATTTTCTCCAAACATTTCATTAAAACTGAAGTGAGAGCGACAGGACGTAAGTCATTTATTTCGGACACTCTTTCCCTTTTTGGCACAGGTATAATCTCTGATGTTTTCCAATAGACAGGAACAATATGGCTCATTAGTTATATGTTGAAAATAGGCGTGAACACCTTTGCCAATTGACATGAGCATATGTTAATAATTTTTCCTTTCATCCCATCAGGGCCACAAGCCTTGTTTACATTTAAGCGAGAAAAGACTCTATTTACCTCAGGCTCGCTCACAACAACGGGCTCCGCATTAAAAAAATGGCACTGGCTACGTTTACGGCAGATTACCCTCATATCCCAATAGAAAAAAACAAAGAAAGAAAGCCCTGCTGTACGAACGGGAGTAAAGCCGAACAAAGAAAAATGGTGAGTTGTATTCACCGGCTGCCGTAACCGTAGCCACTGCCTAAAAAAATTGTTCAATGATTTTGTTTTTATCTCCTCTATATTTTCTGTGAAGTCATGGGTGTCAAAACGAGCATAGAATTTATTCAGTTCATATTGACATATTCATTTCCATTTTGAACATCAATACATGTTTGTTTAGGTGAGTACCCCACGACTCTCTTCAGGCAGTTCCATGCGTCCCTGTGATTATTTGACGCAAACTGTTGTTCAAGTTTGTTTTTATACTCATCTTTGCTTATTTTAATTGTTTGCTTTCAGTTTCTTTTGAATTTCTTTCTTACCCTGTGCACTCTTCTTCATGAACATTCTCTTCTTTTCATTTAGTAGTGTAGGGAGCGCTGGCCTAGCGCCCCAAGAGGAACCGTGTCCTATCTTATCGTATCTAGTTGAGCTTGGTTGATCTAGTCGGTGGTCACAGGCACGTAAGACTAAGAGGCACGGTAGACAAAACTTCCCTTAATTACCATATTTTCAATTCTTAACACATTCAATCCAGTTTCAATTTTTCTATCAAAGCTGGAACAGAAGGTTTCCCACATTGTGGAGTTGCTCCGGGTGTTTCTAGGCTTTTTTTGTTTCAATAGTTTTCAAATCCGACATCCCACTGATATTTTTTTTTGTACTAATAAGGTTGCATTGATCGCTTTTATCGTATTTGCTGTTTTAAATTATATATTACTAGATGGCGTACGGGGCATTGCCCGGAATAAACAATCATACAGTGCTCTCTCTCTCTCTCCCTCCCTCCCTCCCTCTCCCTCCCTCCCTCCCTCCCTCCCTCTCCCTCCCTCCCTCCCTCCCTCCCTCTCTCCCTCTCTCTCTCTCTCTCTCTCTCTCTCCCTCTCCCTCTCCCTCTCTCTCTCTCTCTCTCTCTCTCTCCTCTCTCTCTCTCTCTCTCTCTCCCCTCTCTCTCTCTCTCTCCTCTCTCTCTCCTCTCTCTCTCTCTCTCTCCTCTCTCTCTCTCTCTCTGTCTCTCTCTGTCTCTCTCTCTGTCTCTCTCTCTCTCTCTCTCTCTCTCTGTCTCTCTCTGTCTCTCTCTCTCTGTCTCTCTCTCTCTCTCTCTCTCTCTCTCTCTCTTACAATAAAAGTAGTAATCTTCAGTCCTGCTTCAGAACTCATGCGCGCCAGGACACTGCGCACCAAGCTTTATATGGTTACGGGTGTCACGAGTGGAGTGAGCGAGATTCAACTATTACGGGGGCATGGAAGTGTAGGATTGACTCACGGGATAGTGAGGCTGCTCACCTGTATTGACTTCTGTTAGTTAACGTTAAAGCGTGCATGTTGTGAGTGAAGTTGAGGCGTAGTAGAGGCAAAATCTGAATAGTCAGATCACTGCAAGTTAAGAGGTCCCAGGGGACAGACGTGAGATCAGAGCAGTCGGGAGAGTGTTGTGTGTTTCCAGTGATGACTGGTAGGTTGAACTGTGATTGATAATTATGATAATTGATGTACTAGATTCTCCTATGACCATGATGTAAATAAGTTATATGTGAGGACTGTGAAAGTCATTGATTACTGTGTATAGAGATGTGCGCAATGAGCGATAGATGTAAGTTAGGATCATGGATTCGTAGCGAGTCTGAGTACGGTGTAACACGGTGGAGGTGTGTTACCGTAAGAGGGGTGGTGAGTGAAAGGTGGACTATTGTGTGTACGCTTGATAGTTCGTAATGAGTGGTGAAGTGGATAGTAATTGTGTGGTGTATTACAGATGTAATGTTATTCTTATAGGTGCCGGGGTCGAGCAGAGACGCCACTCGCGGTGAGCGAACTAGCACAGGTGATAGGCCAGCATAGGGCCGAAGGCTACTCATAGGCCAGTGGAGTGAAGCTGTCGCGCCGGACAGTAGGAGCGCACGAGTCGTGGCAGTCTGGCCACAGACAGGGACGTTGTATAGAACTGTTAATGTGCTATTAAGATGTACTACTGTGATATTGATATACTACTGTGCTATTGAGATACTAATGTGAATTGAACTATTAATGTGCTATTGCCATGTTGAGGTGCTATTGGAATGCTAATGTGTTATTGCACTAGGAAGGAGCTATTGAGAGACTGCGGTGCGAGTGAAATGTTAATGTGCTATTAAGACATTGAGAGGAGAGGCTGGAGCCGAAGTATCTTTAGGAAGTAATTACCGGGTTGTGGACCCGAGGAAGAGGGCATGTGGGAATAAGGCAGTTGGAGGGTAGTTAAGTTCAATAATATAATGTATGTAATTGCACTTTATCTTTATGTTTAATAAATGTGTGAGTCTGATGGGTTGTTCTGTTAAGTGTTATACGTGTTCGTTCGTGATTGTTGTCCTGTTATAATTATTACATCTCCCAGTCTTGGATTTGTGACACTGGGGGCTCGTCCGTTGTGACACTGGGGGCTCGTCCGTTGTGACACTCGTCCGTTTAGTTTACCTGTGGTCATTTTGACATGGTGTATTCGTCATATCTAGTTATTTTTCTGTTGTGCTAGGAATTCGTGCTGTTGTCTTTGTTCGTGGAATGAATGGAAATTTCATGATGGTATAATTAATGTATATTTATGAATATGTATTGATGCATGTATTGCTATAAATATGTACTAATGTGTGATTGAATTTTCACAGAGAGAGTGTGTGTGCCAGCCTGAGAAGTCAAGCAGCCAGAGCTTCGATTAAGGGGAGGAGTTAAACTCAAAAAGTTGAAAGTTCAGTAAAACTGAAATTTTGTGCCCTGGATTGGGGGCTGTTCCTTTAATCTGTCTTTTTCTCTGTTTTTGCTGTTTTCGTTTGCTGTGTTGAACTTAGTTTATCCTTTTAAAAAGGTGTGATAAACTTGGAACTTCGTTCATCACGGTGAACAGTCTTTAGGGCTTTGTTATTGTTTAGTTGTAGCGTCGATATCTTCTCTGTTTCTGCAGGAAGACGTATTCTCTTGTCCCCTCTCTTACCTATCTGTAGATACGTTCTTTTTTTCAGACTCTGTTCTTGTTCGTACCTTGTAGTGTAAGCGGCGTAGTTAGGTTGCATTTTTTCCCAATTATATTTTTTTTAGAAGCATTTGTCTTAGTCTGGTTCGTTGTCCGTGATGTCCTTGTGGTCCTTCTACTGAATTTCCTCATTCTTGTCCTTTCCAGTCTCTGTTGTTATTTAATAGTGCTATACATTTTATGAACATAGAATTAGTTAGAGAGTAGGCTATAGAATTTTCAGTTAGGTATGTTCTGAATTGCATTTGGAAATAGTGCTTGTTGTTGTAGTGGCATAATTTCAGGTCTCGGGATACGTCGGTTATAATAAGCTTATAGTAAGTACATAGACAGTTATTGTATTTCAAATTGTATCATAATAAATCCGTGAAATGGCGGATCTCCGTGAGCTCATGAAAGTAGGTACGGAACTTGGCCTTGAGGGAGAGGACCTGCGCGGCTGGATTAAAGAGCAGCAGGCGGAATTGCGCGATGAACGTGCTAAAGATAGAGAGCGAGAAAAAGAGGCTCAGCAGCAGGAAAGGGAGTTAAAGTTAAGGGAGATAGAGGCGCCAGTAAAAATTGCGGAATTGGAAAGCAAGAAGAATGCGCCAACGGAAACAGTTGAGCGGCAGGGACAAAATAAGAGTGGTGTTCGGATTAAGCTGCCTACGTTCGACGACCAGAAGGACGATATAGACGCCTTTCTCTACAGGTT
This sequence comes from Onchidella celtica, assembly GCA_963931925.1. NCBI lineage: Eukaryota > Metazoa > Mollusca > Gastropoda > Systellommatophora > Onchidiidae > Onchidella > Onchidella celtica. The sequence goes on along the minus strand of OZ007568.1, from coordinate 62,302,322 downwards.
CGAGCTAAATGCACAACTGCAATGGGGGGAGAATAAGAAATTATGGTCCACCTACCTGGCGTCCTTATTGCAGGGTCGAGCGTTAACTTACTTTAAAGAGTTACAGCGCGAAGACGTGCATGACTACGATAAGCTGAAGTCTTTGTTGCTTCGCCGATTTGCGCGTACGGAGGAATATTTCCGGGAGAGGTTTAGGCGAGCACGTGCGGATACCAGGGAGGACTTTGCTGCCTTCGTCGCTAGATTGACGGAGTATTTCGCGAACTGGCTGGACTTGTCGCACGTTGGCACAGATTTTGTTAAATTGAAGGACCTAATGATCCGTGACCAGCTATACGCGTCGTGCCATAAGGATTTAGTGGCTTTTCTCAAAGAAAACGAACCCGCGACGGTGCAGGAGGCGTCAAAGTTGGCGGAAGCATACCGTACGGCACATCCGTCCAAACCAGTCGCGAGGGCGTACGTACAGGATGCTGGTTACGTCGCCGTGGTTGAGGGGTCACCGACAGGACATAGAGACAGGTCGCGTCAGCGTGGTGCCTTTAATGGGCAAGCCCAGGTCCCACGTAGGGGTTATCACCAATCACCTGCATATGGATCCGGTAAGTTTGACCGAGCAGGAGGGCTAGGTCGCGGTAATGGCCGAGGGCGGTTTGTGACCTTTGCCAATGATCGACGGCATAGGGACTTTAGTTCCGGTCGCGATGGGTCACGGGGACCCAGGTCTAGCGGAGCACAGGGAGCGGAGTGTTGGACTTGCGGACGCGTAGGTCATTTTTCACGGGATTGTAGGGCCGCGAAGTGTTGGAACTGCGGAAGAGCAGATCACATCAGCGTGAATTGCCCTGCAGGTAGGATAGCGGCGAACGTGGATGGCAATCACGGTAGCTCCACTCCATGTTCCCCTAATAAATTTCATCATGCGGCCGCGTGTGTTACATCGGACAACGGAGGCGGACAGTATTCTAAGTGTCCCAGTTGTGAGAAATTGTTATCTTCCGGTGTTTTACCTTGTGGGAGAAAGATTCCCGTTATAAATTCATGTCATACAGGAGGTGGTCTTAGGGTTTATCCGGGGTTTATTGGGGGCGAACCGGTTTCGGTTTTGCGGGATACAGGATCTACCGTTGTGGGGGTGCATAGGGACTGCATTCAGGATTCACAGCTTACAGGTGAGACTGTCCCATGCATACAATTTTCAGGGGCCATTGAGAAATTACCATTGGCAAAGATAGTGATCGATACGCCTTTCCTTAGCGGGGAAGTCGAAGCAGTCGTTGGTTTTTTTCCAGGCGCCCAGCTCATCATTGGTAATGTGTCTCGGGTAGTTTCCCCTTCTGAAGAGAATGTGCAAGCATGGTCACAATCAAAAGGTATTGACTTTTGTGCCGCAGTCGAGACACGTCGACAGGTAGGTGATGGGAGTAAAATTAGACCTTTGGCAACGCCAGCGGTCAACCTGGATATCACACCAGAGCGCTTGGCGAGATTACAGAAGGAGGATCCATCATTGAGTCCATGTTTTGGGGAAGCGCGAACAGAGAAAACGAGGAAATATAAGAACGGTTCATCTTCCTTTGTTATCCAGGCGGGCATTCTGTTCCGAAAGTATGTCACGGTGGCTTCCATTTTAAAGCAGGTCGTTGTGCCAGCGTTGCTTATTGCAACAGTTTTGCATTTGGCACAAGATGTCCCATTAGCGGGTCATATGGGGATAGCTAGAACCATAGAAAGGGTTCTTAAGAATTTTTATTGGCCATCCATCCACAGGGATGTACGATTGTATTGTAAGACGTGCAGTGCGTGCCAAAAGACGACGCATAAGGGTCGTACACCCCAGGCTCCTCTTCAAAAGATCCCCACGGTTTCGGAGCCGTTTAAAAAGGTTTCGATAGACCTTGTTGGGCCCATTCACCCAGCTACCGATAGGGGGAATCGATTTTTCTTAACGGTCATATGTAATGCTACGAGATGGCCAGAGGCGGTTCCTCTTCGGACCATTACGTCGGAGGCAGTCGCGGAAGCGTTGTTTGGAATTTTCGCTAGGGTAGGAATACCAGAACAAATTTTGTCTGATAGGGGCGCGCAATTTACTACGGAGATGATGAAGGCATTGTTTCGCTTATTTAGCATACAGCCCATCACTACCACCCCATATCATCCGCAGGCTAACGGCATGTGCGAGAGATTGAACTCGACGCTAAAGTCGATGCTGCGTAAGGTAGCTGCTGATCGCCCTAAAGATTGGGATAGATATATCCCTGCAGTATTATTTGCGTATAGGGAGGTACGTCAGGAGTCAACAGGATTCTCTCCGTTTGAGATGTTGTATGGTCGTAGTCCCAGGGGTCCAACTGATGTTCTTCGGGACATGATGACGTCGCCATCATCGGGAGACGATGAGCAAGTTTCAGTGTTTCAGTACCTTGTTGATTTAAGAGAGAGATTATCTTCAGCGCGCACTATTGCGGAAGAAGCTTCTAGTATCGCTTCAAAAAGAGCAAAAAACTATAAAGATAGAGGGTCCAAACTGCGAATTTTTAAGCCAGGAGACAAGGTTTTGTTGTTACTGCCTACGGATCATAATAAGTTATTAATGACATGGAAAGGTCCGTATTCTATTGAGCGAGTCGTTTCGAAGGTAGATTATGCTAATCAGATTGATGGATCAGTTAAGGTTTTCCATGTTAATATGCTGCAGAGATTTTATGAGAGACCAGAGTATCTGTGTGCTCAGACGAAACCAGAGGAGAGTGTCTTCTCTATTGCTTGTACGGGGGTCGTAGACCAGTCAGACAGTGACGTGAACGACACCGAGGCACAGGAAGAGGTACAAATTCAATTGCCGGAGTTAACTCCGACACAAGGTTACAGGGACTTAAAATTTAGCCCTGACCTTACGAGTTCACAGAGTAGGGAACTTCAGACCCTGTTAGCGTCATTCCCAGATGTTATTACAGATTTGCCGGGTCGCACTACGGTGATCCAGCACCAAATAAAGTTGACTTCGGATAAGCAGTATCTCTTAGACTTTATCCGCTGCCTTTTTATTCCAGAGATAGAGTTATAAAAGAAGTTGAGTCAATGTTGAAGTTAGATATGATAGAACCATCAACATCGCCGTATTCATCACCCATCATCCTCGTGAAAAAACTTGATGGATCGGTGCGGTTCTGTATTGATTTTCGAAAATTGAATACTATTACGGTAGGCGATAGGGAGCCTATACCATTCCAAGAGGAACTAATAGCTTCATTGGCTGGTTCCACGTGGTTTTCCAAGATAGATTTAACGAAAGGTTATTGGGAAATTCCTCTTGCTGAGGAATCGAAACAATACACGGCTTTCCAAACGCCCATACGATTATTTCAATTTAAGGTCATGCCATTTGGGTTGGTAAACGCGCCAGCGACGTTTGCAAGATTAATGAGACTGGTATTGAAGGACATACCTAATGTCGTATCATTCTTTGACGATATAGCGTGTCATACGTCGTCATGGTCTGATCATATTCAGACACTAACAGTAATTTTTAAACGATTGCGTCATTTTTGGTTAACTGCTAAACCCGCAAAGATGTAATTGGCATGTCCAGAAATAGTATTCTTAGGACATATCGTGGGTAGAGGTATTCAGAGACCTGGAGTAACAAAAATTGAGAAATTAGTAGGGTTGCAACTCCCTAAGACAAAGAAACAAGTCAGAAGCTTAGTGGGAATTTTAAATTATTACAGGAAGTTCATTCCTAACTTTTCCTCCTTGTCATCTCCTCTTACTGATTTTACTAAGAAGGGACAGCCCGATAAGGTCCAGTGGACGTCTGTTTGTCAGACAGCATTTGATAAATTGGTGACAGCATTATCATCGTCACCCATTCTGATATTGCCAGATTTTCGATCTAAATTTATCCTCAGAACAGATGCGTCGGGCTCTGGTATCGGCGCTTGTCTTCTACAGGAGAAGAACGAATGTTTCCATCCTGTATGTTATGTCAGTAGAAAGTTATTGCAGAGAGAAAGGAAGTATTCTGTAATAGAGAGGGAGTGTCTTGCCATTGTGTGGTCCGTCCAAAAATTAGGACGTTATCTGATGGGACAAGAATTCTACATCCAGACAGACCACAAGCCTCTAACGTTTTTGTCTAAGAATCGTTCATCCAGCCCACGCTTATCTAGATGGGCATTGGCTTTACAGCCGTATACGTTCGTCATTCAACCGATTCCAGGAACCAGCAATCATATCGCCGACTACCTTACTCGAGCCTAGGTGAAGATTTCAGTGGCTTACACAGCGGAGGACAGGAACATTCGACAGATGGAACAACGAAGAGTCGCAGATTGTGCACAATTGGAAACGTATATCAGCAGAAATTGGGAAACATATGAACATTGACAGTGATCTGTGTGAACGTTCCTTCGATCTTAAAATATTGACATTATAAATATTATATGAGGAATGGATGATAGGTTGAGTTATTTTGATTCTGTATTAGGTATTATGTTTTAGTTAGGTATTGATGATGTGATACCTATATGCATAGTGCAGGGCAAATTGATCGCCAGGTTTTCCTCTGATTTAGGTATCATATGTGCTAGGGGCATGAGTAGGTCATTTTTATGTAAATATCGCTCACGCTCACTCGTTGACATTTATCTTGATGCGATTTGGAAATTAATTGCATTAATTTTTTTGGGGTGGGGGATGATGTCACGAGTGGAGTGACTATTACGGGGGCATGAAAGTGTAGGATTGACTCACGGGATAGTGAGGCTGCTCACCTGTATTGACTTCTGTTAGTTAACGTTAAAGCGTGCATGTTGTGAGTGAAGTTGAGGCGTAGTAGAGGCAAAATCTGAATAGTCAGATCACTGCAAGTTAAGAGGTCCCAGGGGACAGACGTGAGATCAGAGCAGTCGGGAGAGTGTTGTGTGTTTCCAGTGATGACTGGTAGGTTGAACTGTGATTGATAATTATGATAATTGATGTACTAGATTCTCCTATGACCATGATGTAAATAAGTTATATGTGAGGACTGTGAAAGTCATTGATTACTGTGTATAGAGATGTGCGCAATGAGCGATAGATGTAAGTTAGGATCATGGATTCGTAGCGAGTCTGAGTACGGTGTAACACGGTGGAGGTGTGTTACCGTAAGAGGGGTGGTGAGTGAAAGGTGGACTATTGTGTGTACGCTTGATAGTTCGTAATGAGTGGTGAAGTGGATAGTAATTGTGTGGTGTATTACAGATGTAATGTTATTCTTATAGGTGCCGGGGTCGAGCAGAGACGCCACTCGCGGTGAGCGAACTAGCACAGGGGATAGGCCAGCATAGGGCCGAAGGCTACTCATAGGCCAGTGGAGTGAAGCTGTCGCGCCGGACAGTAGGAGCGCACGAGTCGTGGCAGTCTGGCCACAGACAGGGACGTTGTATAGAACTGTTAATGTGCTATTAAGATGTACTACTGTGATATTGATATACTACTGTGCTATTGAGATACTAATGTGAATTGAACTATTAATGTGCCATTGCCATGTTGAGGTGCTATTGGAATGCTAATGTGTTATTGCACTAGGAAGGAGCTATTGAGAGACTGCGGTGCGAGTGAAATGTTAATGTGCTATTAAGACATTGAGAGGAGAGGCTGGAGCCGAAGTATCTTTAGGAAGTAATTACCGGGTTGTGGACCCGAGGAAGAGGGCATGTGGGAATAAGGCAGTTGGAGGGTAGTTAAGTTCAATAATATAATGTATGTAATTGCACTTTATCTTTAGGTATAATAAATGTGTGAGTCTGATGGGTTGTTCTGTTAAGTGTTATACGTGTTCGTTCGTGATTGTTGTCCTGTTATAATTATTACATCTCCCAGTCTGGGATTTGTGACAACGGGGCATTGCCCGGAATAAACAATCATACAGTGCTCTCTCTCTCTCTCTCTCTCTCTCTCTCTCTCTCTCTCTCGCTCTCTCTCTCTCCCTCTCTCTCTCTCTCTCTCTCTCTCTCTCTCTCTCTCTCTATCTCTCTCTCTCTCTCTCTCTCTCTCTCTCTCTCTCTCTTACAATAAAAGTAGTAATCTGCAGACCTGCTTCAGAACTCATGCGCGGCAGGACACTGCGCACCAAGCTTTATATGGTTACTTTTTATGACATGCACGGTACTGTAACAGAATGGAGCCAAGATGGAGGATGAAAATGACAGTACATGAAACAATGCATTTTCTATAAATTCAAGAACCAAACTAATCAAAATAATAAAAACTTCCATGCACCCTCCGCAATATTTGAAATGAACATGTAAAATTGGGTTAGTATAGGCGGTCTAATAAATAAAAGCCTTTTGCGTTCAAAGGTGGAGATTTTGTGAAATATATAATTATGTAAAAGGAAACAAACATGCAAAAATACAGATGTACATAGCAATAAACATTGTTATTTTTTAAAAATACATGCTTGAAGTAAACAACTTTTAATCATAGCCATCATCTTCCTTATCTCAGTTGCCACCTTCCTGCCAAATTTAAGGCCTGAAGTGTGTATAGTTTGGTCAGTGACTCATGCCAAAGGTTGCAAGTTACTGAAATATATAGATCTACTAGCCGACCCGCGCAAGACATATCTTGCAAATTTTCCATGTACTAAGCGCAACCGTATATCTAGATCTAGGCTACATTAAAACGACATTTGGATTCCATGCTATGACTAATAGAACTTACTGTTATACCACAATTTCACACAGAATTATTTTATTCAATTACCCCTTCTACGAACGGTTTCGTTTCTTGGTGCGGAACCAAACTTCCACGTTCAGTCGGCGTGTCTGAAGGTGCTCGTTTTGAAAATCAGATCGCTCTTCCGGTTCATTGCATTGACAATGGTATCATTCTTCCGGTTCACTCAAAATGGTGAATTAAAATAGAATGACCGAAAAAATCTATTTTGATAAATTCGGGGACAGGAGTTTTCGTATGTTTTATGTGACGCAAACCTGGGTATGTAGATACTGTCGACGCGTGTAAAATTTGAAGCGTGTGGGCTAAGTATCAACGGAGGAGTAGGCTAACATAGCCTCCAAAATTCACTTTTATAATAATAGAAGATGATGACAGGGCTAGGCTTTATTTATGGGGAAGATCTATTATGGTACCTGAAATGAAAGATCCTTACAAAGTCTAGACACGATCCAGTATTTACCCATGAAAACTATCCGGTGGGTTCAACCTAAATATAACGTCTTGCAATGTTTCCACGGCACCCGCTCGTTAACGGCCTGGCGGGGACCTAAGACTTGTATCTGATGTGCCTTTATAATGGTGTAATGAAATACAATTCAGTGCTGAAAATAAATTGGTGTGAAATCGTTTACAGTGTTTAATTATCCTCATTAAGGCGCCCTCATCAAAGCAGCATAACTTTCCATATCGATGTAATTTTAATAAACTCGGTGGATGCATGCCCTGCTTCAAAGTTATTTGCATGCCCTTTAAATCAATACACAGAGACAGGTACATAGGTAGATGAACAGATAGGACTCCAGGACACGCCATCACCGACAGAGACCTTGATAAATATGCAGATCATCAATAGCTATGGGTTCATACACCACGTGAGCCCTAAAGATCAGCTGTGGACCAAAAAATAAAATTGATGCTAGCAAAAGAGGATAATCATTGCGGGGGGGGGGTGCCTGTGTGGTGGGGTTAAGTGGGGGGACGGAGAGGAAAGGAGGTGCCTGTGTGGTGGGGGGAAGGGGGCGATAGAACTTGCTTGGAATGGCATAGAGCTCACAACAATTATGTTACAGTTTACTGTAGATATCATCAATTATACACATCAGTCAAAACTACAATCAGACTTTAAGAGATATTTCAGTACTTGTCGATGTTTGGCACCACCAATTAAATGAGAAGGTATAAATTTCAACATCTGAATACAGGTTACAGTTAACACTCAGATCATAATGCAACCATTGATGATTAGATTACCCATAATTAAGGCATCTGTCCTATATTTCAAATGTATACATATTTTTTTCTATTCATTTCGTCCTCCCATGGTAGGTAGGATAAGATAGAACAGCTCCCATGTTTATAGCGTGCACGGATTTTCGGAAATCATAATTATGACATATTTTACAAAGCCAATATAAAGAAAATACTGAATTACGTTCCCTGTTCAGATGTCGTTCTTGGCTTTGTCTGGAGTAACCTATTTTGTAGTTATAACTTCAATCGCTGAGGGAAAATTCTGGCCATTCAAGTTGCTATATCACTGTAAAAAAGTCTTACGAGTCTTAAGGTCTATCATTACACCCAGTACTCTTCTCACTCAACGCACCACGAGTCCCGAATTCGATCAGCGTGCACACGTTTCTTCATAATTGCGAAGGGGATACTGCTCGGTCTTATCTAGCGCCACTGATTTTGATTTGACACAAAAGATTTAACTATCCTAGACATAGCACGCCCTCTCTTCCGACATCATATCCGCGTCATCAGTTATTGAAGCTCATGTCGGCCATATTGATGTTAGCGGAGCCGCCCACTAACTAGGCTTGTGGTACTGATGATCTTTGGTCATGCTATTAATACAATAGTATGGTGCTAAGTTTAAAGTTTGCTCAGAACAGTAGGAATGAGAGAGTCTAAGACTAGACTACCGTAAAATTAAGTCGTCTATTCGATTAAAATTGTTAACGTCAGTGATGCCTGTGCAAAGAATTGGTCACCGAGATGCTAACTTGGCAGAAGAAAAGAAAGAAAAGAAAGGCAAATGCATCAGTGAACCGAGGCAGTTCCGTGGCTGACAGCAAGAACGAAGTAAAGACAGTTAAAAAGAAAATGGGGCAGGAGGAAATGATTTATACAAAGTGTCCATATTTATTTATTTGTTTCTGTTTCAACTGCTACACAAGAAATGTATATGTACGTAAACAAAACATTTTGGGAAGGAAATATAGAGGGAAGAAGGGGGGGGGGGGTGGCAAAATCAAGAAATGGTTGAGCATCTGAAAAAATTGAATCAAATACCCAACCCGTCCCTATTTAAGAAACATTCATATTTACAATATATATAAAGGATTGTTCTTATGCGAACTGCAAAGGCAGCCTATAACATTACAATGACCACATTATGACAAACTGTTGAAGAGGACAGTACTCCTGGCGCATTTAACCATTTTTCCTATAAGGATGTCCGTCAACGTAACGACGCAACAAACCACTTTTAAGTACCATTCGCTGTGATATGGCAGCCACAACTACTTTTAGATACTAGTCATAAAATGTTGAAGTAACAAGGGAAATGGTATGGTCTGAAGCTGCAATTACATGAACACTGCGAGGGCCGCATGATAATCTATCGTAACCCGGCGTTTTTGAGATATTTGGCATGATGTAATACTTCACGGTATGCAGGTTGTGTTGTAAGTTGGGAGTTGCATTCTGAAAACTAAAAGTTAAATGCCATTGTTACTTGTTTTTAAATATTGAAACTACTAAGCCTAATACAGAAAGTTATTCATTATTTTGCATCTCCTGAAAAAATTGTCAAAATCAAGTTACGACAGTTTAGCCTACCAGGTGGCCCTGTATATGAAAAACTGTTGAAGAAGCCAAAGTTCCTGTCGCTGGTAAAAACAGTTCACAACTGATGTCTGTGTACGACAGGACACAACAACTCACCTTAAAGTCTATGCCAGTGGAAAAGGGCAGTGAAAGAGTTGTGTGATACCACAAATCATGGTGGTAACTTTTAAAGTCAGCAATCAGCTGCCAGGGGACGCGAGGTCCTTCGATGTAAATCTCCAGGTAAGAGGTAGGGCCACGCTGGAACAGGAACATGTCCACACAGATGCCGCCCTTTCTGAAGATGCGGGTCACAAACTTAGCAACCCCGTGTTGTCCCTTGGTTACCAGGTAGGCGTCTGAAGAATTGAAATAATAAGCCAAACGTCACCGGCCATAGCACCTGCGGCTCTGACTACATCTACAGTAAACATGGCAACATGAACAACATTTGATTGCAGCATTTAAAAGGCAATATTTGCACTGCAACCGCGATAATAACAACTTGGAAAATAGCTAATCATGACTTCAACATCAACAACAATAGTTGAAATCATCGGCAGTAACAATAACAAGATCAAGAATAACTGTTAGAGAAGCAACAGTTCACCAAGCCAGTTTCCATTGGTGATTGTATGTCCACATTTCATAAAAATTGGATTCATGTTATCAGAGAAGTTCATTTGGCATCTGGTATATCTCCTACTGTCTATTTCAGTAATTCGACTTTTCACTATTTGTTGTTTAAAGGAGCCCAAACTTAGAAGCCAAATTTTTTAAGTGGAGTCTAGGGAGATTAAACCACGTGTATACTGGGGTGACAATTTGTAAATAAATTACACCCGTGGCAAAAATTATGCCAGGATTTTCAGTGTCTTTGGCCAGGGATAGAAATGACAGCAAACCTAATGTCAACAGTGACAATGCAGACATATGGCAGACATAATACGACATAACAATAAATAACACTGTAACCGCTGGAATGGATCGCAAGCTAAATAAATAGTAATATTATCTTCTTTCATGATTTTCTTACTCGTCCTTTGGCAGGCAGACAGACAGACAGTCAGCGGACACACAGACAGAGAGGTAAGGCTGACATGAAAGAGACACACTTAGTGATGACTGCGACAAGAATGATACACGATGATACTGACGCCGATAAATCTGACCATACAGCAATTACAACTGACCATCGCCAGTACTATGACCCTGCTTGGGACCATGGACAGTACTTCCACGGGTTAGTGTCCAGCTGACCGGATAGTTAAAAGGTAGAGACAACCCGCCACAGTTACTGCTGGCAAAGTTGCAATTGACCATGTACTTGGCTGACAGGAAATAAAATGAGAAAATGTTTCATCACATGGTGATTTTATAAGGAAATTCCGCAAAGACAGTTTTGAATGTTTGTGCTTTTTGAAATGGTGGGGGTGGGGGCGGGGGTGACAACACCAGGTGTTAACAGGAACAGGGAACAAAGAGCTAAAAGAAGTTTATGTTGAGTTACATTTTTAAGGTCGAAATCCAATACTTGCAACTCCAAGATATATTATAAATGGCTTATGATATATATACAAACATAACTGTAATCCATATCATTTAAAATCTGCAGATTGCCTTAAAATCGGTGTGACTAATTGCACCCAGTTTTGAAGCAGACAATTATAGGTTATATACTTTAAAAACCCTACTCAGCCTGGGCGGAGATATTTGGTGTCATTGTGCTGAGGTGGATCAAGAGTCCGCCCTAGCGGATGCTTACAGTCGATAAGATTGCCAAAATCTCAGATTTGTCAAAGTCTTGCTTTACCTGATACAAGTAGACTCATAATATGACTGGCATCTGTGGAAGATACGGTAGATATGAATCCAATTAGTAACAGAAAAGTGTAATTTTGGTTTGTTTGTCTGTATGAGACCTTTCGGCAATCTCGTATCCAGAAAAACTTCCCTGATATTTACCTTAGTGTCGAAAGTTTGCAGGACATCAGAACACTGTTCACTGAAAGGCAGACATATTAAAATTTGAAAAATTACTTGCATGCTGCAGCAACAAAAGCTAAGTAGAACCCCAAATTCCACACGTCATTACTGTAGGCTTGAAACAGAGTCTCACAAACTCACCCTCAGGGCATTGATACAATCGTTGGATCTTCCTCACATCCCAGTAGGACATCCTGACTCGCTGACCCATTTCAGCCTTCACGCCTCGGCCTAGCTTTGGCGTTAGCACAGGTAGGGATTTGTCTTTAGAGAACATGTAGGGAGAATAGTGCATGATGGAGTTGAAGTCGTAGGGTGCACCGTAGGTGTTCACACGAGAGGCGGGCAAGGGTTTAAAATTTACAGCTATACCTGTACCTGCAATGATTAATTAAGAAAAAAAATTCTGTACCCCTGATGCAAGACAAAAGGGAGGAGCTTGAAATGGACGCGGATGCGGATAGATTTGTATAAATCCAGACCCAGCGGATCTAATTTGGATCCGTGAATACTTGTACCCACGAGCGGAGTCAAAAAGTAATGCCATTTGTTTCATTGCTGGAATAGAAATAAACACAATAACAAGTATCATACCTCAAATTGAAGCCATACATTAGAGGATCAGATCCTGACTTCTCAACATAGACTTCACCTCTCTCGATAGCCACTGTCCACCTTTTAGTAAAACCGCGTATGCACGCTCCGTAAAACTGTACAAGCTGATCTTTGAGCCACATTTTAACAGCGGGTTTGACTTCTTCGTCGTCTTCATAACGATGACCTCGCGGGGCTTCTTTCATGGGACCGAAAAGGTGAAACTCTGACGGTGCCAAATCTGGAGAATAAGATGGGTGTGGCACTGTTGCCCACCCAAACGAGGTGATTGCCTCTCTTGTCATAATACTCGAGTGAGGGTGGGCATTGTCGTGGTGAAAAAGAACTTTGTTCATTTCCAAATTGGGCCTCAGTCGTCGAATTCTTGCTTTCAGCCGTTTTAGTGTCTCAGTGTGTGCTTCAGAGTTTGTAGTCGCTCTTCGTGGCAAAAAATCAGTAAGAATTACGCCTTGAATATCTCAAAACACAGTTGCCATGATTTTTCCTGCTGATTTTTTCTGTCTTGAATTTTTTTGTCTTTGGGGACGTTGGATATCGTCATTCCATTGATCGTCTTTTCAATTCTGGTTCATGATATTGAACCCATGTCTCGTCTCCAGTGACCAGCCTTCTAAAGAATATGTGGACTCTTTTGCTAAGCTGCCAAAGCTCCGTGCAGCAATTCACCCTTTCAATCTTGTGATCAGCCGTCAGTTGTCTTGGTACCCAATGGGCACAGACTTTGGAAAGCGCAAGTGACTCGATGAGGTTATGAGCACTACCGTGGCTTACCTCTAGCTTTGCTGCCAACTCATCAAGTCTTATTCGCCTATCAGATCTGATTAAATCTTATGCTTTTGCTTTGTTGGCAGTGTTGGCACAACTTGAGGGCGACTGGCACAATGTTTGTCAGATAAGCATGAAGATATCAACTCGTCCCTGTCTTCAAGCTATCACTCAGGTGTCGGGTCCACCTATAAACATTACTAGAGTCTAAAGCTTGATCTTTATGAACATTTTGCAGTCGCTTGTGGATGTTTTTGGTGTGTGTGTGGGGGGGGGGAGGGGGCTCCTTCAGTAACAAGGAATTCAATCACTGCTCTTTATTTCTGACGGACTTCCAAGGGGGCAGCCACTTTGAAACAACCTCACTCGCCCAAAAATGAAATGAAATAAAATTTTAACAACTCAAGTTTGAGAGAACATGCATAAGTACCAGTAAGACAAATAATTTCATGATAATCTGTGTTCAGTAGGAAACAAATTGCATTACTTGTTGTCTCCGTAATTGAGATCCGGATCTTGGATAGATAGATAGATAGATAGATAGATAGATAGATAGATAGATAGATAGATAGATAGATAGATAGATAGATAGATAGATAGATAGATAGAGACAGAAAGACAGTCACAAAGACAGACACAGATAGAAAGACCATATACTCAAACAGACAGATAGACAGACAGAGACAGAAAGATAGATAGATAGATAGATAGATAGATAGATAGATAGATAGATAGATAGATAGACAGACAGACAGACAGACAGATGGATGGATGGATGGATGGATGGATGGATGGATGGATGGATGGATGGATGGATGGATGGATAGATAGATAGATAGATAGATAGATAGATAGATAGATAGATAGATAGATAGATAGATAGATAGATAGATAGATAGATAGATAGATGGATGGATAGATAGATAGATATATAGTATAGTGATGTAACTACCGCTTTGCATATTTTTATGATGGATTTTTACATAGTCGTCTCGGTCTGGTCGCATGTGCTCATGAAAGAAGCCAATGGTATGAATGAATTCGTGCATGATGCTGGCAATGTCCCCACACCTGGGTCCCAGGGACACACTCTGGTTTCCTGCGTGCAAGTTACCAACCCTTGAACTGCAGCTGATGGACAGTCGCATAAATCAGGACAGAAACAAACAATACAAAATTATGAATGCGTGTGAAACTATAGCCCAATATGTTAGCTTTCAACAGTGATGACGGTTTTCAGATACTGGAATTTGTGCAAACAAAAAATGTAGGTCTGTGAAAATGATATAACAAAAAAAGAAAAATGACACGCACATTTTCATGTCAGCAAATTCTTTTTCAGTCAAATTTATTTTAATTTTTGAAACGTCCGCTAATGATAAACATGGCAGTCTAAAGTATAAATCTGACAAAATTAGTTCGAAACATTCCCCCAAATTACTATAGTCCGTTCACCGAGGCGTGATCACGGTTCAGTTGGATTTTCTCAGCTATTACGAAATACAGCGTCCTGAATTTTTGCATGCAGTTACATTTATCATGACCCTACAAATCTTGAATTTGAAGTCTCTGCACAGCACCGTTCTTTCAAGGCGGCGAATTCCTTTGATCTTTTGTGTACACCTTACACCTTACTTTTGGTATAGCCCCACAGAAAAAAGTCACAAGATGTGAGGTCACAGGAGCGTGGAACCCATTCCAAGGGACCCTTCCAACCGACCCATCGACACCTCAGCTCTTGCAAAACTTATGTTTCAGCTACGAGTCTATCTTTCATCTCTCTGGTCGGGTGAACCGACATAAATGCCGAATTTGGAGAAAAGCAAACCCAGCAGAAATTCTCGAGCATGAGCGGGACTCTCCGAAGCTGGTGGTTTGGTGTGGCATGTCTAGCACTGGGCTGATTAGGCCATTTTTCATCCCCGATGCATCCGGTAACATGACCACTGTTACAGGGGAAAATTACCTGAAGATGCTGCAGGAGTTTGCTGTGCCACAACTTCAGGCGGGGAGTGACCTTGCTAGTGTCTTTTTGCAACAAGACAAGACGGACCACCTCCCCACTTTGCCGGGTTAGTGAGGGATCTCCAGAACGTCGGGTTTCCTGACCGATGGATTGGTCGAAGGGGTCACCTGGAATAGGTTCCCCGCTCCTGTGACCTCACACCATGTGACTTTTTTTCTGTGGGGCTATATCAAAAGTAAGGTGTAAGGTGTATGTCATTAAGCCCCGTGACCTGTCACAGCTTGAGGAAAGAATCCGCACGGCCTGCAGCGAGATCGGGGAAATGATGTTGCAAAACGTCGGACAGGCTTGCGTTCGAAGGTGGCTGAAGGTTGTGGAGACGCTCATGTGGAAGTACACTGCTAGTCTTCAAGGCGCTGGAACGCGATGGCAAGCCTAGCAAGTAAACTCTGCAATTACTCCTTTGTTGATGCCAAAAATACGAATAAACTCAGTTTCTTGTGTAATTTTTAGGAATTTGTTAAAAGTGTATTGCGACTTTTGGGACACCCTGTACTTTTACCCATATTTCAATGTAATAGCTCAAAAAAAAAAAAAAAGATAACAAATTTTTGTTGAAAAACTACATTTTGACACACCACAGCAAACATCATACCAGTACAAAACGTTTCTAGCCTGGCCGATTTTAGTGTGAAATAAAAGGCGCCGATATGGGATCTTTATATCTGCAATTCTGTTCAGCAACGACAGAAATTGCAGAAATTTTACAAAATTCACGTTACATGAAACAAAAATTCTGATTCCTGGACTCCCCCCCCCCCGCCCCTTTTTCTTAAACACACCTGAATGCCCCGTCTAATATTTTGATTTTTGAGAAATTTAAATTTCATCTCAAATTTAATGTTTTGTTGCCAATTTTCATCCTAGCTGAATGTTTACATTGTCATCAGCGGCCAAAGAAACAGAAAGACCGATGATTAAGCGGGGGGGGGGGGGGGGGGGAGGGTAACACATTGATGCCATAAACTTACTCTGTACCACGGTGGATGTCAATGAAGTTGGTCTGCTTTGTGCGGGGTACAAACTTAATACATGAACCTCTGGCCCCATTGACATAATGTTCAATCTCTCTCATGCCGGACAAAATTTTCCTCTCCATTTTCGGGGCTGGAAATTGGAGAGTAATTGTTATCTATCTATCTATCTATCTATCTATCTATCTATCTATCTATCTATCTATCTATCTATCTATCTATCTATCTATCTATCTATCTATCTGTCTATCTATCTATCTATCTATCTATCTATCTATCTATCTATCTCTCTATCTAGCTATCTATCTGTCTATCTATCTATCTATCTATCTATCTATCTATCTATCTATCTATCTATCTATCTATCTATCTATCTATCTATCTATCTACCTATCTATCTATCTATCTATCTATCTATCTATCTATCTATCTATCTATCTATCTATCTACCTACCTATCTATCTACATGTATCTCTTTCTATCTGTCTATCTATCTATCTATCTATCTATCTATCTATCTATCTATCTATCTATCTATCTATCTATCTATCTATAGTATCTATCTATCTATCTATCTATCTATCTATCTATCTATCTATCTATCTATCTATCTATCTATCTATCTATCTATCTATCTACCTACCTACCTATCGATCTATCTATCTATCGATCTATCTATCTATCTATCTATCTATCTATCTATCTATCTATCTATCTATCTATCTATCTATCTATCTATCTAGCTACCTATCTATCTATCTATCTATCTATCTATCTATCTATCTATCTGTCTATCTATCTATCTATCTATCTATCTATCTGTATATCTGTATATCTGTCTTTCTATCTATCTATATCTGTCTGTCTGTCTGTCTGCCTGCTTGTCTGTCTGTCTGTCTGTTTGTCTACTACTATCTGTCAATCTATATATCTATCTACATGTATATCTGTCTGTCTGTCTTTCTGCCTGCCTGTCTGTCTGTCTGTTTGTCTGCCGGCCTGCTTGCTTATCTATCTATCTATCTATCTATCTATCTATCTATCTATCTATCTATCTATCTATCTATCTATCTATCTATCTATCTATCTGTTCGACAGCCTGCCGGCCTGACAGTCTCTCTGAATGTCTGCCTATTTGTCCGCCAATCTGTTTGTCACTTACAGAAACCCCGAAAGGTATACGGAATCACACCGTTGGGCCATGTCTGACTCCTCAACACCCCACTGCGTCGCTAAATCGTAAAGAGTAAAAGGAGACTTTTTTAGATAAATTTAATACTCAAAATGACGATCACGAGATCTAGAAGGAAACTGCTGATACCAACCACGAGAAATCAATTTACAGACTACGATAGATCTATGACTGCACTGTCGTTTTAGCAGGAAAATCAGATGTAACTGCGAGGAATTGCATAATATTCCCGATCTGATGTAGGAATTCTATCACTATCAGTACAGAATAAAACATTGCAATCTACGGGTAGTCAACAAATTTTCTCGATGCTGTTATTGTTCCTACTGAATTGCCACACCTGTAATGTTGATGCTGATGAATATACTCACCTCTGTGTGTATGTTAGAAAGACAGACAGACAGACAGACAGACAGACACCTAGACAAATGGACAGACAGATTTTGTAAATCGTTATCTTATATAATTATAAATAAAATCTAAGTAAAACATCTTGGGATATTGGGTCACAGGCTTTCAGGTGGACACCAGACCGACCCCAAAACATGTGCAAGCTTAAAATAATAAATGAAGATTAATTCATCTTTCTTACCGCCCTGGTGCGAAAAAAAAAAAAAGACAGAAAAATAAAAATTACAGACATACCAAAAACGGACATGACGGAAAGTAAAAAACACATGACGTAGTTGACCTTGCAGTGTTTGGGCAACTCACCGAATAATCAGTGTTGTCGTTAAGTAAGGATCCATTGGCCGACATTTCCTCAGGGGCGGTGTTAGTATGTGGTACTGAAGAGAGTTAGATTAAACTGTCCGGTAAAAAGTACAAGTTTATAACATATAGACATGTACATTGTATACTTAATAATTTAGTTTTTAAATTAGGCCAGCAGAACTGTTAGGATAAACAAGAAGTAAAAGTTTCTTGATTGCCGTTGCTGACATGCGATGGTTGGTTTGTCTATATGAAAATTCAGCTACGCCAGACATATAATATATTAAACACATTCACGAAGCAGTCAAGTGAATTGTTCAATCATGCAGCAATCACGATAACGCCTGTTGCATTACACAGATAGATAGCAAGCCTGTTGTAGGTGTGCAGTGCTCTATGATCTGTATAGTTTAATATGTCCTGGCAGAGAGTTAGTCATTATAATGCATAAGGCAAAATTTGTCAGACTATTATGGCTCTGACAACACAGGTACCGGTACACTACATAGAATTCCAGTGTCATGTCACAGAGGTATGCCTTGTTCTTGTAGCTGCCCTCTATGAACAGCAAAGAAAGTCTGTAAAATATAATGATCACTCCTTTGTACACAAGAATGTGATAAGGCAGTCAGCAAAACAAATGGTACTTTTAGATATGATCATAAAATATTCAATTTTAAAAGACGAAAAGAATGCTTTAAAGCAACGATTTTATGAAAATTTAAGGAAAATAATGTTGAAGAAACAGCTGCCACATAAAGACAAGTGTTCACGCAGGACAAAAACTGTTCACGTAAGGACATCACTAACGTACCTGCATCAAACCCATCAGTCTGCAATGAAGAAATATAGCAACAACATCAACCACTGTGGTAGCTGGTAGGTAAAGATTGATACCATTATGATAATAATCCTTAGCGTTGGAAAATCAGTAGAGGAATCAAGGATAATAATCATTATTGGTAAGGTCTTGTGGTCGCATGTTAGATTTCGCCTGTTGCAGTCATGCCAGTAGTGATGAACAACGTAACAAGACGTCCTGATTGACCAGTTCAGACAAAGTTTATTACTCAAGATTTTACCATTTGCATTTGAGATGCTTAGAATGTGTATTTACATAATTTATATAGTGCTTGCATACAAGTCTCGCACGCGCATACTAACTGACACGTGTACAAAAACTTCACTAACGGGACAGTTGACTTCTTACTACATAATTATTTCTACATGCTGCATTTAGACAGAGAGTGAACACACTCAACTACAGGAAACAGCTTAACATCAAATGGCAGGATTGCGTCCCTGCTGTGGAGGTCCCTCAAAACCAAGAGATGGCGAGTGTCCAGGTAATGCTAAAGCGCTCATCAGGTCATATTTGCAGCATGTCAGACGAGCGACTTCCAAAACAAACCTTCTACAGTGAGATGAAAACAGGCAAACCTGTTATGAAGGTCAGATGAAAGGGTAATAGGACTCCCCGGAAGAGTTCTTTGAAATGTTGTGGCATCAATCTCGACACCTGGGAAGAAACTGCACAGGCCTGTTTAGCTTGGCGAGCCCAAATCAAGACGGCATGTGACAATACGCGGTCGAGTAAAGCTGGGTTCTCATGTGAACGGTAACGGAAATGGCCAAAAAACCCTCATATAGTAAAATGAAAGAGTGTTCCCATGTGTACGGAAACGGCCTGCGGAAACATTTTTTCTATTTCCCCACTTGAAGGCTCTTTGACGTTTCCGTTGCCATTTCCGTTTCCGTATACATGAGAACCCAGATTAAAGGTTACAGCACAGAAAAGGCAACAAAGAAAAAGCAGGGCAAGTATTACCTCCCAGTTCAATTGGTCTCCACCGTTTCCGTGACCTCACTACAACGGACAATTCGTGGTGAGGATTGGCCTGATCAGCCGTGCTCACACACCTACACACACACACACACACACACACCACACACTCAATCATCCAGACGGTAAGAAATTGAAGTCGTTGTTATCTTCGCTTGCAAGGGACAACAACATCAACAACAGCAACAAAGAACAACATACTTGTAAATGGTCAACTATGCTATTATAGTGTAGACAGAACAGGTTTTATGTTTAACTGTATAGATCTATATGTGACACCATATTTGGTGTGGAAGATACTATGTGGGGATAAGGGGTCACGGGGTACTACTACCTTCTGTGTGTGTACGATACTATAATTCTTACATAACTGTATGTGTGAGAGACTGTGATATAAATTGTCCTGGTTGTATGAATCTGAGGTACAGAAGAACCTGCTGCTATTTCCATGTAATGTTAGAAAGAAAAAGAAAACGAAATAAATAATAACAATGTTCTCAACCATCCTGCGGATCAACTGGCACGACAAAGTCACCAACGAATGGCTGTGAGAACGGACAGAACAAGAGCCAGTGGAAATCCAAATCAAACCGAGAAGTGGGGGTGGCTTGCACATACACTCCGTAAACCCCAAGCCAGCATCGTTCGCCACGCCCTCAAATGGAAGCCCCAAGGGCAAAAGAAACCACAGGCGTCCCAAGACAACATGGCAAAGATCAACTGCAAGCGAAATAAAAATGCTGGGACTCTCGTGGGGCCAGACTGAGGCCGCAGTCCAGGACAGAGCAAGGTGGAGGACCTTGGTGGACGACTATGAGCCACTCAGGGTTCAAGGGTTTAAGTCAAGTAAGTCAAGTCTCAACGACGACAAATAATGTGAATAAGAGCAGCGATGATGAGAATCGTCAATTTTGAAAACATCTACAGCATAGAAGAGTCAGCACCAAAACGAAGACAGCAACAACACCAACAGTACAAAAAGAACAACAACAATATCGTGTACTATGGCTACCTTGATATCAGCTGTGTCGGGCAGATCAGCCCCATCTGCTGCTACAACAGAAATGATGGCAGTGGCCAACGCCACCACCTTTAACAACATCATCATGATAGCAGCTGCTAGCCCCAAGACAACTGTGAGAAGAGACACGATGTCAATCTGTGAAAACTTCGTATCAACCACAATCGATCACCTGCAAACTAATATCTTTCCCTGATAGTTAATTGGATGTAGAAAATGTTGAATGAATCGTAAATATTGGAATTATGCCTCGCGTGCTTCTTGTAAGTTGTTTACGTAAAGAGGAAGGCGGATTTCAAATTTTATTCCAAACCATCTAAGCTACAATCTTTACAAGTATGACGACAGTTTTCTCATGTAGTAATCTTCACACAAATGTACATGCACACACACAGACATGTACAAACACATATACATTTAGATTCACGTTATATTTACATGGTATAATAGAGTTCATGTTGTTTTTATTATTATTAATTTGTTAACTGACAAAGTATTGAAATTGATCATTCAGCTCATTGAAGAACGCTTTCAATTATTTGTGCTTAAAAGTGCTACCGCAAACCTTGAAATGCCATTTTTAGAAATAAGGCCTTTTTCACTACAATGGGGTCTCTGTGTCACATAGCGTAAAAGTCTAAACTTGGGGTCACATTTCATCAAAAGCAAGGGAAATTGTCTTCATGGCCCTGTGCTTCAACATAATGAATTGTCAACGATGTCTTCGTTTGACGCATCCAGAATTTTAATTTGGATTTTGTTAATCGGCGTCTCCTGGTTCTCTCCCCACTCCCCCTTTCTTACGCGTGCCCCTACCTCTTTTTATTGCATCCAAGGAAAAGATGGTGCAGCAAAGTAGGGAAGTATCAGCCCACGCTCACTATACCCTTAACGTTTCTCATGAATACGTTACAAACTAAATCCTGTACATTGTTAAACGCATAACTTTTAAGAGCTGAGTCAGAAGAAACTGCTTTCAGCACTTCGTCTTTTCACGATACGGTACTCTGTTCATCAAAATTAATGCAATCTGAGTGTAGCCTCTTTACTGCATCAGCCTCGTCTTGAGGCCACAAGTTGTAAAGGGACACTTAGCCCAGGGCTTTTGGTACATTTTCTGGACAGTACCTTGTTCCAGCGATTTTCCACGTTCGTCATTATTATTGGATATTGGATATTATTATCCCTCGTCTGTCCACTGGCAGGAGTGCAGGGCCGTTTTTTTTTTTTTTTGGCTCGTGAATTTAAAGGAATTCACGAAATAAGTAACAAGAATGCATGTACACAGATATAGGATGTAAAGTGTACTCATTACTGTTATTTACCTGCGACACACGGTCACCGCGACGCCATTCCTGGTCTATATTTAGATAATTCTGAATGTAAAACAGATCAATGTTAGGACTGGGCCAACAAACAAAAACAAAACAAAAAAAAAAAACACGAAAAAAAAATAATTCGAAACGTCAATCTCTGAACTAAAAGCCGGCCCACTCTGAGCTGGAACAAAAATTCATTCGGAATTTTCACGATCGAACGTGAAATTAGAGCATCCACTCTGAATGCACCAAACACTTCCATATTTCTCATTGTCGTCTTTGCCATTATGAAATTGTGTTCATTGCATCATAGAGGCGCATCTTTATTGTTGTCTCTGACCCCATTATCTTACTATGAAAGCATGTGACTGTCACAACCGTCCAACTACGAAAACATGTTTATTGCGTCATTAACGCGCATTTTTGTGCTATCGATGTTCCATTACCCTACAATAAATAATGACTCTTGGATCATTTACGCGGACCTTTGTCGATTAGGTTATCACCATTATCCTGCTTTGAAAACCGTTTATTTCATCACTAACGTGCACTTTCATTGTTTTGGCTCTTTCCATTGTCCCACTATGAAAATATCTTATTTTGTCATTCCTGCCCATCTCAGACGTCGCCATTTTGCAATGTTTGCTTTTAGCGCCAGGATCAGTACATTAATTTTGTATGGTCATTCTTCTCTATTTCATCCGGTCAGTTAAGATGGTATAATATTTAAGTAGGATTGATGGCAATGCAGTAACCCTTGTCTTCTATTATGTTAAAATCGGCCAAAAAGGAAACGTTGCATGTTGCGAAATCCTGCGCGAAAAATAAAACCCAAACGATACAAAGCAAACTAAAGAGAAGACAGAAAATGTTCGAATTTTCGGCTTTCGCCTTTATCAAGAAAAAAACATGGAACAGAGAAAACAATTGAACAATAAAAGGTTGCAACAGGAAATGTGTAGAATCGAAGCGAAACAGAATAAATATGGTACTTAGCTGCGAGTTCTTGCTTGGAGCAGCACAAAAGCACGTCCGTCTGCCAAATGCGTGGAAGCTCGAAGTGACGCATTTGGTTTTTATAATATCTTGTCTTCTATTATATACTTTAATTTAAATCATGTCTAAATGTACTGAGAAATGAGACTTTGGCGTCTGTTGTTGGACACAAGCTTTGCGTGAAGAAAACTTCTTATCGTAAAATGAAAACAATACTTTGCAAGAATGCTGTTTAAGGTGCCACACTCTGAAGTATTCCAAATTTCCAACCCCTGGAGATGATCATTCGTATAAATTTTCCATGGGCGACAGATATCATAGCTTGATCAGTCAACTGCTGTTGATCCGATGTCTTGATCATGTGATTAGAAATTACAATTAAAATGCAATAGGTGGGTTTTCTGGTTCTGTGAATTACACCATGAAACAATTAAACAAAACGAATCAGTTGCCAAAGTTTAATGATAGGATTATGAACATTACAACATCTTTATCATGGTTTTCCGAAAACACCAATTAATTTCACACTACATTAGATCGAATCTAATCTAGAGATCTAATATAAATTGAAAAAACAATAGTGGGTACATATAACGGTTGCCATCACAACACCGTTAATGATTTTCACAGAAGACATATTAATTTTGTTTCAGATTAGATTAGATCTAGACCTATAACACCGCATTCACACCAAACTGCCGACAACGGGCCTGTGACACGGCCGAGCGACAACGGCCGAGTAGCGTATTCACACCAAAAGGGTCGGACGCCCGTTTTGAAATGACTAAACATGAACAATTTTTAAAAAACAATCTTTATGAAGCTTTACAACGCCTAGCCCTCACGCCCCTGCCTAATTATGGGTCGCTGAATTCAAATCTGTGCTCAAAAATAACAGTTGATGAAAAAAAAAAATGTATTTATAAAATTTTGCTTCAAGCACCCTCCGCCCGTGCTATCTTTAAACGCTTTGGGCCTGGCGGCTTGGGGTACGCGAGATTAAAGAAAAACAATCCCTTCCTGTTGGCTACATGGCCGAGTGTCGTTGAAATTTTACTGCAGCGCTAAAAGTGAAAAGTCGGACGGGCGAGAGAAAATGACTCGTCCGTTGTCGGTAGGCTGGTCTAAATCTGATCATAAGTATGATTTAGAGAAATTTTGTACCCTTATCGCTCGGCCGTGATTGTCTAATATTTTGAAAGTGCAGTAAGTGCACTTCTATTTACTTTTATCGTGAGGAAAATTAGGCCAGTTCAGTACAACTGCAGCTGCTGCTTGATACCATAATAGTAAAACAACTATAGGCTCACCATAGATGACTTAATACGTGGGATGAATAGGCCTAACCTAGTTAGCGTATAGCGTGCGTCTGTTATTCACGTTGACAAGAGAGAGCTATGAACCCTAGGTCATGTTACGAGACTGATAATATAGACGCGACATTCGTGATTCCATCCGCCTTTGGTGGACGGCAATTGTAAGTTTGCTAACCAGGAACTGATCTGTCAGAGTGATCATCTTCGGATAGAGAGAGAGAGAACGAGCCGTTCTACACAGTGAATGTCCACTGATTATATAAATTATAGCGAGTCATTGATGTATACTAAACAGTAGTCATTAGTAGCTTGAACACTATTGGCAATTTTGTAGTAGGACAAGTTATTAAAAAAAAGGCTGTACCTCATACGAGGAGCTAGTTTGTAACATTTAATATTGTTTTAGTGAGTACTTAATCGAACCTGCCATAAGGTGGAAGAAAAGTGTACTTGCCAAAAGGAGAGAATAACTTACTATAGTTAGACTGGCCATGAAATAGTAGATTAGGTTGGCATTTGTATTGTAATCCCTTTTTGCATTGATTCATCTTGTAATAATCTGTCGTAAATTTTGCAGTCGAACTTGATAGATTATACGGCCCTGCAGGCTTGACTAAACAACTACTTTGGTTTGTTTATTTTCTTGTGTGTTTTTTTGTTGACTGTCCGAGGTGAGAGTGCAGCAGTCGAGTGCTAAATTCCCAAGGCATTTCACCCACCTGGTGACAACAAGTACCTAATCGTACTAAAAAAAATCAAACCAGATCTTCCTATGACAATATGCCGACCAGTAAATTTTAAAAAAGAATAAAATAAAAATCTGGTTCAGATCAATGGAAATGAGCTTTTTATTTTTGTCTGTTTTTTTTTGTTGGTTTTTTTTGTTTGTTTTTCTAGCAAAAAGTGCCCAGCATTATTTGATATGTTATCATGAACGAATGAACTTTTGCCCTTACCCCCGCCCCTCTCTCTCTTTCTCTCTCTCTCTCTCTCTCTCTCTCTCTCTCTCTCTCTCTCTCTCTCTCCTTAACTACGGTTGTGTTTTTCTCTCCCTCTTTCTATGTCTTGCTTGTACTCTGCTCAGATATAAATGAGCCTATTATTTTTGTCTATTTGTTTGTTTTTATAACAAAAGTTCCCCGCATTATTTTCTATCTTATCATGAACGCATGAAATCTTGTCTCTGTGAGTTTATTCTCTTTCTCTCTCTCTCTCTCTCTCTTTTCTCTATTTATCTATCTGCCTGTCTCTCTCTATCTCTTTCTCTATCTGTCTGTCTCTCTCTCTCTCTTTCTCTCTCTCTTTTCTCTACCTATCTATCTGCCTGTCTCTCTCTATCTCTTTCTCTATCTATCTCTCTCTCTATCTATCTATCTGTCTGTCTGTCTCTCTCTATCTATCTGTCTGTCTCTCTCACTATCTGTCTCTCTCTCCCCTTCTCTCTCTCTATCTCTCTATCTCTATCTATCGGTCTATCTCTCTCTCCCAAGAACTGTAGTGTTATTGCCTCTCTGTCTCTATCTCTCCCTAACTACGGTAGTGTCATTATGTATATATATCTCTCCCTAACTACAGTAGTGTTATTGTCTCTCTCTTTCTATATCATGCTTGTGCTCCAACTATGGCTGATACAAATCGAATGAACAAGAATTTATCAAATCCACGAATAATCGTTTACAGTCTAGAGGTCTCACATCACGTCTTGTTAGGCATTCTTAACTAAACAAGAGCTTTTGAATGAAAACAGACAGAATCTGACAAAAATTGCCGCATTTTTAAAGGAAATATGATGCAATTAAACACTGGAAATTTGTGTGGCTACTCTGTCATCACTACAAAATGCTTTTATTTCAGTGTTAAGTTGAAGAGCAGCACGAGCTGACACCGAAAACATATCTGACCCAAAAACATGTTGTACGTATTTCATAGTTTAGAGAAAATATTTACTTGACTAATCAGAGCAATAATAATATAATAATAATATTGGCAACATATTGGCATTTTTATAGTTAGTGATGGAAGGAAGGAAGGATGAATTTGGAAATGTTCTTTTTCTTTTTTTTTTAATTTATGGCAAATTAATACTAATCTCTTAGACTGTGCATGCTGACGAGCCATATTGTAAAAAATCCTGTCACGACAACATGTGTTTATTGTAATCAAACCCTTTATACATGTACGATTTGTTACTATAGCCCTCTCTATAAGTAATAATAAATAAATGTTGTTGTCTCCCTTAACCCCTTGCGGTGTCGTCGGGGCGCCGCCCTGATGCACTATACACTTTCCTCCATTTCTCTCTGTCGTGGGTGAGGGCCTGGGTCTCTGCAAAGGGTCTGGGTTTCTGCAATAAATAAATAAATACATGTAAATAAATAAATAAATAAACTTTAAAAAAAAAGTTTTGACACTTAGGGCTCCATTTAAAAAGTATATTCGCCAAAGTCATCTGTGATCGATTGGCAAGTGTTCCACATAAACGTTTTTTCAGTGTGTGGGAGCGAAATGATTCTACAAACGAGTTAAAGCCTCGTAGATCTACATAAATTTACATACATTGACAAACGGAGTGAGTGCCGATACCCAATAAAAATAACATCGGGAATTTCCGTTGTGACACGTACATGCGATGTAGTCTTGCTAGGTGGTGGCTCTCAAAGGAAATCGAGCTCATTTTCTAACGCTGTGGGACAGCTCTTCACAATAGTCTATCAGAGATCAGTGTTCATTTGTCACTACCGTTTGCTTTTAGATCTAAATGCGCTTGAATACCGTGTCCACTTCAATTTTAGACTACTGAATCACAGTCAGTCAGTCAGTTTAAAATGTTGCTTTAAATTTGCTTTCACTTTCAGTTTCACTTTCATTTGTTACCATAGGCCTAGATTAGATCTACAGTTGGAGAAACTCACTAGAATCCTTAAACGACATCATAAACGTAAGTATTGATGCCATATCAACTCTCTGTTCCTCATACGTTCATTTCTAATAAATTATTGCTCCCTCACTGCTGCTG
This sequence comes from Onchidella celtica, assembly GCA_963931925.1. NCBI lineage: Eukaryota > Metazoa > Mollusca > Gastropoda > Systellommatophora > Onchidiidae > Onchidella > Onchidella celtica. The sequence goes on along the minus strand of OZ007568.1, from coordinate 62,274,978 downwards.
TATTGGTTTTTTTCCGTTGTTGTAAATTTCATTGGAGTGAAATTTCAATAAATCATAAACGGTGTCCTTTTTTTGGGCTGGGCCGCCGGGCTGGGGTTGGGGGGGGGGTGTATCACAGTAATATATTTTGTACTCAAACCACATCATAAAAGATATATATATATATAAGTAATTTAGCTTAGACATCACAATAGACTTTCATAATGTTAATTATTTCACGTAAATTATCTCGCTCACGTTTCAATTGAGATCTCGTTTAAGTTCGTTCAAAATTAGATTGAATAGGCCTAAGTCATGTGTCCTGCAGTTTGTACTAATGTTACATAGATAAGTTAGGTCTCAACTATCATATTCTTCCACATTGTTCCAGTTCAGATGGCACATTCTAGAGGAAAGGAGTTTCTTGAAATAAAATTGGTATTTCTAGAGAAACAACAACAACAACTGAGTTCTCTCATCCATGAGAAAATTAGCGAGGTACGTTATCACAGCAAACCTCAGCAATTCAACACACAAAATTGATGACGTTTGCACAAAGATATTGCCATTCCTGCTTACATCCACTGGTTACAATATCGCGGAGACATCGTACTGATGTAGGGAACCTTCCAATCCTATAGAAATCTCCGTCAGACTGATATAGGGTAACTAACTGAATGTGTCATAGACTGATAATAGATGATAATTTAGGTCAGTACAGATGACAAAGACAAACATCAAACAAAAACATTTAATATTTAATATTTACACAAAATCTAATGCAGATTTATAATTATGGACATTTACTAATATCTACAGAGATAATCATCATCAGTACGAGTGCGCCTGCACATTAGAACGGCGATAATCAGATCTATATTGTATAAAATTATGTGGTAGAAGTGCAAAAAAACAATACATGTACTTCCAATCTGATAACAGTAAGAGATGAAGTAAAGGAAAAGAACGGTTTGTGTTAATGTAGTAAGAATTGTTGTGGGTGTGAAAGTTGTTGCATACTGTTAAGATATGGAACACGGAAGCCTTTGTCATACCATAACTTTTGTTATCTATTAGTTGAAATAATAATTTTCATGCTTGTCTGCTGGTTGATGAAGTTGATATTGAAAACAAAGAAAGGAGTTTTGGAAGATGTGGGTTATAATGCCTGGGAAAGTATTGGGAAAATGAAAGTTTATAATGAACTTAGAAAATGGGAAACAAAAACTATAGTTGTATGAGTGTGGATTTGACAAACATTAGGAGGTATTGTGTAGAAAGTTAAATTTTATTTAGCTTATGATAGCAAACGTTGTGTTTTTTTTAATGTCATGATTGTTGTCACAGTGCAAGTCCTGGCTGTCTAACAGTAGTGAAGGAGGTACAAGATGCTCATTCAGGGAGATGAATCAAATGATAGAAGACACAGTGGAGTTTGTGACTAATACAATCACACAGATAGAAGGTAATAAACTACAACAACATCAGTTCTTAGAGAAATATTGAGCACTCAGGTATGAAGGTTGTATGTCGTTTGTCAGCATCAGCCACCTCTTTAATGGAAGATCTGCAGATTAGCAATGTGATAATAATGATAGGTGGAGCCGTAGTGTGAAATGGAGAGAAGAAAAGAGAAGAAAATGAACCCTCCCTCCACCTGACTTTTTTACCACGAGTCAGCATAATAGAATATGCTTGATTCTGATTCAGATAGAGTCAATGTTAATTAGTCACCGAATGTCTGCAGCAGTTTTCAATCCTGAATAGAAAGATAATTAATTACTTCAGTTCAATGATGCAAAACAATATACACGCATAGACAGTTTTTCAGACAGACAGACAGACAAGATCTAACTTTCTGTGCTCTATCAAGACATGGTATTTAGTGTCTTTAGAAACACCTCACATAGTGACATTCTGTCAAAAGTTTGTGTTTTTTTTTGTTTAATCCAGTGTGGAAATTTACAACACGGTTCATATTTCGAAATGTTAATTAAATCTAGAGACAAGAGGTATAATTATGTTAAAGAAACTTTATATCGGTAATTATTGGAAACTCTTTTGTAAAGAAGAGATAATTTTGTAATTTATTATGTACTAAGGAGAGCGTCATGAGTCTGTACCACAAGAATCTTCGGCTGAATCCAGTGCAAACCTCTCAGTGGCATCATGTGATTCATCCTCGTTACCAGGTAACAAAACAAACATGTTCATTGAAAAATGTGTTCACAGATCGATAACTAGTGTCTTCAAAGATTGTTTCCATCTATGTTTAATAGATCATACACAAAAAGTTACAAGAATAATATCATAATTTTTTCACTATCAGAAGTATATCTGTTCTTTTTTCTTCTTTAAGCCTCTTGATTCCTCGAGGAACATAGGACCACGACAACACTCCTCCAACGCACGCGGTTCTGGCAGGCCCTCCTTAGCTCGGTCCGTGCCATTCCGGCTGCTTTCACCTCGGCTTCCACACTTCTGCTCCAAGTCTGTTTTGGTCGACCCACTTTCCACTTTCCTTGTGGATTCCAGATCAGAGCCTGCCTGGTGATGTTGGATTCAGGCTTTCGTAACGTGTGGCCAATCCATCCCCATTTCCATTTCTTTATCTCAGTTTCAATTGGGGCTTGTCTCATCCTGTCCCACAGTTGTTCGCTGGAGACGACTGTCACAAATCCCAGACTGGGAGATGTAATAATTATAACAGGACAACAATCACGAACGAACACGTATAACACTTAACAGAACAACCCATCAGACTCACACATTTATTACACATAAAGATAAAGATAACAGTGCAATTACATACATTATATTATTCTAATCAACTGCCGTCCAACGGCCTTCTTTCCCTCAAGCACTCTTCCTCGGGTCCACAACCCGGTAGTTACTTTTAAATACACGTCGACTTCAGCCTCTCCACTCAATATCTTAATAACACATTCCTATGGCAATAACACCTGAGCATTCCAAGAGCTCCTCAACATGGCAATAGCACGTTAATAGTTCAATTCACATTAATCTCACAATAGCACAGTCGTATATCACTATCACATGTAGTACATCTTAAGAGCACATTAACAATTATATACACATCCCTGTCTGTGGCCAGACTACCACGACTCATGCGTTCCTCCTGTCCTGCTCGACAGCTTCACTCCACTGGCCTATGCGTAGCCTTCGGCCCTATGCTGGCCTATCCCCTGTGCTGCTCGCTCACCGCGGGTGGCTTCTCGGCCCGACCCCGGCACCTACAAGAAGAACATTACATTGGTATAATACCATACCATTTCTAACCACTTCACCCCTCATTACAAACCATGAAGCGTACACACAATAGTCCACCTTTCACTCACCACACATCTTACGGTAAGACACCTCCACCGTACCACACAGCACTCACTCTCGCTACGAATCCATGAACCTAACTTACATCTATCGCTCATGGCGCACATTTCTATACACAGTAATCACTGACTTCCACATTCCTCACATATACTTATTTACATCATGGTCATAGGCGAATATAATACATCAATCATCATAATTATAAATCATAGTTCAACCTACCAGTCATCACTGGAAAACACACAACAATCTCCCGACTGCCTCTGATCTCACGTCTGTCCCCTGGGACTCCTTAACTTGCAGTGATTGTCAGTACAGCGCTCTCGCCTCATGCCGACCCCCCAACTCACAACATTTCACGCTTTAACGTTAACTAACAGAAGTCAATATAGGTGAGCAGCCTCACTATCCCGTGAGTCAATCCCTCACTTCCATGCCCCCGTAATCCTTGAATCCCGCTCACTCCACTCGTGACAACGACTTCTGGCCACCTGATGTTGAGGATATTTCTGAGTCATCGATTTGTGAATGTCTGCAGCTTTTTTGTGTTGGTTTTTGTCACTGGCAATGTTTCAGAACCATATAGTAGGACAGACTTCACATTGGTGTTGAATATCCGGATGTTGTTGTGAAGTGAGAGGGTTGTTGATCTCCAGATTGGTTGCAGAGTGTTGAAGGCACAGCTTGCTTTGTTGATTTGGCACTTGATGTCTTCGTCTGTCCGACCATCTCTACTGACTACGCTGCCCAGGTAAACAAACTTGTCGACTTCCTTAATGTGTTCTCGGTGGAGTCGAACAGGATCTTGTTGTTTGTGGTTCACCCTCATGACCTCTGTCTTCCGGATGTTGATTTGGAGCCTGGTCTTCTCAGCTTCTTCTGCAACACGGCATAGCTTTTCTTGTGTATCTTGCTGCTTGTGGGATAGAAGGCTGATGTCATCTGCGAAGTCCAGGTCCTCCAGCTGCTTCGTGAAAGTCCATTGGATACCAGTCCTCCTGCCTGCTGTAGACTGTCTCATGACCCAGTCAATCACCATCAAGAAGATTGTAGGCGAGAGTAAGCAACCCTACCGGACGCCAGTTTGTACAGAGAATGGCTCCGTCAGCTTCCCTTCATGGATGACTTGACAGGTGGCATCTTCATACAGTTGTTAGATGATGGTGACGAACTTTGGTGGAGCTGTATCTCAGTTATAACAAATTCTAGTGGAGAGTTTACATTATTCAATGTCTGAAAGAAAAAGTCCAAAAAATCTTCAGCCTCTGCAGACATTGTTTTAGCTGTTAGCTTTAGTAATGTTGTCATTATATTTATGAACATATATATTCAGTAGAAAAATAGGCTGACTGACTTTTCCGTGGCCATACTAGAGTCAAAGTAATATTACGAACTATGTCTCCGGTCAGCTATTGGTGGCAACAAAGAAACGTACAGAAAGCCTACTGAAAAAATCATAGATATAAAGAAATGGCTATGATTAATTGAGACAAATATCCTGTGACAGCAATATATTATCAAGAATCTGTATTCCCTTTAAAATGGTGTAATTATGGTCACATTTATACCATGATGGAAACACATTAAGATGACAGTAAGTTATGTATTAAATATATATATAGAACATTAATTTTCCTCCAAAATTATTATTTTTATTCTTCATAGTTCTCGAACGTGAAGTCAGTCCTGTTGTATGGATGTGAGACTTGGAATGCGTCTCAGGCCTGCATAAAGAGAATCCAAGTTTTCATCAACAGATGTTTGAGGAAGCTACTTAGGATCAGATGGACAGACAAGGTCAGCAATGAAATTGTATGGAAAAGAACAAGACAGAGCCCAGTCAGAGAGGAAATTGGTAGGAGGCGATGGAGATGGATCGGCCACACTCTCAGGAGGCCAGGAAACAGCATCACGAAGAAGGTATTGGATTGGAATCCCCAGGGCAAGAGATCAAGAGGAAGGCCGCGCGGAACGTGGAGAAGAGCCAGAGAAAATGATGTGCAACGAAGCGGAAAGACTTGGAATAATGTAAAGAGGCTGGCCCATGATAGAGAGGGATGGAAAGTGTTTGTTGGTGGCCTATACCCTGATCCAGGGTGAGAAAGGCAATGATGATGATGAAAGATGATTAAAAATTGAAGTGGCTTGACATTGATTCCTTTTGGCGGGCGACAAGTTCATTGGTTGTTCTATCTTTTCAGTTGACAAAAGCGTAATGACATCCCTGGAGCCACGGATGAAGAAGATGGAAGCAGCTGTAACAGCAATAATTGATAACCTACAAATGTTAATGACAGGTCAGACCAATATAGAAAATGGTATGGGAGATCTGTCAGTCAAACACTTTAAGGCAGAAGATAATTGGATGAAACAGTTCAACCAGACTGATTGCAAAATGATAGACTTGAGACAGAGAGAGGATGAGTTTGTACAACAGCACGGTAGAGAGATCAAAAGTTTGAAAGAAGAAAATAATATCATTAAAAATTCAGTTGTTGATTTGAAGAAGGGCCTGGAAGATCTGTCAGTCAAACAGTGCAATGCAGAAGACACATGGATGAAACAGTTCAGTCAAGCAAATGACAAAATAACAGATTTGAACAAGAGAAGAGATGAGTTTGTACAATGGCATGCTAGAGAGATCCGAAAGTGTGAATCAACAACTGCAGACTGTGAGAACTTCTCAAGATGAACTGAAAAAGGACATGGCAAAAGGAATTGAAAGTAAGAAAACACTGCAGGCCACACTGGACATTCTTCAGCAAGATATAGGTACTGTTCAAGTTAAAGTACAAAAACTGAGTGAGGCAACCCAAGAACAAGGAGAAGCTGTGCAGGCAAGCAAAGATGATGCAAAGAAGGTAAGAGCTCGTGCTTTTCTGGTTTTTTTTTTTTTTTTTGGTAATCAAATCAGTGACTTGAATTATCTCGCAAGAAGCACACCAGCAAAGAAACTTACTGAATTACTTCAGTTCAAAGATTAAAATAGGACATACATTGTATACACAGAGAGGGGGAGAATAGAAAGAGAGAGAGAGAGAGGGAGACAGGAGAGAGAGAGACAGAGAAAGAGATTTCACGTGTGCTTGCTGCAATTTCCAGCAAAGAATTGCCGGTTTCCTCTGTGGTCAACAGTGTATTGACAAAGTAGGCCTACTGCATGTTTTCTTACCAGATTCTCAGATTAATCCTAAATCTATGTCAATACCAAAATATCAGACCCCCTTAAATATCTCTCAAGGCGACTTTAATGGTTCCTGATCATAATATCAACCACATAAATAATTATAGTAAGACTAGAATCTGTTTCTTATTTCAGTTAGCCTGTACTATCTGTCTCTACTTCATCTGGTTTCTCACATGACCTTTAGAAAATTTCCTAGATGTTTCAAAACTTTCATTGGTAGATAAATAATTATATTAAGCCCATTAAAATTACATTATGTGCGGTAACTTTAGATTACTAATCTATCCAAATAATTTTTGTTTCTACAGTTGAAAGAGATTATTGACAAATCTCTGACCCCCAGAATATGGAGTCTAGGTAAGTCTGTTGGCTACCTTCTTGGTGAAGAAAGATTGAAAAAGTCCAGGTTGGGCTGGTGGACGGAGGTGGCTGTGGGAGGGGGTAGGTGTAGTCCAGCTGCATTGCTGCTGCCCATATCTTGTATTCCAAGCATATATCCTTAAAGGATTCTGAGTCAGGCTACATTGTCGAAATTCTCAATGTTGACAGTCATATTGCTTATGTGAAAGACTGCGCGAGTCAGTACAGATTACATTTTTTAACCCCCATGGGCACATTCAGTGTCCAACATGGATTAAGTGTTGTTGCATAGGGCAATGGTATAGGAAAACAAGGAAGTGAGATCTTGGAGGTTGCTCTTTTTTATCCATTCATGGTTTCACCGATGAAAAAGTTATTAAATGTATCTGCTAAGAATCTATGTCGTAAAGAAACAGGACCTTTCGTATTTGATTCAAATATTTCATATTTATTTATACTGCACATTTTTTTTTTAAAGTTATCGAGTGTATTGAAATTTCAGATTGCCAGCATAAATCATTTGACAAGAATCTGCATTATATAGAAACAGGATTATTGTTACGATGTTGCTATCCTAAATGTTACGAATTTGGGGGGAATCCGTCTACTTAAGGTTTCGACTGCATTTAAATCGAGAGGTACTTAATATCTAATCTTTCGTACCATGCCACACACTAAGAACAATCTGAATAAGTTTCATAAACAGACCTGCAGGGCCACAAATTTAATTACCTTAATTACCCTAACAATTTTGTCTAGATCTATTATATAGTAAAGACAACATCAGCAGCATCAAATCCAAATTCAATAATACCTCACTAGAATTCTACTCTAGATTCCTATAATATTATTATACTTCTGACTCACTAACACTCTAAGTACTAATTATATATATCTCAGATCTGGTCTGCCTACTATATATCAATCAATACACTAATATGGTCTCTGGCGACAATGTCATCTCAGCCATTTGTGCCTAACGCTTATAATAATCGAGCCCGTCAATACAAACTGACGTAGTTAAGTCTAGAGGTCTACTCTAGGATGGGCTGGCAATGCCCAGCCTCATCCAGACAAATCAATCACAATTCACAGATGTGTATGCCATACATTCATACTAGTTGCAAGTCTATATATATCTTTATCTTGCATTCTTGGGTAGCACTCCTAGTATATGCGGCAATCCTGTCCTACTGGATAACTTATGTTCAGCTCCTCGTTCACGGTTGAGTCATCAATAGACAAACACTTACGATTATTCCCTGGTGTTAGAGACCAGGGAACGATGGACAATAGCGGTGGGCATATCTCATTCAGGCATATGGATGTATCTCAAATGTCTATAGTGGACTAGACATGAGCCGTACAACGCTTTTATGATTCTTCAGGCAGAATCTTGCCGACGCCTGCACAGATTGGAGTTTTCTGTATGGAGTGCAAGATATATGTCTGGGCAGACTTTTATACTGTCTAGCCACCTGCAACTACCGTCCAAATCCCTAGATTTCATTGGTGCGGTCAGCTCCGAGCTGAGCTCGCAGTATAATTTATTCTATTGTATAAGTCGGTTACGGCCTTGCACTAATACAGACAAGGTCAATTTAAAATGTCAAAACAACTACTGAAATCTTTAAACCCTCGTGCTTTCTACATTTTATGCACGAATTTCTGAACGCGACTAAGCGTCTTAAACTATCTATCCTTATTCGCCCCTTCTCTTCCCTTCTAAGTGTTCATCAAAATCACGGGGTCGAGAACGGCTCTGTCACTCCTAGCTATACATTTATTCTATCTCGCCCCACTTTCTTTCCATCTCTAAAACAAAAGTGTTTCAAACAAACTGTTCACGAGAACAGCTCAAGGACAAATTACGCTGGTTAGAATTAACAAGTCGTGAAAATTTACTCACTGAACTCGTGACCTAGCACGGCATTTATGGACTTAATCTGTTATTGACAATTATTGTTTCTCACATTTTATGTCCAAAAAGTATCAAAACCAAGCTTTGATTTCTTGTGCAATCATGTACATAATTTTGTATTAATCTTTTCTTTTTTTTAAACAATCCAAAGTTGCCTGTTATTTTCATCCCCAATACCTGTATGTGGGAGAATAATACCTTTCTCAGACATACAGCATTTCCCACATTTCATACCTTTGTGATTATGGATAAATTATATTTTCCATTTTAATTCGCAAACAGTAATGATAATGTAGTATGTATTATGAACGTGTTTAAAATAATTCAAATAGTAGGATTGGCAAGTTCTGAGAAAAGGGTGTAACCACGCCCGCCCCCCCCCACCCCTCCCGCCCCCTCCCCCATCCTTCGGGCCTGTCTAACTCGAGCATTGTTTCTCTTCCCCCAATCTATAGCAGGTGTGATATGTTTGAATAATGTCTTTTGTGCCCTAGCATATTCGTGTTTTCTTCTTTTGACAATATTTCATACTTTATAATACATTAAACTCGTTCATAACTCATGCCACTGTAATTAATTCTTCTCTTAGAATCAAAGTGTCCAAGAGGAGCTGTCGGCTTTACTGCACATGTTTGGGCTGGCGAAAACACTGTGGGAGACATCGTCACTACGTACAGAAATGTGAGGCGCAATGTCTATAATAGCTTCAATACAAGCACTGGCGTCTTTACTGCCCCAGTCAAGGGGATATATTGTATAAGTCTCTTTTTATGGCAAAAAGGTAGTGGAAATGTATCATTGAGTGTGTGGCAAACCAGGAAATCTTGTATCAGCAGTGAAGAAGAAGAAGAACATGTATTATTATTTAACACATGGACAACAAAAACCTCAATTTTTAACACAGACTCGGCTTTGACAGACATGAACATTGGTGATACTGTTTATGTTGAGGTAGACGAAATGAGTGAAAATGTGTTCCTGGATGATGAATCGCGTTTCACATGTTTTATCCGCAACTGAATTCTTCTCTCCATCTTTACCACATCTACTTCACATGTAAGTACAAGATATTAATGGCAACATTCCAGAGTCGTACGTGCATCTCCTTCCTGTCCCCCTCTCTGTCTGCCTGTCTGTCAGTCTGATTAATTATCTGTCCATCTGTCTCTTTTTCTCTCACTCTTTCTCCCCGTCTGAATGACTGTCTGTCTGTCTGTCTGTCTGTCTGTCTCTGTCTGTCTGTCTGTCTGTCTGTCTGTCTGTCTGTCCCTTCCTCTATCACTGTGCTTCCTGTTCTCCGTCCCAATTCCTTTCCATTCTCATCATTTTCTCATAAGCATCTATTATAAATAGGTCAACTGAACCAGATTTAAAATAAAACAAGAACAAATGTGAATCTGAAAGTATTATCAATCTTATTGCCATACAAGTCAATCTACATTATTTTCAAATTTATATGCAAAATTTGACAAACAGCCTTATCTAGCACTTCAGTATTTCACCTGTTATCTAGGCGTTGTCCACCCACTGCAGGATGTAGCCCTCCGACAATGCTTTCCATTCTCTTCTGTCTGTCCTTGTTGTTCCTTCTCTCTTTGTAATGTCGTCCTTCCATCTTCTTCCTGGTCGTTCCTCTTTTTCTTTCCATTGCCCTCTGGGTAGTTCTTAGTATTACTTTGTATTATTTTGCCAAATTTGCCCCAAACATGCTTTTCTCTGTTGTTGTTTTTTCGGGGGGGGGGGAGGGGGGTGAACTTGATTTCAATTTTATTTATCCATATATCTGTCAGTCTCTTCATTGAATGAAATCTTCTTTTTTTTCCATGGAAATCAACAGCTCATTGTTCTTAACGACAGTAAACAATGAACCATACAATGACAGTAAATGGTCCCTATAATCTGTTATCTCACTCTCCCTGTATAGATAATAAAGTATTATGTGCATAGTGTTGTGGTGGGGCGTAAATTTGATACCTAAATCTGCTCCGTATAGTATTGATAAACAAGTATTTCCTCTATGGGCGTTTTGAAACCCATTAATGTGTTTTGTAACAGTAGATGGTGGATGTTATCATGGTGTATAGCTGTCACTAATCTGATATCTAATAATCTAGTCTGTATTTTGTAAATATTAAGTTAGAAAATTTAATTACTGTGAATTATATTCATTCCTAACAAAGTCTTCCCGTTTACTTTTGTCACACTACCTCTCATTACCTAGATTCTCCTGTAGATAAAATTTATATAAAACCATGCCATAGAACGCCATTGGTGGAATACAGAAAAGAACGGACTTGAGAGATTTGTGAAAACTATTGGGTGAATTTATTGTACAGCTGAAATTTTTCCATGTGCAGCCAGGTAAACCAATTACACTATTTCTTCATAGATTACATATTTTTACTGCATAGATCTGTCCATTGGGTGGCTAGGACATGATAAGTGGACAGAAATTTTTTTTTTCATTTATGATGCATCAGCGTGTTTTATTTTCATCATACATTTCTTTTTTCGCTATAATTTCTATAATTTTCATCAATTTTGTCTGAACTTGGCATGCGGTAATTTAGCACATACATAAATATTTATGTAGAAGGGTTTCGAAATCCATTTATCCTGTCTCTCATAATTCACTGTCTTTCTGATTCATTTTTTAAAAATTAATTTTCCTTCATTCAAATAATAATAAAACAAAATGTATAGAGATGTTGTAGTTTTGCTCTATACAAAGTTAATGTGTGATATAAATTGACAAAACATCTGTGCAAATTTCAGCTTTTTTAGACAGAAAGTAAAAAGTTATAGGGATTTTTCTGCTGAAAATATCAATTTTGAGAAAATCACTGGAGAGTTCACAAAACGTTTATTAAAACAGTAAAAAAAAAACGATGTAATTATCACTACCAGTTTGAACCCTAAAAGTGCAAAATTTGTGACTTTTGCACATTGTGCCAGATACAAAAATGGATTAGAAAGCCAAAATCGAAGTTTTTTCAAATTTTTGCCAAAATTTAAAAATTTAGATTTTATTTAGCAGCACATGCCCTTATAAATTAACATTACAAGTCGGAGATGAATTGCTGATGGTTTCAGTATCTTATTACACTGGTGCTCGGCATATAAATGTCTTTAGCAAAAAGGCTGCGAAACTACCCATCGAAAAAATATGAAAATGTGTAGATAGATGTAAGTCATCTTGATTTGTCTTTGTTTTTCTTTTACTTTTTATTGTAACGTTTCTCAATTATTTGTTACGTGAGGCTACCCAAGATGTATATTTTGTTTTCTTTTTCCCATATTTTGACTTTGGGGTGTATCAAGGTTTTACATTTAAAATGAAAACTTGCAAGGTGGAGGTCAGTTTCTGGTGGTAGGTAAATCATTATTGGCTATGTCTATAATTATCTTTCCCTACTGAAGACCTGTAGTGGTGAATACGTCGTGTACGTGGAGTCATTTATAAATGTTCGTAGTACTGAGTCCTAAGAAATTGGGGGCGTGTTAGTCTAGAGGCAAGGCGTTCGCCTCTCATGCCGAAGGAACCGGGTTCGGTTCCTGGATGGCGAAGGCATATATTTGAAATTTGGGGGAATTACCTGTACTTGATCCTGTGGTATGTAGGATCGAGCACCTAGTCTTCTCGGATATGGACGGAAGCCTTGGATGGCCCATGTGCATGTTGTGAACATTAAAGATACCTTGGCAGTTGGGAGTCGAACAAGAGCAGGCATAGCAAGGGCGGATGCCCAAGGAAAATTAAAAAACAACAACAACAGCAACTGTGGGATCAGAGAAGAATACAAGTACAAATAGAAATATAACAACAACAAGAAATTAAAAGCAGAAAAAAACAGAAAAAAAAAAGGTGCAAATGACAACGGCAGAGATCCCCCGAAAACAAAGACCTCAGCACTGGCTTAGAGAAGTTTTGCCATTATATTAAAGATACCCGGACATAGTTTTTGCCTTCCGCAATTCAACTCAATAAGACATTATACTAGATGTGTGCAATATTTTACTAAGGTTCTTTACCATGTTACTTGATATATATTGTGCTGTTATTGAGTTAATATATGTTTATGTAATGATATATTAGATGTGTCCACCATGAATGTGTTCTTAAACGCTTTGTGAAAGTGAATTTCCTTGATGGGTAAATAATAAAGATTATTTTATTTTATGTAATGTGGTTTATAATGAGACGATTAAGGGTATTTACAGCATCTAATATTAACTGACGAAATTTTATTTGTGTCTATTTCTGACATTGTGGATTTCCATCATTAGAGTCCAACTTTTGTCTATCTGTCGGCCTGTATTCTTTTCAACTCTGTTCTTTTTCCCTTTCTCCTTTTCACCTGTATTTTTCTTTCTCTCATGTTTGATCCCTTTTGTGCTTGTCCTCACACCCATCCACTCATTTTTCTCTCCTCACATAAAAATTATAATGTCCCGCTTAATTAATCTAAGCAGATTAATTCTCATACTCCCTCTTTGTCGTGCTCTGTAACGGTTCTCTCGTCCCTCAATCTCAGTCTCTGTCTCTCTCCTTCTCTCTTTCTCTCCATCTCCGTTTCTCTCTCTATCTTTCTCTCTCTATCTTTATCTCTCTCTGTCTGTGTCTGTCTGTCTGTCTCTCTCCTCTTTTTTCCTCTTTCTATTTTTTTTCTACGGTTTGTAATCATATACACTAACTGTGACTGACACTGTCGAGTCGGCCGGTCTATTGGAAAGAGGTCGCGCATCCTGTCGTAGTTGGCCTTCTTATCTAAACAAAGAACTTTGATTGAAAAACAATGTCATCTACTCTGGCAAAAATTTCACATTTTTTAATGCGACAGAGTCAAAAGCTTGAAAAATGTATGGCTGTATTACAAAACAGCTTCATTTCACGATTAAGTTTGAAAACTGTACAGTCTATCACTGAAACACACGACGAGCCAGTTTCTTAGTTATTGGTGAATACTTGGGTAATCCAGTACAATAGAAAAAAAATGACGATTATAATATTAATTATTATATGAAAAATGCACTATAATAACAATGTGGAATGAAAATCATGACAGATTATTTTTATACCCAGATGAGAGAGGGAGTGAGAGACAGAGAGACAGACAGACATAAAGACAGACAGGCAGAGAAGGAGGGTTGGGATAAAGACCGACAGACAGACAGGTAGGCACACAAGGTAGAAAGTGGATAAGACACAGAGAATCGGAGAGAGGGAGACGAACAGGAAAAAAGGGGATGAGTGACAGAAAGAGAAAAGGAGAGAGGAAGAGAAGGGGACAATAAAAGAGAAAGAGATGGAAAGATAGGGGGAGAAAGAGGGACAGAAAGAGAGTATGTGAAAGAGAGAAAAACAAAATTAGCTATGAAAACATAAAGCCACTCTAAAGCAAAAAAGTTCGGTTTGGATTTTATTGAATGAAGACATTGGCATTTTTTAAAGTGACTGGTGGAATGAAGAGTGTGTTTGGAATTATTATTTTTTTACATTTATTCCCATTGGGGCTACCTAATAAAATGTGCGCTCTGGAAAGCCATATCAAAAATTGTGTCAAGAAAACGTTACTTGATATCAAACCCATTATAGTATGATATTTGATATGGCAGCTCTCTCAAGGTTCCAGTTAATACGTAATTTTCATCGAAGTCATCTGTGATAGATTTGTAAACGTATTTCACTGTCTTGGAGTAAACTGATTCTACATACTAGTTAAAGCCTTGCATATCAAGATTTAGGCCTGCATGTATACATTTATAAACCGATTGAGTGTCAATACCCAATAAAAATAACACCGGGAATTTCGTTTGTGATATGTATGCTTTAGAAACCTACTACTGTGAACCCGCTACGTTCGGTAATGTTTGTGGTACCGGTGTAACAGGCCAAAATATACCCCCCGCCCAGACTATACCCGGGTTTAAACTGGCCTAGCCCAGAATATCCCCCGGGGTTACTTTGGGCCAGGCCAGACTATACCCCCCCCCCCTCCCAGTCCAGATTATACCCCCTACTTTTTTTTTTTTTTAAACAATTCAAGACTACAGTTTAATTCAGCCTGTTCTTTATCACTGTCATCAGATATCATATTAATACATACATGAACACATTGTTGACACCCATAAATCATAATACAATTTAGTCAATATAATAATAACAGTTTATTTCGGCCTTAGTTTAAATTGGGGTACATACATCCATTCTTGGCTCCTGTTAATCATGATGCATTTTAGAGGAAACAAACATGCATTAACATGCATTGATATACAAACGGGCTGAGTATCCATTCAAACAGCAGAGCCAGAGACTAAGATCAGGAGAGAATGATGGGGAGCAAGACAAAGAGTCTGTGAGACAAAGCAAGACTGCGCATGGTGAGATAGCCCGGTGTAGAGAGAAACAAATATGGTCTGAACAGAGAGGTCTGAAAAAGAGAGAGAGAGAGTGACAGAGATAGAGAGAGAGAGAGAGAGAGAGAAACTGATAAAGTATCCATCAACAAGGCGCCCCGACACGCGATCACCCACAAACACCTTCGTAAATGTGCAGATCATCAATAGCTATGGGTTCATACACCACTTGCGCCTGGAAGGTCAGCTGTGGACAAACAATAAACAAAATTAGTTAAAACAAACCTACATAAGGCCGCCTTTAGCTAAGGCTTCATTTTTCACTTTTCATTCTTCATTCTTCACGGAGGAAACGAAAATGGCAATATAGAAAAAGAGAGTGACCTTTAGATAGAGATTCATTCTTCACTCTTCACTCTTCATCCATGAATAAGTGAATAGCCCTCCTCACAACAAGAACGAATTTGTTCATTTCTAATGTGGATGAAGAGAGGTGGGAGCGTAGCTCCTTTCATTTCAAACACATTTTTTGTCACAAAGTCAAAATCTGAGCTCAGAATCGAATTTCTCATTAAATTCTAGTGTGGTTTGATATTATATACTACATGATTATTAAGTTTTTAAGTTTAAATAAATAATTGGAAATCCCGGTAACAAGAGAAGCAGGTCATAATTATGCAAAGAAGAGTGAAAATGTGAAAAGTGAATCATCAGTGTGATTGATCAAGAAAATGAAGAGAGTGACAAGTGAAAAGTGAAAAAAGAAGAGTGAAAAATGAAGCGTTAAATCTCTTAGATAAACCTAATAATTTCGGTAACGGAGCCGTTTATATAAACGAATACAATATAGCTGTCAGAAATCTTAAATGATAGGATGTGGTATTAGCTAGAACCAACGTATAAGGTGTGTAGGTAACCGAAGTGAATTTTGTCTTGCAGACACAGGGAAATCTTTTCCATTACAGGTATACGTTTTTTAATCAGTAAAATACAGCATTTGTGAGAATTAATATATATACCCTTTAGGAGTTTATCTTATGTATGTATAGGTAGATTTGTTGAATAGGGTAGCTATGACATCGTTTATGAGTTTAGATATGTCCCTTGTAGCACTAAATACACCTGTTTTGAGTATAAATTAAATGCAGTTCTTTTTGGTATAAATTCATCTCTTCTCAGCAGGTGTATTTATTTTGAGTACACATGGACCTTTTGCAAGTATAGAGTGATGCATATATGGACAATCTGTTTCAGCTAGAGAAAAACGTATTGTGAGAAAAAAAAACAATCATGAAATATGCGCATATTTACATAATGTAATTATGACATGGACTTCTTGTTTTCCTTTTTTTCCCACAGTACTTCATAACACACCGACCGTGAATCACACTCCTTCAAGAGTGGAATGTACGGTACGTGTTATTTGAATATTGAAATTGCAGTTTCAAATGTTTTAGATCATGAAATCCGTCTCTTTCAGTGGCTAGGATCTGTATGAGTAAAGTAAAGTAACACTGAAACCAACAGTACAAAACACACTGGTTCGGCTTTACATGAACAAAATGTCCTTATGTGAACAGAAAGCGCAAGCTATAATATTATAATTACTACTCCCTTGTGCAATCGATTGTGATATGACAGTCAGCGAAATTAAGGCTTCTTTTAAATAGGAGCAAAAAGTGTTGTAGTAAGAAGACGAACTGTATGCTTCGGGGCTGCAATGTAATTATGACAATTTAAGAAACTGTTGAAGAAATCAATATTCTTGGCTCTGTTAACAACTGCTCACATAAGGACACAATAGCTCACCTTGAAGTCCAGGGCATTTGGTATGTTTACTGTCAGGCGAACATGGCTCCACTCATTCTGGTAGTGATCTTTGTAGGAATATATCTTTTGCCAGGGAATGTGAGGCCCTTGGGCATAGATCTCCAGGTAGGACTTGGGGCCTAGCTGATAGAGGTGTGCGTCCATACAGAGTGGGGCTTTTCTGAGCCGAATGGTGGTCAGTTTAGCAACTCCATGGTGTCCCTTGGTTACCAGGTAGGGGTCTGAAGAATTGAAATGCAGTCAAAGGTTTTCATACTAACTACAGCTGTGACTAAATTCACAGCAGACATAGTAACAGCAACATGAACAATTTCTGACTGCAGCAACAAAAGCACAGTACAAGTACGACAATGTCACCGCGCAGAGTGGGAAACTGTGACTGAGACAACAATAGAAATCACTATAGCGGCAAGACCACCAACAACACCAGGAACAGTGCTGAGGAAAACAATCTTTTCGTGAAGGCAGTTTACAGTCGTGTTCTATGTCCACTTTTCCCAAAAACTGAATTTATGTTATCAGTGAACTCTGTTTGACATATGGCCTTATGTTCTACTCACTTCAGCTTTGTACGTTGTCCATTAATTAGTGATTATACTCAACAGTTCTTTATTATTATTATTATTATTATTATTACCCCTTCATTAGAGGAGCTAACATTTTGAAGCCAAACGTCTTAAGTGGTGTCAAGGGAGATAAATCACATGTATACTGGGGTGACGATTTGTATATAAATTGCACCAGTTTGCCAGAATTTCCGTTGTCTTTGATCAGGGATAGAAAAACAAATCACAATAATAATGTCAAAAGTGATAACGTGGTAGTGAAGGAAAAGACAAAGGCAACGTGATACAACGCTGTAACCGCTGGAACGAATCGCAGGCTACAAAAACAGTAAAATCTTATTTCAGGATTTTCTTTTTCGTCATTTGACAGTCAGACAGACAGACGTCACACACACACACATAAACAGGCAGCCAAATGGATAAATAGACTGGCAGGTGATGTGAAAATTACACACGTAAAGATAGCTACGACAAAGATGATCACGGCCATGATGATGGTACTGATGATGATGATGTTAAGAGTACAACTGACCATCGCCAGTGCTGTGACCATGCTTGGGACCATGCCTGGTGCTTGCACTGGTTCGTGTCCACTTGACTGGATGGGTAGAAGCTACAGTCATACCACAGTAATCCGTGGCAAAGTTGCAGTGGGCCACTGAAAAAAAAAAAAATGCTTGGCTGTTGGGCATATCCCTGATGCTGTGATCGGATATTTCTCGAAGATTCCTCGAAGAGATTTTGCATGGTTTTGTTTTTGTAGTGGTTTGTTGTGTGTGGGTATGGCGGGGGAAGTGACAACACCAAGAGATTATGTAAAAATGCGAGGAACAGAAGCGGTTGCATAAAAGAACTGGGGGAGGGGGGGCAGGGGCGACAACAAATGAATAAAGAAAACAAATGAACCCAACATACTTACCTCCCCTACCATGGAACAGAAACCAAAAGAATCTGAAAGTATTTCCCAACCACCCCTCCCCTTCCATAGTAGGGAAGCCTGTCTCACTCTCTCCCTCTGCCTATGCTAAGGCGCCAGCCTACAGGAAACAAAAGAAGGAAAAAGAAAGAAACAGACAGATAGGAAGCCCTTCTGAGGGCTAGAAAGAAAGCAAAAAGAAAGAAAGGAGGTAGGAAAAGACAAGGTCAAGACAAGACTGAACACAAAGGCAACCAACTGGGGAGCTCCTTTGAAGGCTGAGAAAGCCAAGACGACTACAATAACAACAACAACGAAACAGATATAAGACAAAGAAAAACAAGGAAAAGTGAGGTGTAAATGCCGAGGGCAGCCAAGCCCCTAAACCAAAGACCTAAAACGGGGCAGAGGCAGGTGTCTCGCTCCCTTGTTACTCATTACGTGCAGTGATTTTTGACCTGGGTCAGCGGAGGTCACAAAGACACGTGTTACTAAATATGGAAAGCATGTTCAGCAGAGTATATATTATTATTAGGCGAAATGACATTGTCATTGTGGTTGTTCTGAAATCTCACCTGCAGATTTAAATAGTTATTTTGTCATAATATGTTTGCTGTCTAGGAAACATAAGTAACTCCAAAAAAGAAATTTGTTTGACGGGAATCAGGAAAAGGTGAAAAAATGAACTACTTTTGGCTCTTATTGTCAGCTTAACAGAGAAGCACTTGTAGTTCCAAAGTCAGAACCTTCAATGCGGATGAGCCCTATAATCTAGAATTTGAAATTTCCACTTTGCCATAACAACTGTGGGTTTCTTTGCCCCAAGTTTAAAGAAAACATCAGATCTTTGCTTTTAAAGTTCAGAGTCCGTGCTGCGATATTTTATGTGTCCTTGTCTGGTGCTGAATCAAGACTCCGCTTCAGCATATATGTTACAGTGTTCTATTGATAATAATGCTTCATTGCTGTGTCGCATAAATACCTGAAGTTGTTCAATTCTTGTCTTACCTTCCTCGAGTGGGCTGACAGTAGGACTGGCATCTGTGGAAGATACAGCAGACATTAATAAAAAATTACAGAATGGCAGAATATTATAACCTTTGTTGTTGTTGTTGTTGTTGTTGTTGTTGTTGTTGTTGTTGTTGTTGTTGTTCTTATTATAGTTTTGATTTACAGAAATGTTTGTTTGTGTTTTGATTTACAGAAATGTTTGTTTGTGTTTTGATTTACAGAAATGTTTGTTTGTGTTTAGATTTACAGAAATGTTTGTTTGTGTTTTGATTTACAGAAATGTTTGTTTGTGTTTTGATTTACAGAAATGTTTGTTTGTGTTTTGATTTACAGAAATGTTTGTTTGTGTTTTGATTTACAGAAATGTTTGTTTGTGTTTTGATTTACAGAAATGTTTGTTTGTGTTTTGATTTACAGAAATGTTTGTTTGTGTTTTGATTTACAGAAATGTTTGTTTGTGTTTAGATTTACAGAAATGTTTGTTTGTGTTTTGATTTACAGAAATGTTTGTTTGTGTTTTGATTTACAGAAATGCTTGTTTGTGTTTTGATTTACAGAAATGCTTGTTTGTGTTTTGATTTACAGAAATGTTTGTTTTGTGTTTTGATTTACAGAAATGTTTGTTTGTGTTTTGATTTACAGAAATGTTTGTTTGTGTTTTGATTTACAGAAATGCTTGTTTGTGTTTTGATTTACAGAAATGCTTGTTTGTTTTGTGTTTTGATTTACAGAAATGTTTGTTTGTGTTTTGATTTACAGAAATGTTTGTTTGTGTTTTGATTTACAGAAATGTTTGTTTGTGTTTTGATTTACAGAAATGCTTGTTTGTGTTTTGATTTACAGAAATGTTTGTTTGTGTTTTGATTTACAGAAATGTTTGTTTGTGTTTTGATTTACAGAAATGTTTGTTTGTGTTTTGATTTACAGAAATGTTTGTTTGTGTTTAGATTTACAGAAATGTTTGTTTGTGTTTAGATTTACAGAAATGTTTGTTTGTGTTTTGATTTACAGAAATGTTTGTTTGTGTTTTGATTTACAGAAATGCTTGTTTGTGTTTTGATTTACAGAAATGCTTGTTTGTGTTTTGATTTACAGAAATGTTTGTTTTGTGTTTTGATTTACAGAAATGTTTGTTTGTGTTTTGATTTACAGAAATGTTTGTTTGTGTTTTGATTTACAGAAATGCTTGTTTGTGTTTTGATTTACAGAAATGCTTGTTTGTTTTGTGTTTTGATTTACAGAAATGTTTGTTTGTGTTTTGATTTACAGAAATGTTTGTTTGTGTTTTGATTTACAGAAATGCTTGTTTGTGTTTTGATTTACAGAAATGTTTGTTTGTGTTTAGATTTACAGAAATGTTTGTTTGTGTTTTGATTTACAGAAATGTTTGTTTGTGTTTTGATTTACAGAAATGTTTGTTTGTGTTTTGATTTACAGAAATGTTTGTTTGTGTTTTGATTTACAGAAATGTTTGTTTGTGTTTAGATTTACAGAAATGTTTGTTTGTGTTTTGATTTACAGAAATGTTTGTTTGTGTTTAGATTTACAGAAATGTTTGTTTGTGTTTAGATTTACAGAAATGTTTGTTTGTGTTTTGATTTACAGAAATGTTTGTTTGTGTTTTGATTTACAGAAATGTTTGTTTGTGTTTTGATTTACAGAAATGTTTGCTTGTGTTTTGATTTACAGAAATGTTTGTTTGTGTTTTGATTTACAGAAATGTTTGTTTGTGTTTAGATTTACAGAAATGTTTGTTTGTGTTTTGATTTACAGAAATGTTTGTTTGTGTTTTGATTTACAGAAATGTTTGTTTGTGTTTTGATTTACAGAAATGTTTGTTTGTGTTTTGATTTACAGAAATGTTTGTTTGTGTTTAGATTTACAGAAATGTTTGTTTGTGTTTTGATTTACAGAAATGCTTGTTTGTGTTTTGATTTACAGAAATGCTTGTTTGTGTTTTGATTTACAGAAATGTTTGTTTTGTGTTTTGATTTACAGAAATGTTTGTTTGTGTTTTGATTTACAGAAATGTTTGTTTGTGTTTTGATTTACAGAAATGCTTGTTTGTGTTTTGATTTACAGAAATGCTTGTTTGTTTTGTGTTTTGATTTACAGAAATGTTTGTTTGTGTTTTGATTTACAGAAATGTTTGTTTGTGTTTTGATTTACAGAAATGCTTGTTTGTGTTTTGATTTACAGAAATGTTTGTTTGTGTTTAGATTTACAGAAATGTTTGTTTGTGTTTTGATTTACAGAAATGTTTGTTTGTGTTTTGATTTACAGAAATGTTTGTTTGTGTTTTGATTTACAGAAATGTTTGTTTGTGTTTTGATTTACAGAAATGTTTGTTTGTGTTTTGATTTACAGAAATGCTTGTTTGTGTTTTGATTTACAGAAATGCTTGTTTGTGTTTTGATTTACAGAAATGTTTGTTTTGTGTTTTGATTTACAGAAATGTTTGTTTGTGTTTTGATTTACAGAAATGTTTGTTTGTGTTTTGATTTACAGAAATGCTTGTTTGTGTTTTGATTTACAGAAATGCTTGTTTGTTTTGTGTTTTGATTTACAGAAATGTTTGTTTGTGTTTTGATTTACAGAAATGTTTGTTTGTGTTTTGATTTACAGAAATGCTTGTTTGTGTTTTGATTTACAGAAATGTTTGTTTGTGTTTAGATTTACAGAAATGTTTGTTTGTGTTTTGATTTACAGAAATGTTTGTTTGTGTTTTGATTTACAGAAATGCTTGTTTGTGTTTTGATTTACAGAAATGTTTGTTTGTGTTTTGATTTACAGAAATGTTTGTTTGTGTTTTGATTTACAGAAATGTTTGTTTGTGTTTAGATTTACAGAAATGCTTGTTTGTGTGTATATTTACAGAAATGTTTGTTTGTGTTTTGATTTACAGAAATGCTTGTTTGTGTTTTGATTTACAGAAATGCTTGTTTGTGTTTTGATTTACAGAAATGTTTGTTTGTGTTTAGATTTACAGAAATGCTTGTTTGTGTTTAGATTTACAGAAATGCTTGTTTGTGTTTTGATTTACAGAAATGCTTGTTTGTGTTTTGATTTACAGAAATGTTTGTTTGTGTTTAGATTTACAGAAATGCTTGTTTGTGTTTTGATTTACATAAATGTTTGTTTGTGTTTTGACTTACAGAAATGCTTGTTTTGTTTTGAATTACAGAAATGCTTGTTTGTGTTCGACTTTCACGCAAGGTGGTGGGCAGAAAAACGGCAATATATCTACCTAGAAGGGGAAAGTTTGCAATAGATCAGGGCGCTTGTCATTGAAAAACAGGAATTTTAAAGAAATAAACACAAATAAAGAATTACTGGCACACTGCAGCAGCAGCAAACACTCGGCAGAGCCTCACATTTTGCTCCCCGACATTGCAGGGTTGAAACACTAACCCCAGCCAGAGCCTCTCTAACTCACCTTCAGGACACTGGTACAACCTTTGGATCTTCTTCACTTCCCCGGAAGACAACTTGTCGTGAAAAAGCATTTGGAAGTCTGTAGCTCGACCTGAAATGATTGATTACGAGATGAAAAAAGGATTTCAAAGATGAACACATAAACTTATGTCAAGCAATGGGTCAGGTCACACTACTCATTCATCGTTCGGCATCAGCGATCGTCGTTCCTCGCTCATGAAACGGAAAGCTTATTTTTTCGTCCTCCTGTATCGAAAAATTGCCTCTACAAGGTAGGTTTTGTAGATACTACTACTCACCTACTCATGCTGAAATTTGGCATTTAGTGGATGGGCGAATGACGATGAAAGTTAAACTATGAACGATAAACGATCTATCTGCCACTTGCCTAAAGCGAGCAGTTTGAAAAAGGGTGCCGGGATGAGCATATCGAAACGGGGCTCTCCAAAATCTTTTAAAAATCCACGCTTACAGCGTTCCTGCATTCGTCCCTTGGTCGCAGAATAATGTTCACAACGTTCAATGTGATTCAGTGATTTATTTTTCTTCCAAAATCTGTTCAACTCCTCTATTCTGTGGAAATGAGAGGCACATGTTTACTTCCGTGAACTTCAGTTTGGGGGAAATAGTTGAAGCCGCATGTCTTGATTCATTCAAAAAAGCCAGACAAACTACAAATCTGAAGGCACAACAGTTTCTGAAAATGGCCAATGATTATGGGAAGAAAGCCATACATATGAGAGTAAGTGCATAGAAAGCATTGACTTGTTCAATGCTATGGAGTTAGATAGATGAACTAAATTTGTTTGATAGTGACAATGAAAGCGATCATAGGATGGACAATAATCGTAGATTTGCCGAAACTGGCTCTTACGAATCCGGCTCGCGTGGTTTTTTTTCGTACTCACTTTACCAAATTCAGGAATGGGGCAGCAACACACCCCCAAACACAGGTCATCGGCTAACGGATTTCTCGTCCCATGGATCACTGCCATGGCTGCTGCAATCTCTGGACTGTGCCTGATATGACTCTGAACGTCACCAAAAATCCCTGGGATGTGTTGGAGCTGTCCTGTGTTCGGGGATGTGTTGCTGCCTCGCTCCTGAATTTGGTAAAGCTAGTGCGAAAAAAAAAAATCACATTCGACTCATGGCTCACCTTCATAGACCTATGAAACGAGAAGGAGGGGTGAACAGTGATAGCGAGAAGAGAAAGGTTGTCATGGGTAGATCAGCGGCACAGGAATCTGTTTCCACCAGCAGTTCGTTCCCATTTCTTCTGAAATACGAGGGAGAACTCAAGGAAAACAGGTTGAACTGGGTGATACACAGCATGGGTGGACTGTCTTCAGGCCGTCCTTACCAAGATGACATGGCTGACCACCTTATCAATTCTTTCACCGCATACGCCAACGTATGATTGAGCAAAGCAGTAAAGCAATCCACCTTTTCTTAGGTCAAAATATCGCACCTGGACTCCCTGACGAAATATTAATTTTTGCAGTCTGCGCCGCAATGGAACTTGACAAAAGAGGCTCACACTTTCCATTTTTCAAATCCACACCAATTGTACACCCCTTTTCATCATCATATATGTTCAAAAGAGAGAGATTTGAATGTCTTCACATATGTCAATGCTCCAAACTGGTGCTCGTGACAGCAAAAGCAAGAATAAGGTTGAGCCTTTTGTTGAGCTCTTGGTTCGATAATTGCGCGCAGTATTTATTCCCCCCGAAGAGAATCTGGAGAAAATCAATCTGCGAACATGAGAAAAACTAAACCTCGTCCAAGTAGTACATTTGTAAGGAAAAATGAAAAGAAAACCAGTTTGTAGACTGGGCGGGACAATTGGCAATTCGGACAGGACGAGCCGACTTCACATTAACCCTCCGGTGTCCAATGTCCCATATTTGAAACATGCTACCGGGTCACCAAGGTCTTATTTTTGGAACATTTTCTAATGTAGCATCGACAAACAGATTTTAGTGATAAAACACATAATTAACATTTATTTTAACTAGAGTTTAACATTTATTTGACTAGAGCTATTTTAAATCTTTAAATTTATATGTTTCAAAATTTTTCTGACAAGGCAGACAGTTGCTGGGCACAAGAGGGTTAAAGTGAAGCACTATTACTGGACCAGATACCGGTACCTCGTAGGGTCCAAAAGGTATCGGTATCTCATTATGATTCATTAGTTACCAATATTCTTCCCTGTACCACTTACTGAGCAGGCATCAGTACACCATGGATTATCGGACCTGGATCCAGATCCGGGTCCGATGGGCCTAAGTAGGCGGGTTTCTGGATCTGTAAGGGTTAGGTCTGGGCCGGATCCATCCAGCCATATCTTGAAACAAAGTTTATTTTGAGTTTAAGAATTCACCTTGACAGAGGAGGAAACAAAACTTCTAACAAGGGAACAGAAGCAGCACAGTTTCAGATGCATTTAATTAAGGCAAAGCGTACAGAGAGAGAGAGAGAGGGGGAGAAAGGGGGGAGAGAGAGAGAGAGAGAGAGACAGAGAGAGAGAGAGAGAGAGAGAGAGAGCGAGCGAGAGAGAGTTCAAGGCTATACCTACCATGCGCTTGTCGATCTGGTTGCGCATGCTGGTGAGAAAAGCCAATGCTACGGAGAAGTACGTGCAAAATGGCAGCGGGTTCACACTCACTCCCCAGGGTCACCTCTTTGGCTCCCAGGCGGAGATTGCCAGCATCCGAGTGGCATCTGATGGCCACGAACATTGGTCAAGATGAGAAAAAAAACTGAATGCTGGTGTGACCCTTTCGCACAATATATATCGATAACAGTTTTTACATTTATGAGGTACTAACATTTTCTCACAGAATGGGAGTAAGAAAGCGAAAAATATTGTATGGAAAGGAAAAAAAAAAAAAAGGAAATGACATTTACACTGACATGTCAGTAGCTTTGAGCCAAATTTTCAATTTTTGAAACATCTTAAGCTTAACGGTAAATTTGTCAGTTTATAGCCTACATGTAACAAAATTAGTTGGAAATATTCTCTGAAATACCTAAACTTGTCCCCCGACCGAAATAATCACTTAAGATGGTTGGCGAGGCAAAGTCCCAAGCGTACTTCGACTTTATGCCCGTATAGTACAAATTAACTCTCATTGCGCATTGTTCTTGTAAAGTTTGAAGTCTGTTTTAGAACACTGCTTTATTCTGAGTATGCTTTGAACGCTTGCGCAAGATATATTCCAGATTTAAACCAAAGATCGTTTCCCTAAGGAATTTGGGGGATGGAGGGGGTCTCGAGAGGAACAGGGAGAGTAAAGGAGGTAAAGAAGAGACGTGGAATGGAAGTGCTCAACTCAACTTGATAAAACAACCATAAGTTTCTGATCTAAATGGGACATCCCCAAAACAAACGAAACTTTAACATAATCTGAAATCAAATTGTTACCTTCATGGAGTAGGCGTGGGGGTCCTGGAAGCAATTTCGGAAACTATCACAGAAAGATAATATTTTATCTTTCGCTATCGAATTCATCGTGGTCAAATTAGAGGAAAACAGTTGGAAAAGAAAAATAACACATAATTCATTGTCGCCATGGCAACTGCCACCATATAATATAAATAGGCATGTACAAATTTTGACCGAATTGCTGCAAACTTGCACTAATATTATTCAGCGTACTGTCTATAAATGAATAGAAGGACATTCTTTTAATCTTGTGCCATTTTTTAAAATCAGTTCCTTAAAATAACCATATGAGGAAATTATAAATTTCCCCCAGCTTTCTCCGCAAAATCTGTAATTTCTTGAAAACTCTACAAGGTATTAAAAATTTGCTACAAACATTTTTTTGTTTTGTTTTTGGTTGTATTTCTTGTTTTGAAGCCCTTATTACATTATATGGTAATGGCTCCTAAAAATAAAAAAATCACAAATGAATTACAAATTCCCGTTGATATAACAGACCACATTTTGACAAAAACACACCCATCTTTCTTTTTTCTAAACGAAATAAACGGTTTCAAAAAGTTTTGACGAAGCCGTATGAAAAAAATGCAAGTTAATATGCTATAAGAGTACATGTAATTGTTATCATCAACGGCAGAAAATTCAGAAAAACACCACACCCTCCAAATCGATTCCAGGATGCTGAAACTTGATTTCAAGACACCCCCCCCCTCCCCCACCAAAAAAAAATCTTTAACTATTTCAACGACGCGTTTACCATTTTTAAAAATATTTTTTTAGCATTTTAATTTTCTCGTTAAAATTAACTTCTCAATCAATCAAGTTGCAAGTTGACATTATCACCAGGGGACGAAGCATAGATATACACTAGTGAACGGGACGAAGACAAGGAAAAGTCGGAGCGTGATAGTGACGCCATAAACTCACCCTCTGCCAATAATGATGCCGAGGTAGTTGGCCTGATTAGTGCGTGGCACAAACTTAATGCAGGAACCACCAGGAATGTTGACGTCACGTTCAATCTCTCTCATAACCTGCAAAACTTTCTTCTTGAAGGCTTTAGCTACGGATTGACGAGAAATGGTTGTATAGTATATTATATAATGTATATAACAGCGGTACCGATGGAACCTCGCACAAACAGTTCAGCTCCTCATTTTGTAATATTATTGTAGAAACCAAACTGGACATTTTTAATCATCATTTATAAAAGATATCTTTCCACAGAAAACAGAAAATCTATCTATCTATCTATCTGTCTGTCTGTCTGTCTGTCTGTCTGTCTGTCTGTCTGTCTGTCTGTCTGCCTGCCTGCCTGCCTGCCTGTCGATCCATCCATCCATCCATCCATCCATCCATCCATCCATCCATCCATCCATCCATCCATCCATCCATCCATCTATCTATCTATCTATCTGTCTGTCTGTCTGTCTGTCTGTCTGTCTGTCTGTCTGTCTGTCGATCCATCCATCCATTCATCCATCCATCCATCCATCTATCTATTTATCTCTCCGTCTGTCTGTCTGTCCGTCAATCTATCTATCTATCTATCTATCTATCTATCTATCTATCTATCTATCTATCTATCTATCTATCTATCTATCTATCTATCTATCTATTTATCTATCTATCTATCTATCTATCCGTCTGTTTGTCACTTACTGGAGTCGCCAAAGGTATACGGCATCACACCGTTGGGCCACGTCTGATTCCTCAGTATTCCATCGCGGCGCTAAATCATGGAGAATGAAATGTGCACGATGTTTTTACAGGTAAACCTTCAACAAGACAGACAGAA
Organism: Onchidella celtica; assembly: GCA_963931925.1. NCBI lineage: Eukaryota > Metazoa > Mollusca > Gastropoda > Systellommatophora > Onchidiidae > Onchidella > Onchidella celtica. Next base: position 62,246,813 of record OZ007568.1, on the reverse strand, counting down.
TCCTCATGATGTAGCTTATGTCATACACACTTTATCTAGATGGAAACTCAGGACAGCAGTAGATGAAACCAGGTAAACATTCTGTTGTGAGTGCACGAGACTTTTAGCAGGTAAATCTGTTAGAATTATGGTAAATCAAACTACGAAACTTGACATTTGTGAAAAATAAATGGTAATTTATTTTTTTTTGACACAAGTGACACGCGACATGAATTTTGCAATTTTTTTTTTGAAAGGCTCTACTTTTGCTCAAGCCATTTTCTACTTGCGCCCCCTACTAAGCCGCGGATGAATTTGTAGACCTAAGTGTTACCAAATATAACACAATCAAACAGTTCTTTTTTGTTTCTTTTTTTTCTTCATAAATAAAGAGCTGAGTGATATGAAATAGTAATTAGATCCAGATCTACATGTATGTCACACTGGTATGAGAGCGATAAATAGTGTGAATATGAGAAGCCATGATGAGTATCATCAATTTTGAATCAATTTCGAAAACATCTACAGCATAGACGTGTCAACTCCAAACTGAAGGCAGCAACAGCACCCGCAATACAAACAGAACAGCAACAACAACATCGTGTACAATCACTACCATTACATCGGCTGTTTCGTACAGATCAGCACCATCTGAAGCTGCAACAGAAATGACGGCAGTGGCCAGTGCCACTAACTTTAATAACATCATCATGACAGCAGGAAGACACTGCTGCTGGCCCCAAGACAATGATGAGAAGACAGACGAAATCAACAATGTCAGAACTGAGACAAAGTACAACCTCTCTCAAGGCTGTCAATGTGTGATAACTTCGTGTCGGCTACAATCGATCACCTGCAAACTAATATCTTTGCCTGGTTGCTGATTGGATGCAGAAAATGTTGAATAAATCATAGATATTGGAATTATGTTTCTCATGTTTTTGTCTAAATAAAGAGGAGAGCGGATTTCAAATTTTATTGCAAACTATCTAAGGTACAATCTTTACAAGGATGGCGGCAGATATCTCATGTAGTAATCTTCACACAAACATACATGCACACACACGAACACACATACACAATGAGATTCATGTTATCGACATGGTATAGAAGGGCTGATGTTGTTTTCATTATTATTCTGTTAATTGACAAAGTATTGAAAATGATCATTCAATTCATTGACGTTGAAATAACGTTTTTTGAAATACGGCCTTTCTCACTACAATGGGGTCTCCGTGTCACATGGTGTAAAAGTCTAAATTGTAAAATTTCATCAAAAGCAGAGGAAATTGTCTTTATAGCCCTATGCTTCAATCCAAATGAATTGTGAACGATGTCTTCCTTGGATGAGATTTTTTTTTTTAATATCCCCCCGCTCTCTCCTTTCACCCCGTCTTACTCGTTGACCTATCTCTCTTGGGATTGACTTTATGATTCTCGACTTCAACTCTGTAAAATCGTTCAGGATTTGTTGTAGTTCAGGGTGATAATTAAAGTATCATAACTGAAACTTTGTTAATTTAAGGCCGCTGAATCCAAATCTTCCATCAAATTTCCTCTATCGTCCCGTCCAGATATGGTTTGGTCAGTAGAAAATCGCCCCGCTCGCCGTAAATGAGTATGAGGGTACCCACATAAAAGCCACCGAATTCTGTCTCCGAGCCACTAGGCGCTGCAGGTGAGAAGAATTGTACTATATAATTTCAACAAATGCACATAGAGCCCACTTCATTCGGTTCGTTACAGCACCGTGACTTTTTTTTTATCGGAATCCAAAATACATTCCTACTGCGCCGAAAGACGCCGATCCGATGACACGTGACGGGCTAGACCGTCGGGCGACAGGAAAGTATGATGAGCCATACTCCTTTACGGCCAGCGGGGCGATTTTCTACTGACCAAACCACATCTGGACGGGACGATAAAGGAAATTTGATTGAAGATTTGGATTCAGCGGCCTCAAGTTAACAAAGCCACTGAACAGAATTTGTTTATTTTGAAAGAAAACAATTTTTTTTATAATTTGAATGATTTTAAAGACATGATAATTAAAGATGTTTAAAGCGAGCATCTGGTCAACTCAGTTTCACTCTGCACAGTTCCACGTGGTGCAGTGAGTAGTGTGAGCAGAAAAAAATGTACAATAATAAAACCTACCGGGCACAATGCACCGAAATTCTTTGCCGCCTTTATGTGTAGCATAGGCGCTCTAGGTAGCAACCCAAAGCTCCGACCTTTCGGCGCTGACTCACTAGGCGCCTTTCTGTGGTTACCCTGACTCATCACACCTTCCTGTCGAGCGATGGTCTTGCCCGTCACCGTATCACCAGATCGGTATCTTTCGGCGCCAATAAGAATGTATTTTGGATTCCAATAAAAAATGTCAGCACTCCGTAGGTCCTGGAACGGACCGAACGTAGGTGGGCTATATGTGCAGTTTGTTGAATTTATATAGTACAATTCTTCTCACCTAATGCGCCTAGTAGCTCGGTGACAGAATTCGGTGGACTTTATGTGGGTACCCTTTAAGCTACAAAGACTGTAGCCGCCGAGCAGATAGTTGAGCGAAACAGCGAAGTATCAGCCCACACTCACTATATCCTTAACATTTCTCTTGACCCTTTTATAAACAAATCGTTTACATAGTTAAATAATCACTGTTTATGTGAGCTGGTTCAGAAGAAATTGCCCCCAGGGTCTTCGTCTTTTCATGATACTCTGTTCATCAATGCAGTCTGAGTGTTACCTCTTAACTCAGCATCAGCGTCTCCCTGGGACCAGAAGCTGTTCAGCAGCCTTGAGACAGTTTATGGAGCTTTCAGCGCATTTCGGGACAGTGTCTTCCAGAGATTCTCCGCTTTCGCCATAGAGGGTATTTTCCCTTGTCTGTCCAGTGGCATGAGTGCACTGGTCATTTCACAGGAATTTACGAAAGATCACGAACGACAGTGGTCGATTGAGAGTTGATCCGTCGTCATTGGCACGTTGTCGCTTGTAGTTTTCTGGTAATCTCAATCTTGAGTACTTTCTTTACTCATACATTGCTGTGTCATGGATGGTGAGTAAAAGATGTTAGTCTTTCGTGAATAAGTAACGAGAAAGCATGCACGGCACACACAGACATATGATGTGAATTGTACTCATTACTGTTATTTGCCTAGTACACTCGGATCACAGTGTCCCCATTTCTGGTCTACATCTTATAATAATGAGAGCAGGGGGTAAACTGTCTGTGACGCCTATGCATTTCAAGGCCATTCAAGCTAGACACTTGAAAGTTTGCATACTACCGTTTTTGATACTGCCGAGTTGCATGGCTGGCATAGTTTTTGCGTTTGACTACGTCTTATATTTTTTTGAAAACTGTGAAACGCCTTAGCGTTTAAACCCGGACTAAATTCCTGGTGTAGTTTTTATGATTGTTAGAGTGTTGCGTATCGGTGTAGCAATCGATACTCAGTATCGAAGGCTGTCATTTTGCGCAAACTTCTGCATAACGTCTAAGCACTTATTTTCATGGCCTTTAAGCGAGACACTCACAATTTTGGTATATCTAGGCCTAGGCCTACTGTTTTTTATCCTGTCGAGCTGCATGGATGCCGTAATGTATGTTTATATAATTGTTATGAATGGCGATTCCTCAACCTCTTTACTGGGCGCGAGCAAAACCGATATTCAGTATCGAATATGCCATTTCCTTTGAGCGTGGCCTGCTTGAAAGTAAACAAGACATATGTGCTCAGCTTGATGCTGACAATGTTACACAGGCAATGTTGTGTATACCCTGACGGGGAGGTCCTCCGCTTGTCCGCGCCAGTCAAGAAAACACATTAAAGAGGGGACTTTTGAGTGGGGCTTATCAAATGGCTGGGTTTAGTATTTGTATGGGACAAAGAAAGAAGAAAGAAAGAAGGAAAGCGCGGGTTAGGGGAGGTCATCAGATTAATTATGTTTGTTTACTTTTTGGTAAGTGGCGCGGACGGGGGGAAGACCTTCCCCCTGAAGTTTTGCGACCATGATTGTCCGGTAAGCTAATAGTTTAAAAAACTCAGCATTTGTCTAACGTGTCTTTGCAGTCTCTCAATCTCTTTTCTTTTGTTTGCCACTCACCGTTCGGAGAACGGGTGCATTTACTAGTTTAGATAATTACGAATATAAAATGGATCAATTTAGTGCTCCACCAACGAACAAAAAACAAAAAAATTGAACTTAAATTTTACGAATAGAAATCGGGTCAACGTACAATATATATATATATATAAATACAGATTAGGAATTTTCACGCCCGAACGTGAAAAATTAACGCGTCCACTCCGAATGCATTAAACACTTCCACCTTTCTTGTAGTCGCCTTTGCCATTATTCTGTCATGAAATGGTGTTCATCGCATCATAAAGGCGCATCTTTATTGTTGTCTCTGTCCCCACTATCTTAGTATGAAAGCATTTAGCTGTCACAACTGCTCCTTAAAATGGCTTTCGGTCGAGCTTTCGATGAAACTTTCACCAAAACTTTTTTGATGGCGAGAGCTGTCTATGGGATACAAAATCGCCAAAGTACCAGAACAAGCAGGCGAGAACCAAAATTTGCTTATTTCCATAGTGATCCCAGAAATAAATAATGGTACTGCAGATTATTGAACTGAAACTCAAGTGCGAGAGCAACAAATAAAGCAGAAACAAGAAAGCAACAATTAATTTCCATAGGGAATGGGAAATAATAGATCACATTTGAGGGGCATGATAGTGAGTTGGGACAGTTGTGCATAATGTCAGTTTAGTGCACAATGTACCTGTTATTTGGATGCAGCTAGCTATAATATTTTTGGGCACTTGCACTCAATCATTTTGTCTGCTCTTTCTGGGGCTCATTTTATGTGATCCTGATGATGATTTGATGCTTGAAGAAAACTTAAGTTCCTTCCACCCTACTTATGGTTCATAGTCTCCATAGGCTTACTAAATTGCTTTAAGAATTTGTTTGATTGAGCACAGTCAGTAACCCTGCCTAACTGGAATGTACCATATTGGTGGATAAAGCAAAGATCTACCGATGCAGCCATTGTTTTTGATATTAGCATTGTGGTGAGTATCTCAGTCTTGCTAAACGTGTTTCACAGGCTTAGTGATCTTCTATTACAGCTTGTGCAATCTTGTTTACTCCTGTGTCAGTTTTTCACATGAGAACATGTGAGAGTGCAGAAAGCTAAAGGTGACAAAAGGTTCGCTTCCAGTTCAACATGAGTTAGAGTTTGTAGAGCAATGATGTTGGCCCAATATCCAATAAGGTCTGGATATGGTGAATAGCAGGTTCATTTAGACTTTTAGAGCATGACTTAGCTGTTTGAACTTATGGCATGAATTCTTAACACAGGTAAAACATTGCAATCCATTTTGTGCATTCACTGATATCACTACTAAATCAGAGGTTTCCCTTCAAACTTGTGAGCTAGAGTACACATAGTAGCTGCCTCAGCTTTCCCTCCTGCTTCAAGTATTTTGTATCCAAGTCATCACCACTTTATCTGATAGGCTATATTGTTCTCCTACTGAGACCGAAAAATGAAAAGAAAAAAAAAGCAAGTGAAAAAGTCTATACTGAGGTAGGGCAATTAAACTTCCTATCATGTGACCGGAGTTGAAAATTTTAAGTAGTATTTTATTGTTTAACCTTTTGTTGATCAATACGTAATTAATACAAGCCAATCACGTGTGTTGGAATGACATTCCACGTGGCATTTGCATATATCAGTGAAACAGGTTGATCTTTATGTTAAACATCTTCTAGTCTACACAAGCTGGTGATGTTGAAGTCATTTCATTTCGAACGTTTAACCCTTGGTCATATAGTTTTAATAAAGTGTACAAAGTATTTATATATCATCAATATCATTAAACCCTTCAGCATTTTCTAAATCATCCAATTGTGAGTATAATTATGGACCGATGCTACTATTGTTGCAGGACCACATCTTCCACTGATCCAAATTTGTCAACATATATGATCATTAAAGCAGAAAATTTTAAGGACATAATGTGAATAATATTTTAGAGATCAGTACCCTAAACCATATTCTTTTACTTCATATCAACACAAATGTCCACAGAAATCTTGATCTGGTCTTTGCATTTGTTCAGCAGAATGATGAATATTAGGCCTACTATTAATTCCTTAAGGCCGGGATACAGAACAAGACAAATACATTTATGCAGTTTGGTGCAGTTCCCTTGCCAAGAAAGGATTGAGCAATGAACATGAAACAAGACTGCAGGCTATAACCGTTCCTGATACTGTAATTTTCCTTTTTCTATTCCTGATATTATTAATTTTGTGTCTTACTGTTTGTCACAGCCAAATTTGACGTCACCCTCTGAAAACGCATGATGCTGAGGAGTGAACCGGTCGAGATGATCGATCTAATGGCAGACATGTGCAATATCGAATACCGTGGTTGATTTACTAGGCATTTAATAGACGGCAGGTGTTACTCAAATACTTTATTGTCATTTCGACAGCCTGAAATGAAATTACAAAAAGAAGACAATACAGAAATAAAAAAGAAATAATAATAAAATAAATTTTAAAAAATAAAACGAATAAAAACGAATTATTTCACAACTCCTAACGATAACAAATGCACAGCTGACGTCACAAACACTCTGTGACACACAAAAATCTCACTGTCATTGTTTAAGGTGTCGGTATACAATAACCTATTAATAAGAACGGACTACATCGCTGTGAAGAGAACTCATTTCTAAAAACCGTATTTGAAGGTTCTGTGTAGCCAGTTTGGACGAAATTGTGTAAAAGTATCCAATGATCATTTCCCAATATCTTGTCAACTGAGAGAAAAACAACAACAACAACAACAAATATGAACACCATAACATCAGTATTTGTATATGTGTGTTAAATGGATGTGGCACCTCATCCTCATGGAAATTGTTGAACTAGTTTGGAAAAGTATTTGAAATGAGCATTCCTCTCTATAATTGTTTTTTTAAAAAAACGTACACACAGTGGAACTATAAGTTGAATATATATCTTTCATTTTCTGCATCCAATTTAGCAAGACTATAAGTTAGCAATCGATCGCTTGTACTCTACACCATCAGTTGTCACATACTTTGAAACAGGTTGTGCTTGGAGTCTATTCAGACGTTGTTGATTTTGTGTACCTTCTCGCAAAAGGGGCTAGCAGAGGCATCTTCCTCCTGTCATGATGATGTCGTTAAAGGTGGTGTTGCTGGTCACGGCCATCATTCCTGTAGCTGCAGATGGCGCTGGTCTGCATGACACAGCTGATGTCAAGGTAGCCATTGCAAATGGTGTTGTTGTTATTGTAAATTGTATTGTTGCTGTTGTCTGTCTTGATTTTGATGCTGGATCTTTCATGCTGTAGATGTTTTCGAAATCGTTTCAGATTCGATTATTGGCGTCGTCGTTGTTTTGTTCTCGCTAGCTCATCGTCGTCATTGAAAATGTCGTCGTTAGTAAAATTTTTGTTATGTCGGTTTCATTTTCATATTCCTTTTTAACATTACATGGAAATTTATGATAACAACAACTTTTGTCGTGCCTCAGATTCATTCTAAGGATACTTTGTATCACACAATCTCACAAACAGATACAACACTCTGCAGAAGGTCATACTTGTACTATTATTATGGCCGCACATATTATGCATGCATTTTATACTTTCACACCAAACGTAGTCTCACACATCTACACAGTTAAACATAAAACTTGGTCCATCTCCCCACTACAATATCACGGCTGAAAACTTACAAAAGATGTATACATAACAGTGCAGGTAAAATTCATAGTTGTAACGTGTTATCTTTACTTGATTTTTACTTCCTGAGAACCAAGGTGGTAATGATACATTGAACTTTCACTACTGATTTTTTTCCAACATTATATAATTACAATGATATTATATTAATCTACCACGGTGGTTGATGTTGTTATTCTGTTTATTTCTTACAGACTAAGACCTTTGATCCAGGTACATTTGTGATGTCCTTTTTTTTTTGTTAACAGTTCTAATCTATACGTGAACAGTTATAACAATGGCAGGAATATTTACTTCTTCAACAGCTCCTCCAAGCTTCATATCATTGCAGCCTCAAAGCATGCCTTTTCGCCTTATTACTTCAATATTTTATGGTCAGGTCTAAAAGTAAAACAGATTTCGCTGACTGCTTCTTCACAATGGTTTGCACTGGGGAGAGATTGTTATACTACTATTATTTAAAAAAATAAAAATAAATAAATAACGAGACTGGTCTCACATTTGTGCCCACCGAATAAACGCACTCCATGGATGCGTGCTCAGTGACTTTCGAAAACAATTCTTGTTCGTCATGAAAATTTGCAGACTGTCTTATTTTGACCGTTTTCATTTGATACCAGTTTCATTAATATGTGGCAATATCTGACTGAGTAATTGTGGGTTGAAGTTGATGGTCTCAGAAGTGTTGAGAAAATTGCGATTGAAGATGGCCGATATTTGTGCATAGTATGTCAACAGTCACGTTCTAGTTTACTCAGCCATTGAAATTTCGCAGTGTTTATTTTCATTTTACTAGTTGAGTTAGGGAGAAATATATTTATTACTGATAATGATCTAGATCTAGGACACAAAGTAAAGTTCCTTCCACAGACAAAGAAATACAATGACAGAATCAATATCAACTCGGATTCCGCGCCAACTCTGGATTTTGTTAACCCTTTTTCGCTAAAGTTTAAAGGCGATCCGTGTTTTCGTTAATCCGCAATTTGCTTCCTTCAGCGAATGAACGATGAGGGAAACTGCTCACGGTACTAAAACTAGATCATAACAGCCTGTCCCTGTTCTAAAAGCATGGAGTTGGAAGTGTTTGTTGCAAATTTTACGTGTGAATTATGCAAAATGATCAAATTACCCAGAGTTTGCAGCATTTTTATATTTATTCCCTTACATCACAATAAGTCGAGTTATAGGGGATAAGAATGTTTCCAGAGTTTTTGAGCCCTCCCAAGCAAGGGCCCTTGAGGGCAGAACTTTCACTCTTAGCTCGGTTATAGTATGATATTCACAGATGTTTCCATTGAAACTGGTTGAGGGATTGTGAAATGCTTGATAACGTTGTTTTCGTTGGGTTTTTTTTTTTTTTTTCCAATACATGGAAGGTATTAGCTAAAGCTAAAGCACGTCAAAAGAAAAAAAAAAGATATTATTAATTTACATCCCGTACAGCTCATAATTATGTTTGTTCATCTTATAAATCCTTAACTTTCGAATGTACATGCTAACTTTCATCGTATTTCCAATAATGGATCTATACTGAGTGGTGGCCATTTGAGATGCGCATCTTAATTTAATGTTGCCCCATTCAGACTCAAATTTATGTTGTTCTCTAAAACTTGTTGGCCAAATATTTAAATGCGTTATCATTTAATGTGGCATGAAGAAAAACATAAATTGTGCACGGAAGTTTAGCTGGGTCCAGAGTTTTGTCCCCAGGCGTGGGACACTTTTAACTTAATATGTGTGCAGCAGATTAGATGGAAATTTTATGTCCTGCCATATCTTGTGTCGAACAGGTTCATTGTGACATGTAATCAAGATTTGTTGCTTTTCATTATTTCTTCATGTTTCACACATCTCGAAGTTGCATAATATGTGAGGAAATTGCCACGCACAAATACTGGGGCACAGCAGATTGATGTAAAGTACAAAAACAAAACAAAGACAACAGTACAATGATTAACTGTCCTTAAATCATAAAAAAAAAAGACGTCAAGCTACTGTTTCTTTTCCCTCTGTTCAGAGGTTTGGAATCAAAATTGAACCTCAAAATTGAGTTGAAGGTAATCCCACAAAATATCAAATGGAAGAAAAGGACACTAAAGGAGCATCCGTCCAAGGAGGGTCGCGAGCGGGGGAGGGGATTAGTTAGTCCCTTAGATTTATGTTTTATCTTCACACACACACACACACACACACACACACACACACACACAAAACAAACTTGAATTTTCTTTTCCACTTTACTCCCCCCCCCCCCCCCCCCACATCTCAAACAAATATATTTTTTTACCAGATGTCCCACTAGCTTTTCCCTAACAACAGTTAACTTTTTTTTTTAATCCATCGGTGTGTTTACAACAGACTCCGTGCTCTCTTGCTTGACTACCATTTTTCATTAACAGTGGTTTAGTTAGCGCCTAGACTATTGCCTTGGAGAGAATGGCATGGTTCATGGGCTTCGGTTATACAGTTTCATAAACAGTAAGTTACTAGCGTCGTTGATAACAGCCAGTGAGAGAATGGTATACTTAAGGGCTTGGATGAACAGCCAATGAGATAGCAGCATGCTTAGGGGACTTTCCCGGTAACTAAGCATGATGTGAATTGTTCACATTCTCTTGTAGTATTTCACGGGCTCTGATTCAGTTGAATTTAATGTAACCAGAGCGCCCGAAATGATACAAAAGGATGTAAACACATATAGATCTAGCTCATGCCTTGGTACCAGGAAATTCCCTTAAGAATGCCACTCTATTGTTGGCTGCATACCGAAGCTAGGACACGAACTCAAGTGTTGCCCGCGAAATTGTCTTATACTTCGATTCGATGGTCATTTGTTTATCAATAAACCTTTACCTAACAAAACATTAAAAATGACATCGATTGCTTACACACTGGTTGCCACGCCACGAAGTTTTAAAAAAGATTCTGTATTTTGAGAGATGAAATTATTCTCTTTTAGAGATGAAAGGACAGAACACAAAAGAACTGAAGGCTGAAAAATGGGTTAAGTAGTCTTCCTCTGAATAAATGTGACCCACTTCTATTTTTTTAAGAATGGGCAGTTCAATCAAAACGATGCCGCCCCTATATAACATGTGCTAACAATGTGGCCTACAAGCCCTTTCTAGTTTGACGTGCCTGGCCTACATCACAGTTATCTTTAGACTTGGATCTATTAGATCTATCACTTACAAGACCATCATGTTTCAGCAGTCCCATTTTTCTCTCAGCGGCATTAAAAGATGAAAAAAAATTCATGTAAAAAAATAAGTGAAAAACAAAAGCAGAGACTCTAAATCAGTACACATTTAGGTCTAGGTTAGTCATCTTGCTACCTCACCCAGATATCTAGATCTAGGCTTTTGTGTCTTTGGTGCTGTGGCGACGTAAAAAAAACCATTCCTCTCTCAGGTGGATCCTATTGACACCAGCAGAAGTACGATCTGACCTCCTCAGCGTTCACCCTTTTTCTCTAACAATCTTAATCTCAAGCCAGCACTAGACATGTGACATCTGCGGTTATCGCCATTCTCCTATTCCTGAAGAACTAGATCTAGATTCTGTCGTTAAGCCTCTTGCGTTTCGACCATTTCTTGATCTTCAGAGCCTTCCCCATCTTCAGATTCAGTACTTGCAGACTGGTGTCAAATACGTTCTTCTTTACAAATTTTCTCATATCTTTTTTGCTCGACAACAGTTAACATTTTTTTTCCCTTTCACAGTGCATTTACAACAGATGCAATATTGTGTGAACCGAAATTCCCATTCTCTGGGGAAGTTAACTTCTCTTTGGTGTGTATCTCGCGCATTTTAGTTGCACAGCACTACAGTTTCTCACGCCTGGCATATAAAGCTCTTCTAATCTTTATTCATATTTTCCCCATTATGCGGTAAGAATGGGTCTGAATCAGACAGCCATGCTCCTATTTTCATGTTCTGCCATTTACATAAATACCATAGCCATAGGAAAAGATAACTGTCGCTATAGTTTCATAAATAGTTGGGTCAGAACAAAAACAATTGGCTCATGGCTTCATACGGCAGTGTCTGGGTGAATCCACATTAGTAATAAGGCGTATCAAATTAGCTGTCAGTTAGTATTTGAGCGGCTGGAAGAATAAAGGGACATAATTGTCCTTCTAAATTTCGCTGCGCCCTTCAGTTGTAGGCCTTTCAGGTGTCTCATGCCACGGGCAATAGCCCTGCACAGATACGGATTTCTGTGCAATTCTATATATCTCCCGATACCACACATGGCCCACAGGTTTAGGAGAGAGAAATTCTGGGTCTGAAGGTGGCCAAAATTTTAGGTTTGCTTACCTCAAAGTATATGCGTGTGGAAATAAGACGGAAGTTGGTATGAGTATTCGAAATTAAAAGATTTAGAAAGTATACAAACTGTAAACAGCTAGTTTGGGTGCAAAATGATAAAACTCACATTCCATTGTGGATGTACCTCTGCTTTCTTCAATAATTTCAATACAAAACTGACCATGAGAAAACGTGAAGTATTTGCCAGACCAACACAGAGTCCCAGCCGATAGTAACCTAATCAAATATTGTCAAATACTGATTTAAACTTATGTCAAATGAAAGGGACAATAACTCAGAATGCTCAGAACCTTCCGGACCAAACGGTCGCGCTGAGTCACAATTATAAAATGCAAATAATTATAAAGCACCTGGCACCTCCAACAGGCTTTGCTACCAATCTGTATCTGTGCATTTTGTGATGTGATGTTATCATAAGCCTTAACCTTGATTATTGCGAGGACAATTTACTTGGCTGTGTTGTATATGTGTAACATAACTGCATTTTAGACAGATAAACCATCAAATCTACCGTCAACGGCTTTAAAGAAGTTTTTTCTTCTTCCTTAGACTGACAGTTATACGTCTCTAATTTAGACACTAAATTATTAAGTATACAAAATAATGTACACGACCTTTGCGGGCGTAAAAACTTGGCGTTTTTCCTAACACTTTAATCTGTCTTCTGTACCACACACAGACACCTCCCCTGAGGAGACACACGACGCCAAGGCAGTTTATTCGGTGAGTTACCCAAAATCCAGAAGGGTCCATTTCGACGACTTTTTCTTTTTTTCTGTTTACATTCTGACACTTTGGTTTATAATAACATCAATACCCATGTTTCAAATAAAAGTCTTTTTTTCTTAAGCGCATACCCGTACAACATGTTGTGCACACAATTCGATGACGTAGGCCTAGAACACACAATGTGAATGAGTCTTCTTCATCCATAGAAGAGCGCTTACATTTTAGACCAATCAGGTAGAGCTACCCTAGCCCACGTCATCGAATTGTGTGTAAACATGTTGTACGGATATGCACTTCCTTTTTTTTAATGTAACGTACGGGGCGTTGTTAAGTCAGCCTTTTGCTTGCTTTCCTTCTTTAAATTCCTCATGTCTTGGGATCCTTTTGTAGTTCCTCCCTCTTACGTATTCAATCTCATTTTTACATATCATTAACAATAATTATTACAAAGATTTGCAAATTATTACACACAAGCACGTAATCACACACTGTGAGTACAACAGGAACATTACACGTATGGTACTTCAACAAGAAGAACAAGGAGAAGAAGGAAGGTTTGTGGGCAGCCTGAATAGTGTGGTATTTCGTATTTCTTTATTGACAACATGTTCTACTTTCGATTACATACAAAAACCCACTCAGTGTCCACCGTGAATTCCTTGCACTCACACTAAATCATTAATTTGTTTTGCGTGCTAAAGAGCCGTGCACTCACAACAGAATAATGCTGACCACTTCATCTGCACACGTTCTGACTTTCCTTCTAGATCTTGTAAGGCAATCATTATGAGTAAAGTGCTTGTTTTATTGAGTGTTTATTTACATAGTGCTCCTTTCATTCCCCATGATGTAGCCCCGCAATGTAATACTCAGGATTGCCGCATGGCCTGGAGGTGTGATCCCGTATACCATTCGGAGTTTCTGTACGTGACAGATAGATAGATAGATAGATAGATAGATAGATAGATAGATAGATAGATAGATAGATAGATAGATAGATAGATAGATAGATAGATAGATAGATAGATAGATAGATAGATAGATAGATAGATAGATAGATAGATAGATAGATAGATAGATAGATAGATAGATAGATAGATAGATAGATAGATAGATAGATAGATAGATAGATAGATAGATAGATAGATAGATAGATAGATAGATAGATAGATAGATAGATAGATAGATAGATAGATAGATAGATAGATAGATAGATAGATAGATAGATAGATAGATAGATAGATAGATAGATAGATAGATAGATAGATAGATAGATAGATAGATAGATAGATAGATAGATAGATAGATAGATAGATAGATAGATAGATAGATAGATAGATAGATAGATAGATAGATAGACAGACAGACAGACAGATATATGGATGGATGGATGGATGGATGGATGGATGGGTGGGTGGGTGGGTGAATGGCTAGATACACAAATCCCCGGAGTTTGGAAAAATCAGCATTTCGTGTCGAAAAAAATGGCTACGGAAAGAGTGAACCAGAGATTATAAAGCATTTTTGGGTAGTTTCATTATATTCTATTCAAATATATCTTTAATATACCATGAAAAATGATAACCTGAACGCTCCCTGGGCTAAGCAGTCTGTTGCAGACACCATCAATACGTTGTCATTTCTCTCCAATCCCCAGCCCCGGCTATGAGGGAGAAAATTATGGAGGCTATGAGAGAGATTGAGCATGATGTCAACAGCGCCAGCTCTTCTTGCATTAAGTTTGTGCCCCGCAGTCACCAGTCCAACTATATCAGCATATCCCCTGGTAGAGGGTGAGTTTATGACGTCCCTCTGTCTCTCTCACCCTTCGTCTTTCTTTCCTCTTCGTCTCGTAGTGTCAGCGTAAACTAGGATGAAAAGTTCGCTGGAATTCCTTGAATTTAAAGTGAAAATTAAAATTCTCAAAGGAAGTTTAAGCAAAAATAGTAGGTACAATAGGATGAGACATTCGGCGCCTTTAGCGTGCACAGATGTCACACTCATGCCTAACGGGGAATACACGGAAGTAATAAACAATGCCTACTTTACAAAGCCAAAATAGGCTATTCAGCTACTGCCGTAGGCCTTGATTAAAATATGTGTGTTTAGTTTCAAAAAATGCGGACGAAATGCATGCAGGCATGTTGAAATTGCCCTACTTTGGTAACCAGCCCAAGAGTGGTGTGTGATTTTTTTTTTTTAATTCCTATTGACTTCCTCTAATTTGACCATGCTGAATTCGATGACGATAAATGATGATAAATGAAATATTTGCTGTGTGTTGTGGTTTCCAAAATCACTTCCAAGAGTCCACCCCGCCC
This sequence comes from Onchidella celtica, assembly GCA_963931925.1. Lineage (NCBI taxonomy): Eukaryota > Metazoa > Mollusca > Gastropoda > Systellommatophora > Onchidiidae > Onchidella > Onchidella celtica. The sequence continues at coordinate 62,231,651 of OZ007568.1, read as the reverse complement.
CTGAAAAAAAAAAAAGATAAATGTTAGATGTCGGATTATATTACAATTAAATTTGATTACCTTAGGATGCCCTATTTAGATATGAAACTTGAGGTTGTTTTAAGTTGTTTGGAGCTTCTCCATCCTGGCTCTTTTCCTTGTCTCTTTTATTCACACTTCTCCTCTCCACCTTCACTACTCAGCTAAAACTGCCTTTAATTTGAATGTGACGCTTGCGCTGCACGTGAGTTTAAGGCATTCTCAAAATAAAGCAGTGTCTCTGAAATAATAATACGGTTAAAGGGTAAGCCAGACCAAGGAGGTATGGGCAGTTAGTGGTGTTATAGTGCGATGCATAATAATTAGGCGGCGAGCCACCAAACTGGGGCCTACCCCAGCCTTGGTCTGGCTTACCCTTATACATGTAGTGCACAGCGGGAAATACCTCCAGCTCTGTATGCACAATAGTCGCCATATGGTTGGGGTTTTGCTTTGACCTGAGGAGATTATTATCTGGTCTTGTTTATACTTCACACTGTCATGTTTATCGTTACCCTTAAGATTTTTCAAAAATGAAATGAAGTCAGATTATGGCAAAAAGAAAAAGCTGTATGTATATTATGTAGCATGAGCTAGCAAAGCCTCGCGTAAAATTAATACCAAAACGATACAATAAAATGCAAAGAAAAAAAGGAAGACAAATCAAGCTCTCGGTGTTTTATTGTATCGTTTTGGTATTATTTCCAACGCGAGGCTTTGCTAACTACAACTGTTGCTTTTTGCCATTATATTCTGTCTTTGCTTCAAACCTTACTGCGACCCATAGATTTTCGGTGGTTTTTATAATAGTTCAAATATGAAAACAAACTTGGCTAAAAAAAAAAAAAAAAAACTTACTGACATGTCAGCGTGAGTGTCATTTCCATTTTCTTTCTTCCTTTCTTTCCAGTCATTTCCATTTTCTTTCTTCCTTTCTTTCCAGTCATTTCCATTTTCTTTCTTCCTTTCTTTCCAGTCATTTCCATTTTCTTTCTTCCTTTCTTTCCAGTCATTTCCATTTTCTTTCTTCCTTTCTTTCCAGTCATTTCCATTTTCTTTCTTCCTTTCTTTCCAGTCATTTCCATTTTCTTTCTTCCTTTCTTTCCAGTCATTTCCATTTTCTTTCTTCCTTTCTTTCCAGTCATTTCCATTTTCTTTCTTCCTTTCTTTCCAGTCATTTCCATTTTCTTTCTTCCTTTCTTTCCAGTCATTTCCATTTTCTTTCTTCCTTTCTTTCCAGTCATTTCCATTTTCTTTCTTCCTTTCTTTCCAGTCATTTCCATTTTCTTTCTTCCTTTCTTTCCAGTCATTTCCATTTTCTTTCTTCCTTTCTTTCCAGTCATTTCCATTTTCTTTCTTCCTTTCTTTCCAGTCATTTCCATTTTCTTTCTTCCTTTATTTCCAGTCATTTCCTTTTTCTTTCTTCCTTTCTTTCCAGTCATTTCCATTTTCTTTCTTCCTTTCTTTCCAGTCATTTCCATTTTCTTTCTTCCTTTCTTTCCAGTCATTTCCATTTTCTTTCTTCCTTTCTTTCCAGTCATTTCCATTTTCTTTCTTCCTTTCTTTCCAGTCATTTCCATTTTCTTTCTTCCTTTCTTTCCAGTCATTTCCATTTTCTTTCTTCCTTTCTTTCCAGTCATTTCCATTTTCTTTCTTCCTTTCTTTCCAGTCTTTTCCATTTTCTTTCTTCCTTTCTTTCCAGTCATTTCCATTTTCTTTCTTCCTTTCTTTCCCTGGCTACATTCTAGTGTCTGAAAATCGCCATCACTCTTATAATGGCTTGTGCAGTCAAGGTGCAGTAACCACCTGAACCTTCGCCGCACATCGCTAAAAACTGTGCATGCACATTACGCATGAGGTACGTCGCGGTGTCTAATCGATACCACACTCCTAAAAAACAATTTATTAGGATGTCCTCTATAAGATTATAGCGTCTGTCAGACGCCACAATGAACGAAGACCCCAGGACGTATGACTAAAGGTACCACAATAACATCGCCTTTTCAAGTATGATGTCCGTGAGATCCAGTGATATACAGCTAGGAATAGTAAAGATGAGCGTGCGTTAGTGAGATCAGAGGTGCACATTTTAAAATTTTAAGACTATCGGGAAGATAGATATTCATTGAGGAATACGTGGAATTTCAAGTAAAAAATTCCCAGAAATAAGACAGTTGCAAACGTTTTTAATTCAGTCTGGGTCCATTAATCCACGACCGATGTTCACAGAATTTTTTTTTCTCTCACCTTGTCTTAATGGCATGTTCGTCAGATGCCACTCCGCGATTGGCTACGCCCGCACAGGGCCCCAAGAGGTGACCCTGGGATACGGGTGTGAGCTCAAAGGCATCATTATGCATGAGCTTATTCACAGCATTGGCTTTTTCCACGAGCAAAAACGTTCAGACCGAGACGACTATATAAATATCAATCTTAACAACGTCCCGAGGGGTAGGTACATTATCTATCTATCTATCTATCTATCTATCTATCTATCTATCTATCTATCTATCTATCTATCTATCTATCTATCTATCTATCTGTCTATCTATCTATCTATCTATCTATCTATCTATCTATCTATCTATCTATCTATCTATCTATCTATCTATCTATCTATCTATCTATCTATCTATCTGTCTGTCTGTCTGTCCATCTGTCTGTCTGTCTGTCTGTCCTTCCACTCATCCACCCATCCACCCATCCAGCCATCCATCTATCTATCTCTTTGTCTGTCTGTCTGTTTTTACGTCTATCTATCTATCTATCTATCTATCTATCTATCTATCTATCTATCTATCTATCTATCTATCTATCTATCTATCTATCTATCTATCTATTTATCTATCTATCTATCTATCTATCTATCTATCTATCTATCTATCTCTGAGGGATCCAAACTAACATTTTAAGAAGTTCACCTTAATTGTTGTTGTTGTTGTTGTTGTTTGTTTGTTTGTTTTTGCTTCCTCCATTTTGTGTCTTTAGCTTAAGATACATCTGGGTTGTTAAAGATCGTGCTGGGCGGATCCGGCCCAGATGCAGTAGGCCTACTAATGGATCCTGTTATCCGGATACATAGGTCCATGTTCCAGCACAGTGGCCAATTATTATTGTAATTGCCCAGTAACTAGTACTGAGAAAAGGACTGATACTTCATGAATCCTTTAAGGTACTGGGTACCTGATGGCTCCTCTGAGATACCGGTACCTAATGGATCCTACGAAGTAGTGAGGCCTGATGGATCATCTGAAGTACCCGTGCGCAATTAAGTAATGGTGCTGAGAGAACCTCACACTTCAAAGTGAAGACGGCTCGCCATGCCAAGTGTCCCGCACAATCAACATCTTACGTCTTTCCTGTTTTGAAGGGGGGGGGGGCAGGAGGACATGATCCAAGTGAGATCAGCTAGATCAAAATCTATCTTCATACCTTCATACCTACGCCCACATCCATTTCAAGTTCCTGGCGGTAGATAAAGAAAACATTGTTGTTGTTGTTGCTGTTTTCGTAATTAATCCTTTCAGGTCACAAAGAAAACTATGAGCTCCTGGGCAACTCCATTGTCAGTAACTATGGCGCGCCTTACGATTTCAACTCTATCATGCATTCCAATGCCTACTCGTTCGCCGTGGACAATACCGAACCTGTCATGACGCCAAAGTCTGGCAAAGGCTTGGATGCTGAAATGGGTCAGCGCATCCTGTTGTCTGTCTGGGATGTGAAGAAGATCCAGAGATTGTATCAGTGCCCTGAAGGTAAGTTAGGGAGAGTCTGCTTGGCGTCATTGTTTCAACCCAGCAATACTGAGGAGTGCAATTTGGGAGACTGCCTAGCTTTTGCTACTGCAGTGTGCTTCTGATCCTTCATATGATTGTGTCCGTTGTTTTAAATATCTGTCTTTCAGTGAGTGTCGTTCTGGTGTCCTGCAAAATTTCGATTTTCCAGGTAAATTTTCTCTGCACACGAAATGGCCTGAAAGTTGAACATAGTCAAACATTTTTGTAAATTAAGGGGAAAACAATGACACTTTTCTGTTTTTAATTTCATTAGTGTCTTCCGTATCCTCCACAGATGCCAGTCATATTATCAATCCACTGGAGCCAGGTAAGACAAAAAATTTTTATGTGACGCGAAAATCGGACATTTTTTGTCAGCTGAATACTGTAAGCATCTGCTGAAGTGGACTCTTGAATCAGTTCAGTACAACGAAAAAAAAATGAATATCCTGGCAAAGAATGAGTACTTAAATATGAAATCCCGCATGTTTTGATTTCAAACTAGGGCATTAGTGTGAAGGCAATCTGAATAGTTTAAGTTCCAGATTATAGAGTTCGTCTGTCTATGAGGTCTGATTTTTGAGCTGCAAGTATTGGATTTGGACCTTAACTGTAGGTCTCAACTTAAATTTCTTCAAGCACCATGCCCCTGTTGCCTATTGTACCAACAAGTTTGTCTTATGTGTCTTTCCCTGTTCGCTTTGATAAACGCTGTCAACAATGCAAAAATGTTCACCAGGATTAAGCAAAGTCATACGCGCGCAACTTTCGGACATATAATGAGAGAAGGAATATTCGTCTTAGAATCCTTTGTGTTGGGTTAGATATTGAGAGCCAAAATTTGTTCATTTTTCATCTTGTTCGTGATGTCGCCAAGTTCTATTCTGGAGTGTGAATTCCGTTCCGTTGTCAAACAAAAACACGACAACATGTTTTCAGTTGCAGCTGAGATTTCAAAACGACCATAGTGACAACGCCATTCTGACATAGATCTGTTAAATAATATTGAAGAGCCTGACATAATACGCTGAACATAATATTCAGACTAAAGACCGGAAGTTTTTGAACCTCCCAGGTTCTCTCAACGCGAGTCTGTGATCTCCGCTATACCCAGTCGAAAACCACTGCACATGATAAAAAATAACCAAGAGGAGGCGTACACCACCTATTGTTTTTAAGAATACCAAGACGAACCGTTCCTTCTCCCATTATATGTGTGGTGCTCTGTGAAAACCCGGGACTTGGTTTTTCACATTTTGAGATATACAACTACGCTTATTTTGAAAGAGGGCCATTTTCTGTGTATTTTGCTTTTTATTTGAAGTCAATATCTCAAATAGTTTTTGAGATATGGCCGTTTAAAGTGTCAGGTGTAGTAACTGGAGAAACGAAGAAAAATTACCTTGTAGGTCTGCATCTCAAAAGCAGCCTGTTAGTCATCCGACGAGTTTTCGTGGAGCGCCACACATAATTACGTCCACAAATTGAGGGCATATAAAAAAAGGTGAGTACTAGTTTTTTTTTCGTTCAATTATGAAGGGGTGTATTGAGCATTGTTGCAAGGTTGACATCGATGGTTAGCACGCAAATCGACAGACAGAATATGACGAATTAATTCGTCTCGGAATCCTATGTCTTGGTTTTTAACGCTCCCGCTTCTATTCCTGGCAACTTTTTTCTGGTGTTGTCTACATTCCCCTTCCCACCATTCCTTCCAACACAAAAATACAAACATTCAAACCTGTCTTCTATGACTCTCGGTCTAAAAAAAACCCTGTTCACAACACTCTGGCTGTCACCAAGTGACCAAACATTTTCTTTTTTTTTTTCCTGTCCAGCCAACACAATGGTCAACTGCAACTTCTTCACCGATTTCTGTAACTTGTCTGTTACAAGACGTCGAGTCAGGTGGATACGGACCAGTGAAAGCACCAGAGGCGGCCCTAAGCGTGGTCACAGTACTGGCAATGGTCAGTTGTGTCGTTCTCGGAGTCATATTTGTCAACGTCATCGTTATCCTTGTCCTAGCCATATTTATGTGTGTCATGTTCATGTCACCTATCTGTCTATCTATCTATCTGTCTGTCTGTCTGTCTGTCTGTCTGTCTGTCTGTCTGTCTGTCTGTCTGTCTATCTATCTATCTATCTATCTATCTATCTATCTCTACCTATCAGTCTACCTATCTATCAGTCTATCTATCCATCTGTCTATCTATCTATCTATCTATCTATCTATCTATCTATCTATCTATCTATCTATCTATCTGTCTGTCTGTCTGTCTGTCTGTCTGTCTGTCTGTCTGTCTGTCTGTCTGTCTGTCTACCTATCTGATCGTCCTTCTTCTGTCCGTCTGTCTGTGAGTCTGTCTATCTTTCTGCCTGTCTGTCTGTCTGTCTTTCATGTTTGTGCGTTTGTGATTCATTCTGGCAGTTAGAGTGTTATTAATAGTTATGCCATATTACGTTCGTCTTTCCCTTCACTGCCGCATTATCACTGTTGACATTATTTTTATTATTTCTTTTTGCCATTTCTGTATTTGACCAAAGACACTGGAAATCCTGCCGTAGTGTTTAACACTGGTGTAATTTTTGTTTTTACAAAACGCCACTGCAGTTAAAAGGCTTGTTTCCCATGACATCCACATGAGAAATTTGGCTCTGATTCTGAAGTTTGAGTTCCTCTGAACAAGAACTAATGAACATTAAACTGTTGAAATTAGTAGGAAATATATCAGCTGATGTCAGAAGTTCACTGACAACATGAATTCATTTTTTTTGGTGAAATTTTGACATACAAGTGATAATTGGCTTGACGAACTATTATTTTCCTCATAGTTCTTCCTGATGTTGGTATTGCTACTGCCACTGTTGGGATTAGTTCGACTGTTGCCGATTTGTGGTCACAGATGTAACAACTTACCATTCTGCATGTTGTTATTGTGGCTGTGATAAGAATATTGTCCCTCTGTTGCTGCATGCAGATGTTGTTGGTGCTGCTGTTGCCATGTTTGATGTGGATGTAGTAGCAATTACAGTTCGTATGATAAGTTTTGACTGCATGTCAATTCTTCAGATCCCTACCTGGTAACCTTTGGACAACGCGGGACTGCCACGCTTACCACCAGCTGGTTCAGAAAAAGCCCAGTCTGTATGGACATATACCTGTTTCAGGCAGGCCGCAACTCCTATCTAGAAGTCTATGTCCAGGGATATCGATTATCCCGGCAGTTGATGGCTTCTTACAGACGATTTCGCTATGACAGGTGGAGTCATGTCCGTCTTCAAATTCGCATACCCCCTAGCATGACATTCAAGGTGGGTTGTTGTGACATTACGTGACCAGACCAGTTGTCATAATGTGGTGTGACCAGTTGTGCTCATGTAAACTGTTGTCCTTATGCAAGGTCTTAAGACCAAACTAAGGACAGATATCATAGTGTATGGCGTAAACTCATTGAGTTCGATTTCAAACGGATGGACCCATCTGGACTAAAAAGAAATCAAGCAGGGATCCGTCTCCTCCGTGAGCTTTGGTGTGGTTGGCAGAGCGCTTCACCAGCTTCAAGTAAGGTTGAAAATGCATAACGATATATAGCCAACACCGACACGAAACCGAAGCGACATCGAGACCAAATCGCGCCAGGGGCAAATTTTACTTTCTGAATCATTCATTAATATGAAATGACATCGATACAACCAATGTTACTGACCCGTATTTCGTTTCGTGACGGTGTCGGGTATCATACATTTTCAGCCTGACTGAATTGTCACGTTGCATCCTTGCGACTTGTAGTGAGCGTATTTATCAATGTGTACAATAAACAACGTTTAGTTTTAGAGAGCTTTTCACCGAGCTTAGCAAGTTATATTCCTTTTCCCCTCTTTCCTCCCGACACGTTCACAATAATTATCCTCTTAAGTAGGTGTGTTAGACTAATTTTGTGTGTTGTTTGTTTGTCCACAGCTGATCTTTGAGGCTCACGTGGTGTCTGACCCCATAGCTATTGATGATATGCATGTTTACCCCGGTTCTTGCGGGTGATCGTGTATCCTGTTTCTATATTAGTAAAAGAACAAAGAAATAAACCTTGAAGTAAGGCAATTATCCATCGGGTTTTGGAGTTATTTTCATAACAGCTGTAATATTATATCTGAATCAAAGGTTACATTGGTATCTTACTGCTTTGATGAATAGAGGTCTCTATGAAAATAATTAAACGTTTTTAAAGACCCGAGATGCAGGATATAGAGGGAAACCATTCCGTCTCTCGGTGTCTATGTCCAAAAGTTGTGCTGGCATAACTTGCTCGGTCATGGTGACTACTTTTATTACTATTTTATACTACATACGATTTTATATTTAAATTAATTTTTATGAGGGCCAATACGTTTGGCCACGTTTGGTTAGATTTGGCCAACACATTTTGAGGAACTGAATTTTTGGGTCAGAATTTGGCCAACATTTTGGGGGGGTTGCTCACTTTTAAGGGCCCTTACTGGCGACCCACTGGTAGCAATAAACTAAAACTTGGCATGTAAACTCAAGAATGAATGATTTATAAGAAGACACAAAAAACTAAATTTGAAAATTTTGTCACAGTCCCATTTTCTCAGAGCCTGCCTCCTTTATTTTGATTGTATTGTGAGGGGACTTGGAGAACGTTATTGTATTATGGACAATTACATCGTTGACACGCGCCCAACAGAACCGACGAAATTTGGCGAGTGGACCATTTCGGTCTTCATTGGGGTTTTACATCCACTGCCACTACAATGAGGGTAATTATATCAGATACGAGACTTTGGTGTGTCTCTTCCCCCCCCCCCCCCTTAGTAATTGTGCTTACTTAATGTGTTAGAATTACAATTTACAACCGATCCACTTTTCTTTATGTTCTTGCAGTCCAGCTGAACGGAGGTTGTGAACGCAGCAGTTTATTTAAGGGATATAACCACTAAATACTTTTGTGGTTTCTTTACATAATTAAGCATAGCCTCCCTTGGAATATGGGCGCCATGTTTAGCAACGGGCATGTTTATAATTGTTGTCGCTATGCTAATCGGCTGGGAATTCCCTTTTGGGGCTCTGTAAGGGATATTTCATCACACGTACCTGATGACAGGCCTGTCATATTTTGTTTGTCACTGTTGATGGCACTAAATTAAATGGCAGTGTTCCATTGGAGGGTGCTTCATGTGCATCGATATTATTTCAGCACAGAACACAGCTTGACGTCTTTCTCTGTCTTTCCCAACACGTGTATTGTGCTCTTACTTTATGTACAAATGTGACCTAATTGCTTTTACTTATGAGGCAATGAGACAACTATCATTTCAGAAACTCACTAGTCTAACCAATTTAATAACGAATGTAGCTACAAGTACGTACGTCTCCGAAGTTTGTTTTTCTTTTTTTTTTTTTTGGTGGGGCGGGGGCTGGGGGTGGATATTTTTTAAGTCTTTTGTGACTCTTTAATTAAATAACCCGTGTAGTTTTAAATCGTGCCCCTCCTACTTGTCCATCCTGTCTATTGCTATTACTACTATTTCCTGTTGCACCCACTGGTGCTTAGGGCAGCAACAAAGGATCTCCAGCCCTGTCTGTCCTGGGCCATCTTTGTGAGAGTTCCCCATGAGTGATTGAAGGATTTCATCTCTGCCTCGATTGTCTATTGCTATAGATCTTTATAATTATATTTATTTTCCATTTTATATAGAAATTCCATCAGAGGAGAAAAAGGTGTGATCTAGAATGAATAATTAAATTTATTAAATTTTCTTCACAGATAGATAGACAGATAGACGGGCGACAGGCACAGAGAGAGATAGATAGATAGATAGATAGATAGATAGATAGATAGATAGATAGATAGATAGATAGATAGATAGATAGATAGATAGATAGATAGATTTGTAGGGGGTGGGTGGATAGATAGGTAGTTCGGTTGGTCGGTCGCTAGGTAGGGAGGTAGATATAGGTAGATTGATGGGTAGATAGATAGGTAGGAGATAGGTAGATATGTAGGTAGGCAGATAGAAAGTTGGGTATCTCAAAGTACCCCACCCATAAAACCAACATTTAGGCTTAACCTATTTTCCCCACTTTAAATCCTTCTGCGTCCATCAAGTCGTAAATAGAACCACCTAGATGTGCTACATCCTATTCACCTCTACTCGCAACCTGTCACCTATTTTGGGGGCCCTTACCTGTCATATTTTTGGAAGTGCATAGGGAAGGGAGATATTCCTTCCCCATGCACTTTGCATAGGTACGGAAGATAGTATACAACGTCATCACTAAACGTGTGGAATTATTATTGGTCTAAATTTAGTGCATTTGATTTGAATCGCGAATTCGCGATAGGGCCTATTAAATAGAATTAGTTGTCGGCGAGCCAGTGGCGGCAGGAGCTAATCGCGATTCGAGTCAGTCGACGACAGGAGGTTATATGAATCAAAATCATTCGAATCAGCCGGCGAGTCAGCAAAGACAAAAGACAGAGGAACGGCCTAAACCGAGCTCAAAGCAAAACGTGACAAAGGCTCGTTGCTCCATCGCCCATTCCGTGCAGAGAAGGTCAAGATGGAAGCCGACCTCGTGGTGTGGCAGCATGGACTATAACATAACCATGCGCTTACTGAACTTGTGTGTTTGTGTGTGTGTGTGGGGGGGGGGGGGTAATCGGTCGATTTCTTTATTCACCAAAAATTGAAAAACAAACAAAAGAAATCTGCGTGGACAATACTGAACTGGCAAGAAGCAAATATTAGCTTGAAATAGTTTCAAAATTTTTGTTTCTCCTCTGCCGTGTAATTTGTGGAGAATTAACTGAAATGTAAAGGGTTCGATCGTCGAACTACTGCGTAGACGAAGTTTCATCACTGCAGCCAGCAACCCAAAGGTAGTCCTCTGTATGGGATGTTTGCACAAAGCAATGGTATCGTTCTCTCGTAGTCGTAGATCCGTTGTTGACAGCATTGACCGACGCCTGTTTGATGTAGGGAACCCACCCCTACGGTAATCCTACCTACTCTACGGGGATATCTTACACAAATACGTCGGATTGGCGTAGGGGTGCTGGCTGGGAAATTCCCTGGAATGCTTGACCTACAAGTGCCTCAACAAATTAAATACCTGTGTATTCTTCGTGTAGATGTGCTTTACTGTAAGCCTATTATGTTTTCCCAAGTAGGCAGGAAACAGCAGCTTGTTCCCCTTTCTCCTCTCCTAATAGTAATAGATCCACTCTGGACTTTTCATAGGTGCCATGCTCAATTACAATAATACATGTAATTACATTCTGCCTCTATGGGCTTAAAATTAAAGCCTATCAAATTCATATTCCCCTCATATATGCACGTAAATGTAAGAACAACAGAAAATCTATAGGGTCGCATTTCTTCTTACAGCTTTTTCTTTTTGCCATATTTTGACAGAGGTAGGTTAGGTTTACTGTCACCAATAGGTCGTAATGGGGATAGGCGCTGATTTGGCTTCCTACCGCCGGATGATGAGTGTGATACATGATCATTACCTATAATTATAATGTTTCATAGCTATCGCAAACAGAGCAAGCAAAGCACAGAAAGAAAGGAATATCTTCCCTGCCTAAGCAAAGTAGACTTATTACACAAGAAATATCTTCCCGACCTAAAAAATATGCAGAGACTAAAATATTGTCCTTGCCTAAGTTAAGTGAAGAGTCAAGAAATATCTTCTTTGCATGCACTTTGCACATAGGGATTGCATAGGCTGGGGATATCTTCCTTAGCTATGCAAGGTGAATAGGTAGTCCCTACCTATGCAAAGTGTATAGGTGGGGGATATCTTCCTTACCTATGCAAGGTGAATAGGTAGTCCCTACCTATGCAAAGTGTATAGGTGGGGGATATCTTCCCAACTTATGCACTTCCTTTATTTTTTTTTACTTCGTTATTAGGTCACAATCTCGACACGTAATAATAAAACTCGGTCAGCTCTCTATTTGGGACGTTAGGTAAGACCTTATTGCACTGAGGGCGCGTAGACTTCATAATCACAATACAAAGTAACAGGATTTTCAAAGAAAACAATTTAAAGTATTACTTGCTGTCTTTCCACAACCAATACAATATTAGGGTTAGTTGTACCATAACACATGTGACTTTACTGTCAACTGCGACAAATATTTTCATCGCCACGCTCTGTTGGCAGACATAATTTCTGAGCGACGTTGTTTACAAAAATTAGGTCACATCAATAGACGGTGTGTGCTGCACCGCGCTGTTGGGTATAAGGCCCAGTTTACATAGGACGACACGCGAAACGAGAAACGCGAAACAGGTAACGCCTCATGCGTGAGAACAAAAGTGGTAACAATGATTTAAACGGCAATGTGCACATAGGAGGTAACGACACGCCAGAAACGCGAGAGCATGACTAGGCCTACTCAGGCATGAGGCGTGACCTGTTTCGCGTTTCTCGTTTCGCGTGTCGTCCTATGTAAACTGGGCCTAACGTGCAGACTGTCTGTCTCCTTCCAGGCTGCGTGGGCTCCATCAGTTACAATTACATGGGAGATGACATTTAATTTTGGTAAACTCACGATATTCTGAATTTAATACTTCTTCTCACTGAGAGCTTGCAGTGTCAGTTTCCTGTCCCAATTAAATTACATGATGTGAAACTTTCAAATGATAATCTTAAAATTGCGTTTGATGAGACTTTTGTTGTTGCTATTGCTACTGATATAGTATGAAAACAAGACTAGGGCAATTATTTTAGACAGATTAACTAAATTTTAAGGTATTTGATAATAATTGGATTTTAAAGTAGTATAATGCATTATTTTACTCCAGGTAGAAAAAACAAAAAACTGGATGATAAAATGAAGCATTGAAACATGTCGGTGTTAGATATCGTCCCATATTGCGTTCACCGTGTTCAATTTTGGTTAAGAACAGTTTTAATTAATTGAAGGGGTTAGAACTAGAAGGGGTCTAAGTGCCACTGGCACTTAGGTCACTTGTAATTCTACCTACCTCCCCCCGCCCCCCCCCCCAAATTAATTTAAAGGGTTAGAATTACAAGGGATCTAGACCCCAATTCTAACTATTGTAGGCCTATTTCTCAATGACTAAGCTAGCCTAGCTATAGGATGGGGGACTGAAGGTGAGGTGGAGAGGGGGGAGGGCATATTGGGTTTGTGTTATTTATGCCAGGCTACTTCAAATTAGGTCGAGGTAATGCCTGAATACCTCAGGTCTGTGGGTGCATGACACCTGGAAAATGTCCACGGCTCATAATCCGGGCTATGCCTTTGTGAACACTGCAATCTTTTCCCTGACTTTCGACCTTCATTCTGGGTTCCGGCCTTATCGATTACTGGTCTCGCTAACCTGCCATTTATGTCCCAGTGACCGCTCCGGCTGCTAGTGCTACCAGGCAACCGAGACAGGTAATGCAAGACACGAAGGAAAAACAATGCAAAGTGGGGTGGCCGGACGGGAAGTGGGTGGCAGATCAATAGATTTGGTTTGTAAAAATTTGGTTTCTTTTCATCTTGCTGGGGTAGAAAAAAAAATCTAGATATTGAACGGAAGAACTAAAAAGTTTCTTGGAAAAACTGATTAGGTTATAAGAAAAGCTGATGTTTTTTTTTTCTCTCTCTCTTCTCTTTCTCCCTCCTTCCACCATGCACCCACACACACATTTATATACATACACAAACACACACACACATCTGTTATGTAGAATTAAAATTTACAAACAAAAAAGTGTGTGTGAGAGAGAGAGAGAGAGAGAGATTACAAAGGTTGCAAAGAAAGGAAGGTGGCGAAGAAGAATGAAAAAGGACAAGACAGAATGACAGAATGGATCGTCCAATAGATGAATGGATGGGTGAATGGAAAAACGGAGGGATCAGTGAATCACAGAAAGATAAGGATGGCTGGGTGGATGAACTGAAATGGGTAACTCACTAAATGTATACCAACCATAGATATTCACTACTAAACGATACCATCACATGGAAAAGATAGAATTAAAAAATGCAGCTTATGACAATAAAAAATGTTTAATCACTTTTCATCAATAAAATATTTTTAAAAATAATATTGTCATGATGAATTATATTTATGTCATTCAGGACATGCGTCATCGTCAAATACCAATATACATATTATAATATAAATGGTGGTAATGGGTTTCATTCTGAGCAGTTTCCTCAAAAACAATCATACCACCACCCCCCCCCCCTTTTTTTCCCCACAAACACACACAACCATTATTTATTCTTTATTAAAAACAGCGGAACATGCAAATGAATAAAGCTTAAGAGAAATAAATTTAAACTGTAAAATTGCTACTTTGGAACATATTAAACTTTTGACATAGTTTTGTTATATTTGTGGAACTCACATGCTGCCAGAAAGAAACAAACAAACAAAAAAAATAATAATTACTGTGTCCTAAAAGACCAAAGGATCCCATATATGTTTTACGGATCCTTGATCCCTGTGTATGCTCAGGAGTCCCATGCAGCAAGCACGAGATGGCACAGTCCTGAACGAGATGTGTAAAAGAAAATAAAACAACAATGTGTTATTGGTTACTGTGTAAGTTCTAATCGGTTGTACGCCAGACCATGCTAACTACTGTGCTAACATAAGACATTGTGTGCAACAAAATGTAAGCAGGGCTTCGTGGATTGCAGTTAATATTAGGGGCACTACAGATGAATTTGTTCTTTCGTTTTTTCAATTAGTTACATATTATTTCAAAGTATCTTTGTGCCTTGTTTGTCTTGATTGTGAGTTGTAGTTGTCGGTGATGCAGTTGCTGTTGTTGTTGGTGATATATAATTGATGAACTTTTCTTTTTTATCTTGACGTTGATGTGGCTATTGTTAATTATGTTGTTGTTGTTGTTGTTGTTGTTGTTGTTGATGTTAATGATGTTGTTGTTTTAGTACACCCGCAGTATGGCCGCTATGTATACCTGGCATCTGACACAAGATATAAGACAAAATATGAGATCATGACTGAAATTTGCGTCAGTTGCTACGTTTGCATGAAAACACAACGTCCATCCACGCAAGTTTTTTTGTTCCATGTTCAATGAGTTACTGTCATTCAATAAAATGACGCCACAGAACTCGCGCTTCTCTGAATTTTCATATTACGCATGCGCAGATAGACGGTGGTACATGGCATGTGGGTCTATAATAGAGGTTCGCATTTTTTTTCTTTCACGACCCACTTAACAGGGTAGGCATATAAAAAAAAAAACGCGAATCATACCACCCGTCAATGTAACTTTACAGCATTAATACTAATATTTTCTTGTTTAGAGTCATTCTGACAATGACTTTAAAACGAATAGAATGTTCAACTTTAATTCAGGGCTTTCATAATAATTGTTGTAAAAATAAACAAATAAATAAATTTTAGCACCCGAAAATAATTATTATAAAACAGAGCAGGCACGGGTCTTCTGCCGGCATATTATTTTGATATGCATTGGTTTACATGACAGCCTCTGTGACGTCAATGAAATGTACCGTAACACAATAATGTATAATACAGAAGTGCCAAAACCTCTGCTCACGAACTTTACACCGCTTGCTGACATTCAAAGACTGCAAAGAGCACTTTGTGAAATAAAAGGTTGGCTGTTTTTGCGTCTTAATTAATAATATAAAAACTTATCATGTAATATTAATTTTTTGAAACTTTGCAATTATTTACCGGGTATTGCTGCGTGTTACAATGTGATGGACGATTCATCGATTGATGATTTCATCATGATGAAAGAAGGAGACTAGCATGGGGGCAAAATGAGAATAAAAATGGCTAACCTTTGGGTGTTCCAACATTTACCGTTTACGGCATTATAATACTATATTATAAATCTTTCACTAAGCAAGACTGGCCATCTCTGGTAACAAAACAATACACTGACAATCAATTAAAATATAATAGAGAATTTTCACCTGAGAAAAAAATATACTGTATTACGATTGTTCTCATTTTTTTCCTGACTGATTTCTCTCTCTCTCTCTCTCTCTCCCATTCTTGCATTGTTGGTTTATTTGCTTTTGTTCACAATTTATATAACTCACCCCATAGCCCAACTTTTCACTCTTCCACTTGAACTTCTGTCTCCCTCTCCATCCTCTCTTTCTCCATTTCCTTATTTTCGTTCCTTTCTCTCTGTTTCCCTTCTATTCCTGCACTGATGATCCAAATAACACTTTTTCATTACTAAAAACGGATTCTCCACGTTATGTTATTTTCTTCAGATAATTGGTTTCTTCATCTCCCTCTCTCTCTCTCTTTTTTCCACGTTCTCACTCTTTCACCCTGTTCATTCGTTCAGTTCTCTACCTCCAATCCCCTTTAATCATCCCACTCTCACCCTGTCCTGAATCAACGCTTCTTCAATGGCTCTTTGACAGTTTGATCCACTTTAATCAGCCCTACCAGTCACTTATCTTTCGGCTATCAGGTACCATTGCGTATTCCCCCCCCCTCCCCTTCGATATCACATACCCCCACCCCCCTCCAACACACTAAATATTTCTCTACTAATTTCCATATGCTCTTGTTCATATAAGGTTATAACGTCAACTTTAAACCTATTTCATATTCAGTTGGGGGATGTTATGATGAAAAGAGTGAGCGTCTGGGGTCTGCCACAACAGTGTAAAATAGGGTCAAGATCATCTCTGATCACATTTTTCTCCCAGCGCCACCCCTATCCCCACCCCACTAGTTCCAGTGATGCTTTCAGTTGATATAATTTATTATATTATGTTACAATAATAAGACTGTGAAATTGGATATTTCATGAAATTGCTGAACACTTTAGCAAATTTCATGAAAAAACTGTTTATTTTCAAATCACTGGTCATTTTATGTTCAGTGAAATCATGAAAGTATTAGGGAGTACAATGTCATGAAATCCTTAACCAAAACAGGGTTTTCATGAAATTACTGAAAAGTTGAACGATTTCACAAAATCCGTGGTTTCACAGCCTTACTAGAACATTTATATGCTTTCACTTCTTCAGGCATCTTCCTATATCAACGAACCTCTCGTTTTCTTATCATACAATATCATACAATCATTTCCTCGAGATTCAGACCGCGCACAGAAGAAACAACTCTAATAGTGAAACTATTTTCCATCCACATACAAAATGATCTGTCTTGTTCTGTCACGGAATGTTTTGCATCACTGATACTGCACGCTGGCGTAACTGAAGCCAACAGTTAGTAACTTCGATTATACAAAATACATAAACAAAACCTATACACCGATAAAAAGTACCGGTAACTTAATCAACTTTTAGTAAATGTCAAGTTTGAGCTTTCCTATCTTCGCCATCGTAATGGACGCAGAAACACAACATATTTGGTGTCGCAACTGACAAACAACTGTAAAATATTTCTGTGGGAACTTCATAATGATCTATATTCCAAAAGATGATGAATGTCTTTAAAGTTAACAATTATGATGTTTTAGATGCCAAAACTTGAATACACTACACTTGTATTTCATTTAGTAGCTATTTCTTTAACTCTTGACACCTGAGGTTGATACAAAAAAGAATAACGAACAATCAACTGAAAGGTGACTTCCATCAATTCTATTAGAGACTCTTTGCTCTCGCTGACCATCCCATAATTTCAGGGCTAAACAACAATTAAGTAATTACCGTATATAATAACTTTTAAAAGTAAAACTTTTAACAAAAATTTACTTCATGACAAAACAGAGAGAACCCTACTACTTGCGTATGGAGCCATTAGCTCATTGGTACAGACAAATATAACTATTCGGGAAATGACAACCACACTGGAGCTCATTCTGAAAATTATTTTTTCCGAATTTAGCAGAGCTTTGCAAAAACTGCTTCTTTCATTTTTGTGTCCATGAAAACATGGACATTTTTCTCAGGCCAGCTTTCAATACTTTCATTTAATTATTAAAGTATGCTTCCTATTTTATGTCATAGTGCAGAAAATCATGTGACTTCATTATAAAGGCCGAAATTTGAAACACCAAAACATGCACGCACAAAAAATGCATAAAATAATAATAAAGTAATCAATTACAATTTTTAAGAACAGCAGAGAAACAAAAACAAAAAAATATTCTATTCACTGGGCACAATTACATTTGAGATTCACTGCCTTAACTAAGCTCTGTTTTAGAAATGCCCATTACTAGATCTAGATCTCTAGTATCTGCCAGTGCCTTTCAGACCCCTATTCAGAATCAAAATCTGGTGCATGACCTGGTCGCTGACAAAGCTTATCTAAGGCCCTGTCTAGTTCTAAACTGTGTGGTTTTAAAATAGGAAGAGACTTCACGGCGAATCTGTAGAACACCTGACAGAGATCAACAGGTCCAGGGGTACCGGTAACATAAAAACACTCCATTTTGTCACCTTAATAAGAATCTGTGGGGTTAGATGGATGTCAGTGGGCTTGGCTTTTGAGATGAAAACCAATGTCTGACACAGAAACAGTTTAAGAACCGCTTTGTTACGATCATTATTAGAGTAACTTTAACAATAACAAAACACTGACGTCCGCCAACTTTACAATACTGACAAATTCAACAGCTTAGTTTTTAAACAAATAATTTGTTGCAAAGCTATCTTTACACTTTCGCTATTCATGCATGTCACTAAATGGAGCGTACGTATGTATACCAATACGTAGCGATTCAAGACACTGACCAAAGAATTTGACAAAATATTAAAACAAAATTAACGCAGAAAATATGCGTGGTCACAGCAGATCGTGGCAAAAATGATCATATTTTAAGAAAAACATTTTTAGGAGGTTATTGTATTTTTAATGCGTGACTTTGCAACATGTAACCTTTTTTTTTTTTTTTTAACTTCATTTTGACACATTTTAACATTAGCTGAAAAAAATTTCTTTTTTTTTCTTTATGATTCGGGAAAAGACGTCAACTCCCCCCCCCCCCGCAGTCTAAGATCATGATAAAAGGACACAAACCACCCATAAAAAGCTTCCTGTCGAAGCTCCCTGACAAACCACAGTTTTCTCACAGCCAGCAATCCATCCAATTCATGGACAACAACAACAACCGAAAAAAGACAACAAGTTTACTCAGAACATTCACCACTTTACACAGCGGAACAACCAGATAGTTTTTAACACTCTAATGCCCAAATATTATTTAAAAAAAAAAAAAAAACAGAAAAATTGTGGGGCCACAGCAAGGCTTGAACCAGGGTCAAAATGTGGCAAAAAGAAAAAGTTGCATGCAGCAAAGCTTCGTGTAAGAAATAATACCGAAACGACACAATAAAACGCACAGAAGAAAAGAAGACAGAAAATATCGATATTTTGCTTAAAACATTTCGCACCGCCCAAAAAATAAAAAAATCAATTTACATGTTTTTTTCTGTCTGCGTGTTTTGTTCCGTTTTTTTTTTTCTTCCTTGAGAAAGTTTTGAACCGAAATATCAGTGTTTTCTGTCTTCTTTTTTTCTTTGCATTTTATTGTATCCTTTGGGTATTATTTCTTAAGCGAGGGTTTGCTACATGCAACTTTTTCTTTTTGCCATTTTTTTTTCCTCTAATGTCCAGTGCGACATAAAAAAAAAAATTATTAGAAAGATGTGATCATGTACTACATGGTCCATTTTTTTACTCTAATTTACCAGCAAACAATTTCCCTTGAGGAAGATTTACATTTTTGTATTTATTTGACTACTTTTAAATAGCTTCTACGCGCTTTAAAAGTACTGATAAATATCTATTTGTCTGGGCATTGAAGGGTTAGGAACACGAACAACTTGCACTAACACCGTCACTACTGAACATCAAAATACACACTCACAGGCATAAATGGCAGATGCCTCTGGTAATATGACATCCTTTATCTTTCCCATCCTTTGGTAGAAGTGTGTGGCCTATCAAATAACAGATATTGCTGTCTGATTGCGAACAGTCATGACATTGATGATATGGTTGAAGACATACCAAAGACTACCGATGATAGTGTTATCTTTGGTCTGGGTTTTGCGTAGACTTAGAACTCTACAGTACACATACAATGCATGTGGTATACCTTTGAGACAATACAGGTGGGTTATCAAGGAAGAGTGCTTTCACAAACTTTGGCATGGAAATGCTTGAGAGAAAAAAAAGGGCGGTGGAATGCCAGGTTTTGCGGAAGCACCCGTCCATTTTATCAGCAGTGTGAAGACTAAGAAAGATAAAGTCAGGCAGTTGCCACTTACGATTTTACATACTGAACTTTCACTGTCAGAGACAGAAAACAAATGTCCCAATTTCAACCACTTACGGTGATGCACATGCAAAACACAGATACTCATATACCAGAACTCCCCACAGCCTGAAGACCAGATTCTCCTTGAAGCGTAAATCTGGGTTTTCATGTGCACGGAAACGGAAACGTCAAAATCCATCAAGTAGTAAAAAGTAAGAGTGTTTCCATGGCTACTGAAACGGCAGTCCCAGTAGGAATGAAAACATTCTTTCTATTTCACTACATGAAGAGTTTTTGACGTTTCTTTTTCTGCACACAAGAAAACCCAGTTCAACGAATTCAGATCAGTTGCTTGGACTTTCATCATCACTTTTCAACAACTGCTGCATTTTCTGGTGCAATTTATCCATATCCGAGATATCTGGGTCACCGCCATCATACGAGAATGCCGAGTTAAAGCTAGCACTACTTTCACATCGACTGTCTGGGTCAGTTAACTCTGTTTGAGTCCTGGCTGTTGCTTCCTGAGACGTGAAATTGGACGGTAAGTCTGGGAGAGCATCGTTTTCATCGTCAAATGCGTCCAGTTGGTCAAGGGTGCTGGAGGACGAGAGTGGAGTGCCCAGTCCGACACCTTCGGGAGGCTTGACCATCAGAATATTTGGAAGGTGAGGTTTTTGCTGGGGTGGAGATGAGGGTGAGAGGGGTGGTAGTTCAGCTGCGTCGCCGTGGTGCTTGTCGTCACTGACAACATCGATATTGTAGGGTAAAGACGGCGGGGGTTCCATGTCTGGGTTCTCCATGGACTCTGAGAGGTAAGATTTCTGAGAACTACCAAAATTGAAATCCTGAGATGTGTTGTTGATCTCATTCAGAAAACTAGCCGAATCTAAAGTCGAGCTGTCGTTAAGATCAGGCTCGAAAAGTCTCCTTGGTGCAGTCCCACCTTCAGGATGGTCATGATAACCCATCACCTCTCTCAGTGGTGAGTCCATGAACTGCGTCTCCCTGTATTCATCTAAGGAGTCCATTGTGCTCATAGGCGTGTATGATTCTTGTTGAGAATGATCTACGACTATCACAGGTGGAATCTGTTTGGAAACTGCAGAGGCTGAAGCTGCACCTTCATAACCTTCCGCTAGCGTTTCCTTAGCGTCAGTTTCGCTTGAGGGGGTCTCTACCGGCCTCAGGTGCATACCACTCTCCTTGGCGAATTCGGCGTCTTCCTCCGGGTGCGGATCCAACCCTGAGCGGTAACGCCCCTGTCGGAAACCGCGTGACCTTGGCTTTTTGTAGGATCTGGGGACTCCGCTGTGACCCCTTGACGCAGGTCGACCTGAAACACCGGGGACTACTGACCTAGAAAACTGGGCACCGTCAATACCAGAGGGTGGAGACTGCCGACGATTGGTGGATTTGACCGATTTCAAAGATGTTTGGCTGGCACTTCTGTTCGAGTCTCGACTCATCGGCCGCTCAGATGGTGATGCTCCATATCCTGGCATCCGATGAGCTCCCGGCATGTTAGGGTTGGTTTTGCCATCTTGGAGCTGCTGCTGTGATGCCACACCGTTGGCTCCGGTTGCTGCTGACGTGCTGGCTGGTCGTTCTTTCCTGTTGCAGAGCCAGAAGTAGACAACGCTGACGGTGGCACTCAGACCCAGGGCACCAATGGCTACACAGATCAGGATAATGCCAACCACTTTCTTCCCGCTTTCGTTGTGTAACTCTGGTGGCAACCCACTGGTGTCAACCTAGAAGGGGGATGGGCAATGGAAAAATAAAACGTTTTAAATTTATACAAAGTAGACATGATGTTGCAATCACATAAAGAAGTTGTAATATTATAAATGCATAATTATAGTGGAAGGTATAACTAGTGAACGATGTATCTTATAAATCACATAATGTGGAAGGACTAACCGAATAATTATCTACAATGAAAGATGTAAAGCTAAAGCTGCTCACAATGGAAGATCTGCCATTTTAAAGTCTAATTTGGAGGATGCTGTACTACACTCCTTCCAATGGAAGATGTAACAATGTAAGTGCTTGCACTGGTAGATGCAACGCTATAGCTTATAACGTTACAATCACATTCAGTGAATGGTTTAAATGCAGTTCATACCATGGAAAATGTCACCTTATAATCCTTCAGGTTGCATTTCAAAGATGGAGTAAGGGTGTAAAATTATGTACACATTGTCATGCTCTGCAATGCAAGGGAGTCCATGCAACATGCGCACAACCGGAACACTTGATCTTTGAAGAAATGTAAACAGATCCCGAACAGTATCGGTCTAATATGCTAATACGGGTTACAGGGGAGGGAGGAGCAAGGGGGAGAGGGTACGACATGTTGACTCACCTCCATGAAGGTAACGTTGAGGACGATGCAGATCCCAGCTGACAGCATGAAGATGCCGAACATAGCGGCAAACACACCGATGGCACAACAACAGCACTGCGTCCTGGGAGACTGCAGGCTGGCCATCTGTGGACAAAAGTGGAGGTCATTAATAACAGGCCAAGGTATCTGACTTGTGATGCACTTTGGATACGAGTACACGGCCCACTGCTGTGAAAATAGCGACTGATTCAGACAAAGCATGATTGTTTCCATCCACGGCTGATTTTTGCAGAGGGAACTATAGGACTACGTGACATGACAAAAGAGCTGGCAAGAGGAACTGAGGAGGGCAGAGCAGAGCTATGAATGTGCGGGAAAGACAAGGAAGAGAGGAGAAGAATGAAGGAGAAAGTGAGGACGAAAGAAAGAATTAATACTACAGTGGCGGAAAACGATGGGAAAAAAAACAACAACCCACAAAACTCACGCAACGAATCAACATCTGGAAGAGACAGAACGTAACATTCGACTTAAGGACGGGACACGCAGTCACAAAATAAAGTCATTGTCTGAAAGCTCGCAATGCCGGTGTCTCAATCCCTGTTTCTGGAACTATAGAGACATACAGACAGAGCAACAATGCCTCCTTCATAAAACATGTGCACGAGTGATTTGAACTCAAGCTGATATGTTTCACTTACGTCACAAAAAATGAGATATGGACCGCCATGCAATGCTCCGCCGCAATATAGAGTAAAAGTTATGGTAAAAATCAAAGAAACGCAAGTTCTGAAAAGTCAAATTAAACCAATCCATTGTCTGATTTTTTTTTTCTAAAAACGTTTCTTGCGCATTAATTGACAAAATATAAATTTAAAAATGATACCCAACACTAATGCAATATTTTGACTTTGATTATCATAGAAATATCTGTTGCCTGGTGTCTCTGGAAATATTTTATTCTATATTTTCATTGTTATCAGAATAAATCTGTTTTAGTTATCATCGCAGGTATTTTCCTTTTAAATATGAAAAGCGTCGCTCCTGTGACGTCAACTAAAACAAACCAATTTGTCAGAACCCTGAAATGAATGAAATCTGAGCTTTCAAGGCAATCAGCGTGTAAAGCAAGCAGATATACGTTTTTATTTTTGTGGTATTAGCTATTGGGGCATTCCGAATAGTTTTGTTATTGGTGACAAATCAGCTTCAATTTGTAGAACAACGTGGAATTTAATTTGAAATGCCCAAAAATAGCCCCAACGACCGTGACACACTCCACTATATCATGCCTGAACTGACCAATCACTGATTTAATCGGCGTGCCAGATCGATATTCCATGAACCTCAAACTATCTAATGAAGGAATTGCGTGTCTGTGTTATCAGCGCCACTGTCCCCCAGACGCAGCGAGTGCGGGGTCACAAACCAGATGCCAGGACTTCCAGAACATTCAAAATTAGAATTAAAATTGGACGTCTCGGAAAAAACTTTTATATAATTTTTGCAGATGGCCAAATCTAAATGCAACAGTAGCTGAACTTACTGCTGGGTCAGGCTATTACATCGAGACCTTAGTTCTTGTTTGTTCTGAGTCCATTTTCTGAAAAACTGGAGATCTTTTAGTATATACAGAAGAGGCATAACAAATGCACACTGCGACACTTGTTTAAAATGCCTTGTGGCACTTATCAAGCCGTTTCACAGTTCCAAATTTTTCTTGCTCCTCATCATAACACAAACGTCACAAACATTTGATTCCGAATTTTTCATAGTTGTGTAAAAAGTTGTGTCGGAACAAACAATAAGGTCGCGACATGCATTTTGGACTATTAAAAGTTAACATTTTACTTTTTCGGTCTCCACGGTTTAGATCTTACGTTACCTTTGGTTGTGACGTGCTCCCCACCATTGCAGATATTCACACGAAATTCTTATTCTCGCATAGTTTAAAATTCCTCTGACTTTACAAACAGCCACTCCAGCACTGAAGGAAATCTTTCTCGACAGCAACATTTATGCATCTTCTCGGGGCGTTTTAAAATGTATTCTCATCACATCTAAAGACAGGCCTCAATACTGTTAGCCCTCAACCAACTTAGAAGTAAGAATTGTCGATAGAAACGGCGAAGACAATGAGTTTCCTACAGACAGACCTCAACGCTGTTAGCCCTCACCGAACTTTTAAAGCAAGAATTATCGATAGAAACGACGAAGACAATGAGTTTCCTTTCTTCGGGACCTCCTTCTCCCAAAAAAAAAAATCAATTTAAAATCAATAGCGCGGCTAATCGATCTACCGCCGTTAGCATTCGTCATTTCCACAGTGATATCCAATTCAAAGCATACATACGATAAAGGTCGGCCTTGCTTTGACTAAACTTAGCGCGGTACTTAAACAAAGCTGCCCAGATAGGCAAACCTCGATGATGGACAGCTGAATTATTTACACTGCCAGAGACATTTGTTTACCCACATTCAAAGCGTCATCCAGCTCGATAACTCGTGCCAAAGGCCACGTCACCCAGGGTGAACACTGCGCGTCAACAATGGAAGGTTGTGTTCAGACCTTGTTATTTCCGTAACAATGGCATTTTGGTGAGATAAGATTCATTCAGTCATTTAGCAGTGATGTTATCGCGTAGATTGCGCTGTGTATGGGAAAAGGGTGTTTTTATGTCCACCACAGTTTTCCTGGAACCGATAAATCATATACACAGACAAATAAACATGCAGACAGACAGGCAGGCAGGCAGGCAGGCAGGCAGGCAGGCAGGCAGACAGACAGACAGACAGACAGACAGACAGACAGACAGACAGACAGACAGACAGACAGACAGATAGATAGATAGATAGATAGATAGATAGATAGATAGATAGATAGATAGATAGATAGATAGATAGATAGATAGATAGATAGATAGATAGATAGATAGATAGATAGATAGATAGATAGATAGTTTCTGATACTCTTGTGTCCAAACAAACAAAGAAGGAAACAAAATAATCGGTAAATACTCTGTGGCTTTCCTCCATCTGCAGTGTCCAGACAAAACAAAATAACAAAGACATGCAAAGACACACTAGATTATAGGCTGCGCCGACATTGATTTGCACGCCATACACTACTGACACGATTCTGTTCCACTTTATCATTTAATTGTGAAGTCGTGACCACCGAATCACAGTATATCAGAACTAAACCGAAGACAGCAAAAGGTCTGGCACCGCCGGCGGTTGTGGCGTGACGGATGCCACCATTAGACACTGGTAGGAAAGCATAATTATGGACTGGAACTAGAGGCTCGTGTTACAATTGATTATATAAGTTAGTGTTATATGACTAAGAGCGTCTATGTGTGTGAAACTGAAAGTTTGTATGGATGAGAGTGCGTGTTTTAGTATGAGATTTGGAAAGTGTATGCATGAATCATTGATGCAATGTACAGCGCATTGAGTAATAATTTTATTAGAAATGCGCTATAGAAATTCTATTTATTATTATTATTATTATTATTATTATTATTATTATTTATGGTTAAACGAAATAGACAAAAAAGAAAGGAGGAGGAGTGTAATTGTTTGTCTGAAAAACTTTTCCGTCCTGAACTTTGTAAATAAAACACGGGAAAATAAAGCACACAATGGACAAGTCGGGACCTTCTTCGGAAAGATAAATCTCTCTCTCTCTCTCTCTCTCTCTCTCTCTCTCTCTCTCTCTCTCTCTCTCTCTCTCTCTCTCTCTTGTCTCTCTATAAATAAGACACACAAAGACAGATAAATATACTCACACCCACATAAGGCAAGCTCTACAGTTCAAAACAATACTGTCATTACAAGAGACGGAAGATGGAGAGAAAGGGGGTTTGGGGGCTCAGCTGTTCTGGTTTGGGGCAGAAACAACTTAGGGTCACTTTCCCGGTCCTTTAGACTAAAAATTGTCAACTGCGCTTGCAGTGAAAACAGACGAGTTGCACTGCCTGCTGTACGCGCCAATGGTTACTTTTTATTTACTGACAAAAATGAAGTTCGCGACGACCATATTCGGGACGTAGGTAACTGGTTCCTTTCACCAATGTTGATGATCTTGTAACTAAATGCAGGTATGTTGTGACCTCAGTAAATATTTCAGTAACCTGTTTTTTGTGGGGACAAGGTGGTCTAGAGGCAAGGTGCTCGCCTCTCATGCCAAGGGTCCCGGGTTCTAAACCCGGGCAGTGCAGGCATGTTGGAAAGTGGATTTTTCTCATATTTTCAAGTCCCTGGTCCTATTGGGGGGTAGGATCGAGTACCTAGTCTTCTCGGATAAGGACGAAAAAATTCGGAGGGCCCGTGTGCACGTTGCGCACGTTAAAGATACCTTGGCAGTTGGAAATCGTAAAGAGCAGGCCGAAAGGCCGCTGCCCGGGCAAAATTGAAATTAATAGATTAAAATTTATCCATATCATCTCCCCCCCCCCCCCCCCCCCCGCCAGAACAAGAAATAATAAAACAAGTAAAATGAGGTGTAAATGCCAAGGGCAGCGAAACCTCCTAAAATAAAGACCTCAAATCGGATTGGTTTCTTCTTTTTTTTTTTTTTCCAAACCAGACCATCGTCACTAGTGATCCATGTAGTCCTTGAAAAATGATGAAAGTCATTCATGAAAACATAAACAAATGGCATTTAGTGAGCTAAAAGAACAATTATTCCTTCAGTTATTTAGCAGTGATGTTTTCACGTAGTTTGAGCTGTGTATTAGACAGCAGGTGTTTTTTCTTTCCACCCCTGTTTTCATAAAGATGCCCATTCTCAGACTGAATAAACAAAGAAATTCAAAATAATTTAGAACTGGGATCCACGGCACGTCCCCGGGGCTGTCAGTTAGGCTAATCACCGTGTTCCCCCTTCCCTGTTTTTTTTCCCTCTTTCCCATTAGTATTCCATTTTCGCGTGACACTTATACCCTTTGATCTGCAGCTCATTTTGCGTGTTTTGGATACATTATATATTATATTATGGTAACAACTGTTGCCTGATGTGTTAGTGCGTGGTAAACACTATACTACTGTATAACTACGTAATCAAACCTGAGGTCAACTGATGATTGGCCAATTAATGATCCATGAGTTCTATTGTTTTGATTTCTGCCCTGTTGCTCCCCTTCTCTGCTCACTTGACGTTTGATGGTTCAATACATCTGAACTGGTAAAGCCAAGAAAGCTCAGCCTTTTCTAATGGCGAAACAATTCAACACATCTCACTGTTTCAGTGAAATGGTTAAGCTAGGGACATTCTTGTCCATCTCATGAAAATGGGGTTACTATACATTGCTGTCCGGTTCACTTACTGTGGACTAAATGGTCTAATTTTATAATTACATATGCCAAGTACAAATTTATTCATTCTGTTAATATTATTTCCATGCCTCCAGGTACGAAAATCGGCTTTTCGATCCTTTTTGGGGAGGAAATGCAAAGGAGCACGTCAAGAACAAAATTATCAACTCTATTATCAGAAAAAAAGCTTGCTATCTAATTAACCGTGAATACGTGAATTTTGATGACTTATTTATGCATTCGTGCAAAGGAAACTGAAATCAATTCTAAATGATTGCTCACACTCCTCGTTCCATCAGTTAGTCCGATCCAAAAGAAGTGGACGAATACTGTATTCAAAAACAAACAGAGAGCGCTATGGACGATCGTTTTTGCCAACCGCAATTCGAAGCAGTAGTGTTTCCTGATGTAGTATGCTGTTGTTAGTTTTCCAAATTGATTGTTCTGACAGTAAGTGTATGTGAGTAATGTTCTTATTTGCTGGTAATGTTAAATGAGCAATGTGCATGTGTGCGGTTTGCGTTATAGACCTATGGATCTTAGATATTGTATTTACTGCTGTACTGTTACCGATGCTGTGACGACAAATTTCCTGGCAAACAGGATAATAAAGTTATATTTTATTTATTTTTTTCCCCAAAAAAAATTCTGACATGAAAAATGGGCCAAATGACAGTAAATTATTTCCGCCCGTACACCAGTACGACAGTCACTCTGGCTGATACCTGTGTTCGCCAATATCTTCCATATGCCACATCAACGACTTCCATAAAACATGTCAAGATTATCTTCCAGCCATCATAGAAATTTCTGGAAAGTTGGAGTTCTTCAGCTGCTCTCAGCGGGCTCTGGAAATTCTACCTCCATTTCCTCGAGTGTCCACGATCGACCGAATATACACTGGATTTATCTTGAGCTGAAGACCTCTCTATGGCAGCTGGTACTTGGGGCTAATAGTATAATGTATGGCTTTACCAATCCAGACTTTCCGGTGGCGTTCACTACGTTCACAACTGAAAACAAACTAATAAATCAGTCACTAAGTAAGTTAATTTCTACCCCGGGTGGGTATTTCCTGTCAACACTGAAGAAACTGACACTTGACAAGATACCCCTCGATCTAAGCTCATCCCCATGCCAGGAAATGTAAAAAAAAAAAAAAAACTACCCGAAAATACTACTATCCATCATATTTTAGTGAACATAAAGGGTATTTTCGCGTACAATCTATGGATTTCACAGCCACGTAATGACACTCTTCGCTTCAACGCTGGTGTTTTTTTCTCTTGACGTTTCTAACTTATTAGCCTACTGATGGTGGGAGGAACAAACTTGGTGAACAAGCCATGTAATTTCCTCATTTTTCTCCAACCCTGGCCAAAGACTAAAAATTGGAAGAAGAAGGAGCGAGGTGAAAGTAGTTGTAATGCAGCAGATTACAAAATGTCAAAGTACTGACAATGCAAAAATTAAGGGAAAGCTACCAGCTCGACTGCCTTCTTCCACCATCATGGTTTTACGCCAAGCTTAAAGAATTTACGCCTCAGACAGTTTATGAAAATAGGCCCTACATACGTGTGCAGTCATAAACCGTATTTCCCACGTGAGATCTCGGAAGCAAATGGGGTATATCTGGCACCTCCGAGCTATCTGGCACCTCCGAGCTATCTGGCACCTCCGAGCTATCTGGCACCTCCGAGCTATCTGGCACCTCCGAGCTATCTGGCACCTCCGAGCTATCCGTCCCTCCTTTATAAAAAAAAAACAACAACAACTTAAAATGCTGAGCTTCCCCTTCTCCGAATCACAATATTTATCCATTAATGCCGACAACAACGAACTTTCAGCTTAAAAAGAAAAAATGAAAGGCCAACGACATTTATTTTTCCGCAAATTTTTACTGAACTATGTTCTCCAGAAATGCCACATGCGGTGAAACATTACCCGGTCCTTCATAATTTATCTAGATCAACCGAGGAATCACTTGTCAGTTCTTGGAATAATGGAGTAAAAATGAATTAGGACATAGCCTAATCTGTCTAAAACTATATTGGTAGAGCCAAAAACTAAATAGCAGAACATAAAAGAACTTTACACTCTTGTCCTATCGGTTACACATCGCTGGTTGACAGACATACAGATTGATAGACAGAGAGACAGACAGGCAGGCAGGCAGACAGACAGATGGACGGATACAGACAGACAGAATTTAATGACCTCAACTTAAAATATGTATTATAATAAAATAATCATATCGTTTAAAGTACCGTTCTACGGAGGCAAATACATACAGCAAAAATGAAACGCATATGATATTTTTCTTAGCTACTTCAGTGAACGTAGGCCTAGGTTCAGTGCCATGACAAGTAGTTTTACATTAAGCAAAAAAAAACAAAAAACGAAAAGTAAAATGACAGTGTAAAAATAAACCAAATGACGCATCATGGAGTTTATTGATGATAGCACAGTTCCAATCTACCCTGGAAATAATGTCCATGAGAACTGAGAAAACAAAAGATAAAAGAACAAACCGCTCTTCTCTTCATGTCTGAGAAAAATCCTAACGTAATCCGGAACTCAAAACAATAAACAACATGAATAATGCGTTGCAGATCCGCTGGTAAAGCGAGGATTTTGAACGCCGTCACTTGGTAGTATCAAGTCATATCCTGCGTCCGCCAAAGTTCCATGCTCAGGCAAAACAATAGCGGTCGACTCGACAATGCTGAGCGTTGATGGAAGTCACGAACACCACATAAATCTATAGATCGTGAGTTCCAACACTGAACGCAGGTCGGTGCTGCTTCACTCAGGGCGATGTGACAAAATCCAACATGACTGTTTTTCACGGATTTCGGGTGCAAGTGTGATTAAGTCAAAATTGGTCCTGCGGGAAGCAGGAGACTTAGTGTGCGTGTGCAGAGAGCTGGATCGTTCGACACAAGAACAGTGTTATATAATCGCTGCACAAACGTCAGCCGTCGATTCTGATCTGTCCAGACATCAACAGCACATGTGTCCAGCCCATGGGACAGCAGATAAACGTTACGTGACTTCTAGGAAAACTGGAAGCGGATTATTTGCATGTACCACTAACTCAGACGGTGCATTCCAAACAGTTCATGCATTTTAAGATACAAAATTCACGAGTATAATTTGAGTTGAAATGCACTGTTGAAAATAACTGGGGATTCTAAACCTTACGTTCCCACCGAGATACGGCGGCTCCAGCTGCCAAATTTATTTTATATGACATGAGTTCTAGTTTTACCTTAAATATACCCTAAGACACACTTAAAACCTGAGGTTTATATTATTGAAATTTATGAGGTCTGCAGACTGCAAAGCTTGAATTTAACCTGAAAATAAAGTCCGAGGCTTGAATTTTGCAGTAATAAAGTTAGATTTAAGGCATAGAAGTGGAGAGCTGACGGATACCAAAAATTAAAAAAAAAAAGACAGATTTCAAAATTATGTCAAGTAGCTGAAAGGTCCATCGGTTAAAATAACTCAGGAAATCAATGATCGCACCTTTGGCTCTCCGAACATGCCGTTTTTCTACTTCCTTGTCCCACATTTTGATTTCAAAATGATGATGAACGATCTTATTTCAATCCTTCAAGCCTGAGATAAGGTAAACCTGTAACTAGGGCCTCACATCTGGGTTACCAATGGACAAAGAGATAAAGACCAAGGGAAAAAAACAACAAAACAACTACACAACAAACAACAAGGAAGGTAAAATCTTTCTTCCCGAACAATGTCATTGTTAGCTCCGACTAAAAAACAGCTTCACCTTTGGTCACGGATCAATGTTTTATTCTATTCTTTGTTTCGTTGAAATGGATGTCAAGTACAATTAAGTCTTTTTTTTTTTTTTAATCTTTTCCTTTTCTCTTCATTGTCCAATCAATAACATTTCTTTTTTCAAATGATTTTATTCTTTGGTTCTTTGATATTCAGTTCTTTTTTTTTTTTTAAAAGGTGTGTGTGTGGGGGGGGGGGGGGGTCCCAGGTTCGATTATTCTACTGGCAACTAACCAAAAAAACAAAAAAAAATGTTTGTCCATAACTGTCTACTGGACCGCCAAGAAAGCGCAGCCTTTTCTAATGGCGAAACAATTCAACACCTCTCACTGTTTCAGTGAAATAGTTAAGCTACCAGGGACATTCTTGTTCATCTCGTGAAAATAGGGAATCATTATTTACTTTCACAACGCCTCCTGACATTTCCCTGCTGGATATGCTAAGAACACCACTCTACACATCAATCTACATTCTGAATAATAATCTTCAACAATTTGAGACATTCCCCGTATTTTCCTTTACAGAAACACCTAGGAATATATTTCAAGATACATGTTTTACGGGTGACTGGAATAAAATTGCGATGTACAAGGTCGGTTGATCAAGCAGTACATAGCTCTTAGTTGCTTTATCCACGCCATAAACCTGTTAAGTTTGGTGATGCGGCTAAATTTCGAAATATTATGTGGATCATTTCTGAAGGCTTCAGTCGCTCCTTTAAATAGTCTAATTCATTACATAATTATCAGGCTGGGACATGTGACACCAGATTACATTTACAGGTAGATGGATGGATGGATGGATGGATGGATGGATGGATGGGTGGATGGATGGACGGATGGATGAATGGATGCATGGATGGACGGACGGACGGATGGATGGATGAATGGATGGATGGATTGATGCACAGACGAACAGATAGATGATATACTGTGGTACAACTAAGAACCAAAATCAGACTAGTGAATCTCGGAAACTTGTGTGGTGAGCAAGACCGGATTTTAATTAGACTAGTACCGCAAAACACAAACACACTCACACACACTTTCTCTCTCTTTCATCGCCAACACTTCATCAACTACCAGTAAGACAAAAACAAATCAATGAAGTCCTGAAAGTCTCTCTCTCTCTCTCTCTCTCTCTTTTTTGTCTTTCTCTTTCTCTCTCTCTCTCTCTCTCTCTCTCTCTTTCTCACCGCCAGCACTTTATCACCTACCGGTAACACAAAAACAAATCAATGAAGTCCCGAAAGTCTCTCTCTCTCTCTCTCTTTTTTTGTCTTTCTCTCTCTCTCTCTCTTTTTTTGTCTTTCTCTCTCTCTCTCTCTTTCTCACCGCCAACCTTTACCACCTACAAAAACAAATCATTGAAGTCCTGAAAGTCTCTCTCTCTCTCTCTCTCTCTCTCTCTCTCTCTCATCGCCAACACTTTATCACCTACCAGTAAGACAAAAACAAATCAATGAAGTCCTGAAAGTCTCTCTCTTTCTTTCTTTCTCTCTCTCTTTTTATCTTTCTGTCTCTCTCTCTCACACACCGCCAACACCTTATCACCTACCGGTAACACAAAAACAAATCAATGAAGTCCTTGTCACGAGTGGAGTGAGCGATAGTTAATAATTACGGGGGGAAAGGAGGAGAGTAAAATTAACGCACGTAGACAAGTAAGTTAAAGCGTGCATGTTGTGAGTTGTGGGGGGTCTGGATGAGGCGAAAGCGCTGTATTACTATCACTGCAAGTTAGAAGGTCCTAGAGAACGGACGCAAGAGAAAGCCCAGCGGGCGAACATAAGGGGAGCAGTCGGAAGACTAGTGAGAGAGTTTTTTCCAGTGATGACTGGTAGGTGAAACGATGATTGATAATTATGATTGATGTATTATATTCGTCTATGACCATGATGTAAATAAGTATATGTGAGGAATGTGGAAGTCCTTAATATTGGATATAGCAATGTGCGCCATGAGCGATAGATGAAAGTTGAGTTCATGGATTTGTAGCACGAGTGAGTATTGTGTACTACGATGGAGGTGTGTTACCGTAAGATATTTGGTGAGTGAAATGTGAACTATTGTGTGTACGCTTCATGGGTTGTAAGGAGAGGTGGAGTGAATAGAAATGGTATGGTATTATACCAATGTAATGTTATTCTTGTAGGTGTCGGGGACGGGCCAAAGAGCCGCCTCGGTGAGCACAGGGGATAGGCCAGCATAGGGCCGGAGGCCACACATAGGCCAAGAGTGAGGCTGTCGGTGCAGGACAGTAGAGGCACATAAAGTCGTGGCAGTCTGGCCACGGACAGGGACGTAGATATGAGCGTGAATGTGATAATGTACTATTGCCATGTTGATGGGCTATTGAAATGATAATGTACTATTGCCATGTTGATGGGCTATTGAAATGATAATGTGCTATTGCCCTGCTGAGGTGCTAGTGGAATGCTAAGGTGTTATGGCAATAGGAAGGTGATATTGAGAGACTGCGGTGCCAGTGAATTATTAATGTGCTATTAAGACCCTGAGGGGAGAGGCTGAGGCCGAAGTGTCTTTAGGAAGTAACTACCGGGTTGTGGATCCGAGGAAGAGTGCATGTGGGAATAAGGCCGTTGTACGGGAGTAAATTCAATAATATAATGTATGTAATTGCGCTATTATCTGTATAATTATGTTTAATAAATGTGTGAGTCTGATGGGTTGTTCTGTTAAGTGTTAAACTTGTTCGTTCGTGATTGTTGTCCTGTCATAACTTATTACATCTCCCAGTCTGGGATTTGTGACACTGGGGGCTCGTCCGTTGTGACATTGGGGGCTCGTCCGTTGTGACTCGTCCATTTTCGTAATATTTAGTTGTAGTTAGTTAGTAGGTATTTTTCAGTGGGCATTTGTTACTTTAGTTTTTGTCCACGTAATACTTATCTTGTGGTAGGAATTTGTGCTGTCTTTGTTCGTGGGATGAATGGAAATTTCATGATGGTATAATTTATGTATATTTATGAATATGTATTGATGCATGTATTTTGATGAATATGTATTAATGTGTACTTAAATTTCTGCAGAGTGTGTGTGCCAGCCTGTAGAGGTCAAGCAGCCAGAGCTCCGAGAAAGGGGAGAAATTGCAATCAAGGGTCAAAGTTAAGTGAAAAATTTGTGCCCTGGATTGAGGGTTGTCTTTTCTTCTGTCTTTTTCTCTGTTTTTGCTGTTTTCGTTGTAATTGATTATACGGGCGGTGGCGCGGGTTTGCTGTGGTGAGCGTAGTTTATCCTCTTCGGGGGGTGGGCTAAACTTGGAACCGCGTTCATCACAGTGAACAGTTCTATAGGGACCTGTATTTTTGTTTAGATTGTGGCGTTCCATCTTCCTCGTTGTTTTAGGAAGACGTTTCTCTTGTCCCTCTCTAACCTATCTGCAGATACGTTCTTTTTTTTCAGACTCTGTTCTTGTTCGTACCTTGTAGTGTAATCGGCGTAGTTAGGTTGCATTCTTTTTCCCATTATATTTTTTTAGAAGCTTTGTCCTAGTCTGGTTCGTTGTCTTTGATGTCCGTGTGGTCCTTCTTCTGAATTTCTTCATTTTTGTCTTTTCTTTTCTCTTTTTGTTAGTTAATAGTGCAATACATTTTATGAGCGTAGAATTAATTAGAGAGAGTATATTATAAAATGTTCAGTAGGTAATTTTCTGAATTGCATTTGAAAATAGCGGTTGTTATTGTAGTGACATAATTTCAGGTCTCTGATCGTGTCGTTAGTGATCATACCGACAGGTTAGCCTTTTTCATAGTATATACCGTAACCATAAATCTGTGAAATGGCGGAACTCCAACAACTAATGAAGTTGGGTAAGGAACTTGGCCTGGAGGGAGAGGAGCTACGCGGCTGGATTAAAGAGCAGCAGGCAGAGTTTGCGCGATGAGCGTGCTAAAGATAGAGAGCGAGAAAAAGAGGCTCAAGAGCGACAGAGAGAAGAGGAAAGGGAGTTAAAGGAGTTAGAAGCTCAGCAACAGGAGAGACAGGATAAGGAGCAGGAAAGGGAGTTTAAGTTAAAGGAGTTAGAAGCTCAGCAACAGGAGAGACAAGATGAGCAGGAAAGGGAGTTTAAGTTAAAGGAGTTAGAAGATAAGCAGCATGAGAGAGAGGCGCGAATAAGAATCGCGGAGTTGGAAATCAAAAAGAATATGCCAACGGAAACAGTTGAGCGGCAGGTACACAATAAAGGTGGTGTTCGGATCAAGCTCCCTACGTTCGACGACCGGAAGGACGACATAGACGCCTTCCTTTACAGGTTCGAACTGAACGCACAACTGCAATGGGGGGACAATAAGCAATTATGGTCCACGTACCTCGCGTCCTTATTGCAGGGGCGAGCGTTAACCTACTTTAAAGAGCTACAGCGCGAAGACGTGCAAGATTACGATAAGCTGAAGGCTTTGCTGCTTCGCCGATTTGCGCGTACCGAGGAATATTTCCGGGAGCAGTTTAGGCGAGCACGTGCGGATACCAGGGAGGACTTTGCTGCCTTCGTCGCGAGACTAACGGAATATTTCGCGAACTGGGTAGACTTGGCGCATGTGGGCGCGGATTTTGCTAAACTGAAAGACCTAATGATCCGTGACCAGCTGTACGCGTCGTGCCATAAAGATCTGGTGGCTTTCCTGAAAGAAAACGAACCCGCGACGGTGCAAGAGGCGTCTAAGTTGGCGGAAGCATACCGTACGGCACACCCGTCCAAACCAGTCGCGAGGGCGTACGTACAGGATGCTGGTTACGTCGCCGTGGTTGAGGGGTCGCCGACAGGACATAAAGACAGGTCGCGTCAGCGTGGTGCCTATAATGGGCAAGCCCAGGGGCAACGTAGGGGGTATCACCAATCACCTGCATATGGATCCGGTAAGTTTGACCGAGCAGGAGGGCTAGGTCGCGGTAATGGCCGAGGGCGATTTGTGACCTTTGCCGATGACCGACGGTAGAGGGACTTTAGTTCCGGTCGCGATGGGTCACGGGGACCCAGGTCTAGCGGAGCACAGTGAGCGGAGTGTTGGACTTGCGGACGCGTGGGGCATTTTTCACGCGATTGTAGGGCCGCGAAGTGTTGGAACTGCGGAAGAGCAGATCACATCAGCGTGAATTGCCCTGCAGGTAGGATAGCGGCGAACGTGGATGACAATCGCAGTGGCTCCAATCCATGCTCCCCTAATAAATTTCATCATGCGGCTGCGTGTGTTACATCGGACAACGGAGGCGGACAGTATTCTAAGTGTCCCAGTTGTGAGAAGTTATTATCTTCCGGTGTTTTACCTTGTGGGAGAAAGATCCCCGTTATAAATTCATGTCATACAGGAGGTGGTCTTAGGGTTTATCCGGGGTTTGTTGGGAACGAACCGGTCTCGGTTTTACGAGATACAGGATCTACCGTTGTGGGAGTGCATAGGGACTGCATTCGGGATTCACAGCTTACAGGTGAGACTGTCCCGTGCATCCAATTTTCAGGGGCCATTGAGAAATTACCCATGGCAAGAATAGTGATAGATACACCTTTCCTTAGCGGGGAAGTCGAAGCAGTCGTTGGTTGCTTTCCAGGCGCCCAGCTCATCATTGGTAATGTATCGCGGGTGGTTTCCCCTTCCGAGGAGAATGTGCAGGCATGGTCGCAATCAAAAGGTATTGACTTTTGTGCCGCAGTCGAGACACGTCGACAGGTAGGTGATAAGGGTAAAATTAGACCTTTGGCAACGCCAGCGGTCAACCTGGATATCACACCAGGGCGCTTGGCGACATTACAAAAGGAGGACCCATCATTGAGTCCATGTTTTGAGGAGGCGCGAACGGAGAAAACGAGGAGATATAAGAACGGGTCGTCTTCCTTTGTAATTCAGGCGGGCATTCTGTTCCGTAAGTATGTAACGGTGGCCTCCATTTTAAAGCAGGTCGTTGTGCCAGCGTTGCTAATCGCAACAGTATTGCATTTGGCACATGATGTCCCATTAGCGGGTCATATGGGAATAGCTAGAACCAAAGAAAGGGTTCTTAAAAATTTTTACTGGCCATCCATCCACAGGGATGTACAGGTGTATTGTAAAACATGCAGTGCGTGCCAAAAGACGACGCATAAGGGTCGTACACCCCAGGCTCCTCTTCAAAAGATCCCCACGGTTTCGGAACCGTTTAAAAAGGTTTCGATAGACCTTGTTGGCCCCATTCACCCAGCTACCGATAGGGGGAATCGATTTTTCTTAACGGTCATATGTAATGCTACGAGATGGCCAGAGGCGGTTCCTCTTCGGACCATAACGTCTGAGGCAGTCGCGGAAGCGCTTTTTGGAATTTTCGCTAGGGTGGGAATTCCGGAACAGATTTTATCTGATAGGGGTGCGCAA
Source organism: Onchidella celtica (assembly GCA_963931925.1). Lineage (NCBI taxonomy): Eukaryota > Metazoa > Mollusca > Gastropoda > Systellommatophora > Onchidiidae > Onchidella > Onchidella celtica. Next base: position 62,193,753 of record OZ007568.1, on the reverse strand, counting down.
TTTACTTCGGAGATGATGAAGGAATTGTTTCGCTTATTCAGCATACAACCCATCACTACCACCCCTTATCATCCGCAGGCTAATGGCATGTGCGAGAGATTGAACTCGACGCTAAAGTCGATGCTGCGTAAGCTAGCTGCTGATCGCCCTAAAGATTGGGATAGATATATCCCTGCAGTATTATTCGCGTACAGAGAGGTACGGCAGGAGTCAACGGGATTCTCGCCGTTTGAAATGATGTATGGTCGTAGTCCTAGGGGTCCAACTGATGTTCTTCGGGACATGATGACGTCGCCATCATCGGGAGACGATGAGCAGATTTCAGTGTTTCAGTACCTTGTTGATTTAAGAGAAAGATTATCTTCAGCGCGCACTATAGCAGAAGAAGCTTCTAGTATCGCTTCGAAAAGAGCAAAAGACTATAAAGATAGAGGTTCCAAATTGAGAATTTTTAAGCCAGGAGACAAGGTCCTATTGTTGTTACCTACGGACCATAATAAGTTATTGATGACATGGAAAGGTCCTTATGTTATTGAGCGAGTTGTTTCAAAGGTAGATTACGCTATCCACATTGATGGATCGAGTAAGGTTTTCCATGTTAATATGCTACAGAGATTTTATGAGAGACCAGAGTATCTGTGTGCACAGACGAAACCAGGGGAGAGTGTCTTCTCTATTGCTTGTACGGGGGTCGTAGACCAGTTGGACTGTGACGTAAGCGACGCCGAGGCGCAGGAAGAGTTACAAATTCAATTGCCGGAGTTAACTCCGACACAAGGTTACAGGGACGTAAAAATTAACCCTGACCTTACGAGTTCAGGGAGTGGGGAACTTAAGACCCTGTTAGCGTCATTCCCGGATGTTATTACGGATTTGCCGGGTCGCACTACGGTGATCCAGCACCAAATAAAGTTGACTTCGGATAAGCCAGTATTTCTTAGACCTTATCCGCTGCCTTTTTCTTCGAAAGATAGAGTTATAAAGGAAGTTGAGTCAATGTTGAAGTTAGATGTGATAGAACCGTCAACATCGCCGTATTCATCACCCATCGTCCTCGTGAAAAAACTGGATGGATCGGTGCGGTTCTGTATTGATTTTCGAAGATTGAACACTATTACGGTAGGCGATAGGGAGCCTATTCCGTTTCAGGAGGAACTAATAGCTTCATTGGCCGGGTCCACGTGGTTTTCCAAGATAGATTTAACGAAAGGTTATTGGGAAATCCCTCTTACTGAGGAGTCTAAACAATACACGGCGTTCCAAACGCCCATTGGATTATTCCAATTTAAGGTCATGCCATTTGGGTTGGTAAACGCGCCAGCGACGTTTGCACGATTGATGAGACTGGTGTTGAAGGACATACCTAATGTCGTGTCATTCTTTGACGATATAGCATGTCATACGTCGACATGGTCTGATCATATTCAGACACTAACAGTAATTTTTCAACGATTACGTCATTTTGGGTTAACTGCTAAACCCGCAAAGATGGATTTGGCATGTCCAGAGATATTATTCTTAGGACATATTGTGGGTAGAGGTGTTCAGAGACCTGAAGTAACAAAAATTGACAAATTAGTAGGGTTGCAAATCCCTAAAACAAAGAAACAAGTCAGAAGCTTAGTGGGAATTTTAAATTATTACAGAAAGTTCATTCCAAATTTTTCCTCCTTGTCATCTTCTCTTACTGACCTTACTAAGAAGGGACAACCCGATAAGGTCCAGTGGACGTCTGAATGTCAGACAGCATTTGATAATTTGGTGACAGCATTATCATCGTCACCCATTTTGATATTACCCGATTTTCGATCTAATTTTATCCTCAGAACGGATGCGTCGGACTCTGGTGTCGGCGCTTGTCTTCTACAGGAGAAGAACGAATGTTTCCATCCTGTATGTTATGTCAGTAGGAAGTTATTGCAGAGAGAAAGAAAGTATTCTGTGATAGAGCGGGAGTGTCTTGCCATTGTGTGGTCCGTCCAGAAATTAGGACGTTATCTCATGGGACGAGAATTCTGTATCCAGACAGACCACAAGCCACTAACGTTTTTGTCGAAGAATCGTTCGTCCAGCCCACGCTTGTCTAGATGGGCATTGGCTTTGCAGCCGTATACCTTCGTTATAAAGCCAATTCCAGGAACCAGCAATCATATCGCCGACTACCTTAGTCGAGCCTAGGGGAAGACTTCAGGAGCTTATACATCGGAGGACAGGAACATTGACAGGATCTGTGTGAATGAGTTGTCGACTTTAAAATATTGACATTATAAATATGATATGAAGAATGGTTGATAGGTTGATTGGTTTTTGATTCTGTATTAGGTATTGTGTTTAGTTAGCTATTGATGATGTGATACATAATTATATGCATAGTGCAGGGCATATTGATCCCCATATTTTCCCCTGATTCCGGTATTTTATGTGCTAGGGGCATTGGTAGGTCATTTTTAATGTAGGTATTGCTCACGCTCACTCGTTGACAGTCATCTTGATGCGATTTGAAATTAATTGCATTAATTTTTTTGGGGTGGGGGATGATGTCACGAGTGGAGTGAGCGATAGTTAATAATTACGGGGGGAAAGGAGGAGAGTAAAATTAACGCACGTAGACAAGTAAGTTAAAGCGTGCATGTTGTGAGTTGTGGGGGGTCTGAATGAGGCGAAAGCGCTGTATTACTATCACTGCAAGTTAGAAGGTCCTAGAGAACGGACGCAAGAGAAAGCCCAGCGGGCGAACATAAGGGGAGCAGTCGGAAGACTAGTGAGAGAGTTTTTTCCAGTGATGACTGGTAGGTGAAACGATGATTGATAATTATGATTGATGTATTATATTCGTCTATGACCATGATGTAAATAAGTATATGTGAGGAATGTGGAAGTCCTTAATATTGGATATAGCAATGTGCGCCATGAGCGATAGATGAAAGTTGAGTTCATGGATTTGTAGCACGAGTGAGTATTGTGTACTACGATGGAGGTGTGTTACCGTAAGATATTTGGTGAGTGAAATGTGAACTATTGTGTGTACGCTTCATGGGTTGTAAGGAGAGGTGGAGTGAATAGAAATGGTATGGTATTATACCAATGTAATGTTATTCTTGTAGGTGTCGGGGACGGGCCAAAGAGCCGCCTCGGTGAGCACAGGGGATAGGCCAGCATAGGGCCGGAGGCCACACATAGGCCAAGAGTGAGGCTGTCGGTGCAGGACAGTAGAGGCACATAAAGTCGTGGCAGTCTGGCCACGGACAGGGACGTAGATATGAGCGTGAATGTGATAATGTACTATTGCCATGTTGATGGGCTATTGAAATGATAATGTACTATTGCCATGTTGATGGGCTATTGAAACGATAATGTGCTATTGCCCTGCTGAGGTGCTAGTGGAATGCTAAGGTGTTATGGCAATAGGAAGGTGATATTGAGAGACTGCGGTGCCAGTGAATTATTAATGTGCTATTAAGACCCTGAGGGGAGAGGCTGAGGCCGAAGTGTCTTTAGGAAGTAACTACCGGGTTGTGGATCCGAGGAAGAGTGCATGTGGGAATAAGGCCGTTGTACGGGAGTAAATTCAATAATATAATGTATGTAATTGCGCTATTATCTGTATAATTATGTTTAATAAATGTGTGAGTCTGATGGGTTGTTCTGTTAAGTGTTAAACTTGTTCGTTCGTGATTGTTGTCCTGTCATAACTTATTACATCTCCCAGTCTGGGATTTGTGACAGTCCTGAAAGTCTCTCTCTCTCTCTCTCTCACCCACACACACACCGCCAACACTTTATCACCTACGGTAACACAAAAACAAATCAATGAAGTCCTGAAAGTCTCTCTCTCTCTCTCACACACACACACACACACCGCCAACACTTTATCACCTACCGGTAACACAAAAACAAATCAATGAAGTCCTGAAAGTGTCTCTCTCTCTCTCTCTCTCTCTCTCTCTCTCTAACACACACACCGCCAACACTTTATCACCTACCGGTAACACAAAAACAAATCAATGAAGTCCTGAAAGTCAGAGTCAGTCTCTCTCTCTCTCTTTCTCTCTCTCTCTCTCTCTCTTTCTCTCTCTCTCTCTCTCTCTCTCTCTCTCTCTCTCTCTCTCTCACCGCCAACACTTTATCACTTATCGCACACAAACGACGCCAGGCTTTGATGTATTAAATTATAGACCCCTCGACACAATAAACACATTTTGCACGGCTCTCTTTATGAGCGGGACTGAAAGAGCCAATTGCGCTTGTTTACAAAGTTAATTTCTCTACACTCGATTGGCAATTTAACCTCTAGTTAATGCTGTTTAAATTGAGTGCAATGTAGAACAATTAATTTTTGTCAGTAAAGAATGAACGCTTTTCGCGAAGTCACTTTGATGCCCCTGGCGAAAACCCAGAATGGCCTTTCAAAAAAAAAGGTTAAAATAGTGAATGAACACGACTGTGAATGTATCTGTGTGTGACTTTTCTTAAACAAAAAGAAAATGCTTGATTCACCAATTTTTGTTTTGTTTTGTTCTGTTTTCACATTAATTTTAATGGCAAGTCTTATTACACATTGGCACGGATTTAAGCGATGGAAATGTTGGACAAAATAATATGCAAGATGGGAGGAGAGGCCTGGCACATTCTTTCTTAGGAGCCGGCAACACAGTCCAGGCATACAATGGTCAGATAAGGCCGCCAACACATCGGTGTTCCAGACAGATTAGACGCACAAAATATGCACCGCCCACTGTGTATGCAACACCTACGGTGGCTTGGACGCGGTCAGCCCATGTCTGTGTCCTCAAGGACATGCTATAATAACAACAGAATTGACCTTCTGGGCGGCACTTGAGTAGCTTGACCAGAGATGAACGGCCGTCCAATGTAAAGTATGTCTTTGTTCTTGTTGTCCTCGAAATCTATCCCCGTGATTCAGCTCATTCTTTTGATCTGGTCTCAATTTCAAACAAACTATTAAAGCCACCTGTGAGTTTTTTAAATTGTTGGACCCTCATACAAACAATTTGACTGAACACCCAGCGTCCCCAACCAACATGAACTGAAAACCTTTAACAATGTCAAAACACGTCAATAAACTGTCAAGAAAAGACATGATTGGGTGTTTGACTTAGTGTGTCATCACTTATTGACCTCAGCCCTGGTGTACTTTATCGTAAATTTACTGCTGGATTTAAATCCGTCTTCTCACGTACATCACATCCTTTGACCTGGTTTGATGCAAGCTGTCATTATCTCTGTGATGGATAAGCCAGGATTAAATGGCTCGATGAGTGTGTGCCAATAATAAAACTATTGCATGTATGCTGAAGAAATGTTGAAATGGCGTTTACCTATTATCAAATTCATGTAGCTCTATCGTGATAAGAATTGATGATCACTCTTCGATATCGTTCTCTCTCTCTCTCTCTCTCTCTCTCTATCTTTCTTTCTTTCTCTCTCTCTCTCTCTCTCTTGGCAGGCAGACTGACAAATCGCCACACGGGCAGAAAAGGGTGGATGGATGGATCGACAGAGCCAAGATGTAACCGGAGGACGAACGAAGGGATGGATATATGGAAGGACAGACAGACGGGCGGACAGGTGGATGGATGGATGGATGGACGGGCAGACGGATAGATAGATGGACGGACGGATGGATGAATGGGTGGGTGGATATGTCACTGATAAGCCTCGTCCGCCAATGACCCTGAATTACAGCCCCGTTATCGCTGACCCTCGTCAACACCTTCTCCAAGAGCTCTTCACAAATAAGTGGCCCTTCCCTGAAATCTCATGCCTACATGTCTCCCTAGCTCCGGATCTCAGTTTGACCTTCCCTAGGCAGTGGTGTCTTGGTCAGATAAGGCAGGGATGAAGTGGACGGATGCTCCACGTAACAGGAACATAAAAGGGCCAGACTGATGTGAAGTGTCGGGCAAGGCTGATAAGGCCTGACATCATCTCACGTGTGGGTTTTCATTACTGTTCTGACATCATCTCTACATAATTTATTGATTTATTGACTTCCTAGACCCATAAACTGCCAGGTTAGCAACTAACTAGCATTCTCACTGAAATAATACGTATATATCTCTTGGGATGCCTCAACCGAGTCCAATCATTTGTGTTCGAGTTGAACGAGGGATATTTGCCATATTGTTGTATGCCACACTTTGCTGATTTTGAGGTTTTGTCGTGAAAGTGGTTCTATCACTCCTAATTTCATTGTGTATAAGTGTTGTTGTTCCAATCGGTTAAAAACGTTTCGAGAAACGTGTTTGTGACGTAATGTTTTATGCGTTTTAGCCCTTTTGCCGACCAAACTTCAACCCTCATTTTCTCGAAAAGGCAAAAATGCTGATACAGCAATATGGCCAATACCCGAACGACAATACAATACTAAAAACCAGCCACATCTGACATGTATAACTGATCATTACCTCTTCCTGAGCACAAACAACAAAAGTTACTGTGTCTGATGACACATTGCAGTTTCACGTGCATTCTTTTATTTTATTTTTTTTCTTCACTTTGTCAGTACACACTCTTCATCCAAACTTACCTGGATTAACTAATGACGGCTAAAGCGCGATATCTTGATATATTGTCAGAACACCCAACACTACGGGTGACACATTTACTGTTCGGGTGATATACATTTCTATTCTCCCCCTTCAGTCACACGGGGCTACACAAATCACCGGGTCTGAGCTCTGCCTTGCGTAATGTACTTGATAAATCGAATACACAACTCTTTAAACAAAGTGGCAGGAACAAATCTTTCAAGCCTCGGCTTGCACTTGTCTCTTTGCACTAGTCCGTATCCATCGATACGTTACTCATGATTTATTCCCAGACTCTCGATATCGATTTCAACCTTAAAGTGTCTGTCGTGATCAATCGATTCATGGAACTACTACATCCTACTGTTATTTGAATCTCGATCTTCGGGTAAATTCTCGTGTTTCAGGACAAGCAGGTCAAGGTTCCACCCTGGAACGAAGCTCATCATTTCTTAATTAAAGCATCTTTTCTTCCAAGATCAACCGGTAACTGTGAAGACCAGGCTGCCTTTGTCTTGAGGGAACTCAAACACTCGCGTCATGACCGATCCTGAACTTCCAAGACTGATATCTCAGCTCCTGACTAGAAGGAACAGTCGGGGCTGAGTGGGCGACGCTGTGTGCTGTGAGACCAAACATGCCCGATAAGGCTGGCACTCTTTTTCAAATGGCTCTAGAGTTGCGATAAGATATAATCGAACCTTTCAAATTCTTCAGAAATCAATCAAGTTTCTGTCTCAACGAGTGGTGTTCATAATTGTACTTCCTTATTAAAAACTAGCCGACAGGCGCAAAATGCAAATTTTTGTTGCGCCAAGCTCAGCTACAAATCTAGCTCAATCTCACGGTAATAACGCCACTTGCATTCGAAGCAGAATCTAACAGAACTTAATGTTATCACACCACAATTTCACGCAGAAGTGCACAGATGTGATTCTTCTTACCAGCAATGTGTACAGAGAGGCGAAAGACAAAATTCCGATCATACTTTTTTATTTTATCCGAGGAAAAGGCGTATTTGGGGGGGGGGGGGTGTGTGTGGTGCGCGGGCTCAAAATATTGTGAAATACATAATAAAGACTCAATTTTGTCCCAAATGGATGTGTCCAATTGAGGAAGTTCACAAAATTTTATATTTTTTTGGTCAGTCTTCCTTGCTTACATCTTCAAGCTCTAGCTCCATTATAGTAAGATGTCTAATAAACGGCACCTGAACGAAACACATATTGGGATCTCTATCTCTGCAGCCTGGTGTTGTGATCTCACAGCCAACGACCGTTACACACCGCTGGCGTTCATTAAGGTGAAGTGCACAAAATAATGCATGCCATGCGACAGATTGAATGTGGTCACACTTCTTTCAACATGTCCAGCTTCGCTTCTAGCCACATATTGTTAGTAACACTTTCATATTTAATACATCCCATAAACTCCAACATACTTCCACTGGTGACATATAATTATTTGCTCAAGGTTGGGATACTCAGCATCAACTCCTTCTCTGCCAGCTTCACAAATCGATCCCAGTTACACACGTTGTCCATGGAGTAAATTGTATTTCTGGCAGCTGGTTACAAAACAAAACTACACTGCCATCAAATGGTTTGTGGGGGATAGCCAAGGATTACTGGATAAGGATTGCAAATGTGCAATGAAGTTAGAATTTCCACACAATAATTTCACTCAGTTTACATATGGCAGTGAATGGGTTAAACATTAATCAAAGACTTTGCTTTACACTGTAAGTTCGTCGTGTGTGAGTGTTATTGATTTCCCTTGTTTATCTATTGTTATTTTTTTAAGTGACAGTACCAGAGTTTTCAAATTCACCTTCTGCAGAATAATTTCACCACAAACAATTCCAGAACCTTCACATAATTTGAAAACTTAAGTACTTCTCTCAGCCTGTCATAACAAAAAAGCCACTCCCTTCGCTGTACACAACACACTTGGAATTTCCTGTCCCCAACCTCCGTACGAAAAGGAGACCATAATATCATAACACAGCACCATTTCGAGATATCGTGAAACGCTTCAAGATTGCACATCAGTGATGCTTGGATAACTGAAAAAATAGCTATAATATACAGTTACTCCTTTCCAAGAAAACTGGTTACGAACTGGTTATAGGTGTCTCGCCCAACATCTTCACTGGAGTAATTCAGAGTGAAAATGGTTGAAAAGAAGAAAAATGTTATGTCATAATAATAAAGAATGCGACCGGGAATGTCAGTATTTGTATAGACCCCGGATCTGTGAGGGAACAGCAGCCCAAAGCAATTTATTCCACCGATATGAACAGCTATGCACAATGAAAATACTGACAAAAATCTAAGATCCTCATATTGTGTTTATTTACTTGTGATACCGGCATTTAGTGAGTCTCAACGGTGTCACTGGTGCAGTAAAGGCAAACTTCCATTTTCCATCCTGGTCATTGTTACTGTCAGGAGAGATCACAGAAAAAGCAAGAATTATTTTGGATCTTACAAGTTCCCGAGAAACCACAACATGGAGAATCAGAGCCTGATTTTGCCTCCGCACCCACCACCGTGATTCAAAATGCCGGACGAAATTGGCGGATCTGACGGGAGAAAAGTTCAAAATAACTTCGGGCATTCGGAGACTTAAACGTGCTCGAATAAAAGAAATAATTATTATTAACTCTTAGGAAACTGAACATCCGTTTTCGCCCACATTGTTTTCTGGTCGTTGTTACTGCTGTTTTTTAGCGGCTTCCATGTGTTCGTTTCTTTGTGAAAAGTTTTGATTTTTTCTTGTGCGGGGGGGGGGGGGGGGGGGGGGGAATCACTAACATTAAACTTCACATGCATAAGCTGTATCCAGCTGTCACAGTTTATGCAGTGAACATGTTGATTCGACCACGGAAGAAATAGTGGGCGCAATCCTGATTATACTGGAAACAGATGTCATACAATAAATATTGATTTACTGTTTTGGCATGATTCGCATCCGTTTAGAAGTGTCAAGACTGCATCAGGTAGTATTTTAGTGCTAGTTTAGGCCAATGAAATGGTTCAGTTTTGACAACATCGCCCCAAATGGTTTATTCTTTACCATAACGGGGCCTTCGGAAAGACGTCCTCCTGATTTTCTTCACGCATAGGTCAGAAGACGTTTCAAATGATACAACTGTATTTTCATGAATATTTTTTGCTCCGATTGTTACATTCCAAAACGTATCGTTTTTCAAAGCTGAGACTGAATAACAAGCCATATTTAAAAATGAGAGAGAGAGAGAATGGTAAAACACACAGCACGCTAGCAATCATCAAACTCCTCCCATAACACAAGGCACTGGAACATTTTCATTGCATAATTCCCTACCGTTTCTCTCTGCCAAACCAAACTGATACGTTACGAAAAAAGACTTTATATGCCAGTCAAGGCTAAATTCACTTTTTACACCATTTCATAGAACAAATGTGCCTTATTAAATTTGTCTATCGGGGCTAAATTTTGTCTTTTCTTTAAATGGGTGTTGTAAAGGGAGTGCAGACGACTTACAAAGCCAAATACAGAAAATACTGCGCTGTGTTCACTGTTCAGCTACATCTTTCAATGATTTTCCTAACATAACACCCTTCTACTCGCTACCTAAACAATTATGTTCATCAATCACCCAGGGCAATTTGTCATATCAGAAAATGTGATTCCTTTCCCCGAAAGGCCACGAAAAGGCCATTAATTTTCTTCCTCTACTGGCAGCTTTTAAGTTTAAAAAAAAAGAAATGACAGTTGCAAGCAAGTAAAACTGGTCCAACAACTTCGCTGCATGCCTGAAAGGATAAGTGGAGACTTGAACAAAGTACGCGGGGGCCTGAGATCTTGCCAAACGTTTACGTATAGATGATCCTTTCAGGGATTCATGAAAGTTACAAGAGAAAAAAAAAGTCCTTCCACGCTGTATGAAGGGCGTAACATTTAAAATACAGGTTTAATAGAAGCTGTTACTGTTTTGATCAAAAAACATGCTAAAGATATCACGATCTGAATGACCGGGCCTCTTTTTTTTGTTTCTTTTCCTGCTTACTTTCCTTCCTGTTGCGGCTTCTGGTCAGTTTTTATTTACAATCAATCCCAAACCACAGAACTGGATAAATGAGATGGATGCACAACAACAACAACGGCGGCACATACAATAATAGTGATCGCTTCAGTTAAAACCAAGGGCGGGAAAATTGTTGGTTTGTCCAGCCCGACTCTCGATCTGACACCATAAAGAACAAATAAATATGTGTGACCAATATCTATCTCTACTAAGTAATTTTCAGTCAGTTTCATCAGTCCATTCATCTAGTTTCCGTCCGTCCCCCTCTCTCTCTCTCTCTCATCCTTTTCTCACTTTACTGGCTCATGTTTCCAGTAAAGATCTGAGCTGCCTATTGGATTAATTTGTGTCTTTCACCTTTCCTTCCCCCCCCCCCCCCGGCCAATCAGTCTGTGTCGATGTCACTGGAAAACGACAAAAATACACCCGGTAATCAGTACCTCGCGCGTCGGTTCCACCCAGCGCCCAGTTTCCGTGACGACCATTACATCATTATCTAAACTTAGCCAGGGGAATAACACTGTAGTCGCTAGAACCACGAGATCGATAGCACCCACCAGCTCTAACACCACCCATACTATCCATAAGTACAAATGGACTGTCGCAAGCTAAATACTTAGTTGTATAATCCGTTCGTGTGTTCAGAGACAATGGAGAGGCCTTACCATTGTCTCCTTAGGCTGTACGTTTCTTTGATGATAAATTATCGTCATCACTGACGTGAGACCATTCATATTTCATCTATCAATTGACGATAGACCAGTCATATTTTACCAAAATCTCTATATTACTTTCCTCATCAGCTGTCGATAACCTATTCAAATGTTAACCAAGTTTAAACTTCCGAAATCATTTATCGATCTAGTTTATTGATTGTTCATTCTTGTACTAGTAATTCGCCTCACTGTCCGGGGTCACAGACTACCGCACACACGAAATTTCCCTTCCTAATCTACAGAAAACCGCCAGAAGAACACTATGATAAACAGAATGACCAGAGTGCACGAACACACTTCTCCGTTCTATTTCTCTTTCCCTCTTTCACAGTCAAACAAACATACATACATAAACACGCATACAGATATACGCCTTTACTGAACAATATATTCATCCGCAATCTCATCCAATGTTGTTTTTTTTTCTTTCTTTTACGAAATATATTGACTAGCATCTGAATATACGTTTTCAAGTAAGGCAATTTTCCGCTCGGTGAAACGCCCGATGCCTGTACAGACGCCAGTTTCCACCTAGCTGGCCACCACGCCCGGATGGGAAATCGCGGTGATGCGCACGTATCCATGCACAAAAATACACTTCCTCACCCCGCCCTATTTCCAGCACAAACAGCTTGTTGTCAGTGCCAAAACCATGGTCATAATGACCTGCGAGTAAGGGTTTTAAATTCATTTCGATATTGTTCCGTATTCCTCACTATTTCCTGTTTTTAATTAACACCAATCGCCAAGGAAAATGTACCGCGCTTTAGTTCCATTATTTTGCTCCAATTAATTAAAAACTTCCCCGTGGAATCGTATTTAGATATCCTATGGTTGTGAGTTAAACAAGGAATGTTTACCAACCAGTCTGGTAACACAATGGATGAAAACAGCCTGCCTTATGATGATCAGTTCGCCACAAAATCAATAACATGTAATCATCTGTTTCTCTTTGTCTGGGTGTGAAGACGTTTATCAGGTCAAGGACAAACGTAATTAGTTTTCTAGGTGACAGAATAAGTGGGCTGTTTCTGATTCTACATAATCACTAAACTTGTGACAGAGTTGACAGTGTTACGTCAGCAACTGGGCAGAGGAATCGATTACTTTTATTATACAGAGTTCTGTCCGTTTTCTAGAAAGGTAGTCTATGTTTGTGCTTGTATTATATATGAGAAAGAGAGGGGGACGGAAAGGGGAGGGGGGAGAGATGTGGGAGAGAGAGAAACAGGAAAGACATGGAGGAGAGAGAGAGAGGAGAGATAGACAGGGGTTTAACAGGGGGGACAGAGAAGGTTAGAGAGAGGCCAGAAAGACAGAGAAAGACCAAGACCAGGACAGGACGAATGGGAGCAAGGCAAAGAACTTCGGGGATAAAACCTCAGCTGCGTATGATGGGATAGCCTTGTGTGAAGAGAAATGAGTGAAATCTGAACAGAGAAAAAAAAAAATCATCACTTTACAGGTGTGAAGCCCGGGATAATCAACAGCCAAAAATTACATAAATGACTCCATTCACTGGCCTCTCCCTACCAATCTGATCCACATTCATCTACATCATTGACCTATAATTTATTGATCTCTCTCTTATTCCACCTTGTTGCACGTATCACGCCCGGATGTTCAATTTACGATGATGCGAAAGCGTTCAGGCACGAAATTACACTTTCTCACCCGTGCGCACCACAAACGCTAACTGTCAATGCATCGCTGTGACATAGACCATCAAGGAAGCTCCGCAGCCACTGCCAGGGGCGCGAGGTATTTTACATTATAAGCCATTGCTGAACAGTGAAAACAACTCAGTGCTTTCTCTACCTAAGGCACATTGCGAGTGACGTCACAGAGTGTTTTTGTTTTGTTCTTCCGACATCCAAGATGGCCGGTGGATCAGCTGATGAGTGTAACTTCGAGATAAATGTCTGAGCGGTTAAAATGCCTGCTGGTTGCATTGCAGTTGACTGTTATGACAGGGGTTAAAAGGATGGATCCAAGCTGGTCAGATTCCCTACCATCCGTGTAAACAAGGGAAAGGAAGTGAAAGAATTGACCGAACGTCTCCCATGTGCACTGTTTACTGTAGTGAACTACTTTCAGCTCGCCGCTGGTTGGTCCGCGACGCCTCGAGTGCTCGCAGTGCAAATCAGCTAACGAATCAAAATCAATGTCATAAAGGGGTGGACTCTACAGAATGTTTGGGAACATCTGACTTGCGCTATTTTTGGACGCCACAGGAGCAGTAATATAGACCATGTTAAAACAATGCTCCACCTTAATGTTGCATTATGGTTTAAAAATGAGGCGAACAGCAAATTCAGTGACGTCAGCGGAAACCACGCTACAATACCATCCATTTGGTCGTCTAATTATCCATTTGACCCGAGGACAGAACACTAATTAATTTTAATCACCAACAAAAATCCGCCAGTGAGAAACCAACTGTTGCTATGGTGACGGCCCAGTGAAATGTATGACGTCAACACAAATCCAACTACCTTAGTCTGAACGAGGCTCTGTCACAGATGGGGGTGAAAGGTTCCCATGCCCTAAAACCATTCTGCTTGAAACGTACATTGTAAGAATATGTTCCAACATTGTGTCATGTGCAGTATATACGAACAGTTTAGTTACCAAGGAATAATAATTCATGTTCGCGACCTTAGTTCGTGTTTGTTCCCTCTCCGTATATTTCTGAAAAACTGGAGATCTTTTAGAGTGTGGAAGAGGTATAACAAATGCACAATTTGGCACTTGTTTAAAATGCGTTGTGGCACTTATCCAGTTGTTCCAGTTTATTCGAAGTCCTTATCATAATACCAAAGCCATAAACGTTTAAACTTTAATTTCTCAGTTGAGCAAAAAAGTGGAGTTGGAAGAAACAAAAATTAATACCACGTATTGCCACTGAAAATTTTGTGCAATTCAAAAAGTGGACGGTGATACCATGCTTGGCAGATTATGACTTTTTTGGGGGGTAAGGTCTCAAGACTTGCTTGTCTAATTTGCTGTTATCGACTACTAGCAGATGGACTTCTATTCTATCCGTAAAAGGCCAAACTTTAAAAGTGTTTTCTCTCCTGGCACAATGTGACCCTTATCGTATTGAAGTGGTTTCTCCCAACTCAAACTCAAACTTTCCCGCCACGTTACTGCACTCTGACTTAGTTTACTATCGCCAATCAATCAAAGGACAACACCCCAATCTATAAACTAAAATATCTATAAACCCAAGTTCTGAACCCTTTTCATAAACCCAAACTCTATTCCTAAAACTAACCATACAACCTGGATAGAGCGTAGCCATGAACTCGGTCATAGATCTGTATTCAGTATTCCACATGTCAAGATGCCGTGGCGTGAACAAGCCTGAATACGAACGACTCCGTGTTTTAATTGAGGTTTTACGGCCCTCAGTGACATCTGTTGCATTTTTTTCCATACTTCATCACCCTCAGTATACAAGTCTTCTATTTCCCATTTGAGAACTCTGGCTTAAACGTTTGAGCTCCTCTTTGGAAGAAACATGATAATTTAGAAACGCTGAGTATTATCATCTTTTCACGGACATCAAATAGACTTGAAATTAACAGGCAGGAAATATACCATACATTAACCGAACCGCTGGTGATATGAACTCAATTTTTGCAATAAATGGACACCGAACACTTGAAAACTGGGGTGAATAGTGAATGCATGTAGACTCTGGCGATTCAGTATGACAAAACTCCATCATTCTCATCCTGCTGGATGACATGCCAGGAAACAGCTGGCAATGACTAGTGAAGGGTGAAACTGGAAAAAACTCTTTGCATAACAGTTTTGTACATTTAACAGGAGAAATGAAAGTAAAAACTAAGCCGTTGCTTTCATTATTCAATGCTATGCCAATTTACGACAAAGGCACACCTTTGTCCTACGTGGTCATTAAATTAATTTTACACCTTGGATTTGGGTGGAATTAAGGGTAGGTTTGGAAAGGGAATACTGCACCAAAACTTA
This sequence comes from Onchidella celtica, assembly GCA_963931925.1. Classification (NCBI taxonomy): domain Eukaryota; kingdom Metazoa; phylum Mollusca; class Gastropoda; order Systellommatophora; family Onchidiidae; genus Onchidella; species Onchidella celtica. The sequence goes on along the minus strand of OZ007568.1, from coordinate 62,178,415 downwards.
CATCGCTGGGGAGTGGGAGAAGAAAGAAAAAAGAAAGATGAGAATGAGGGAGAGAGAGGGGAGAAAGGAAGAGAGAGAGAAGAAAGTGAGACAGAGAGAGAAGAAAATGAACAGAGAGAGAAAATAATGACTCCCTCTGCAGCGAACCCCCCGAGGTTCTATCATTCAGTTTAAAGTCAGCCCGAACTTTCACACTGGCTCTGTCGCCTTGTTCTGTGTTAACACAGATTGCACCCCTTTGAATGCTCTTTTTCCCCCCGTACCGTAAGTTGTCAGTAAACATTGTATGTATTTTGTTGTTGTTATTGTAATAACTAAAACACTACTACTCTGAAGGACCCTCCCGGTCCAAACCAGATACAAGGCTGTGCGAGTACAATGATCGGATACGCCACAAATTAATCAAAAAATATTTCGTACTCTGAACAAAGTGGCCCCGTGTCAGCTCGAACCGTATTGTACTGATCGAGCATTTCATGAGACCAGCAACCGAATCCGATTGACAAGGGCCTTCGCCCTGACCGCCTGGCAGACAGCACACTCAACCGGTTTGGCCAGATTTCTGCCTGCAGAGGTGGCAAAATTTTGCCTCAGCTCTTTATCTTATCAAGGGACCGTCAGTCAGGCGCGGCCGATCGCCGATCACATAATGATTGATTACAGTTAATATTAATGTAGGCCATGGTTACTGTACTATCTGCTCTTACATAACGAATACAATATGAGTGTTTTAAACATCTCTCTTTCTCTTTGTGTGTGTGCGTGCATTACAGAATGCAAACACTCCGATTTGCGTCACAGAAGTGTCTGATAAACAGAATACCGTAAGGATCTATTAATAATTATATTGTAATTGGTGATGAGAACAGTGTTTTCAAAAAAGAACCAAAATTAAAAAAAATCAGAGTTGTACAATGACAACATTGCAATCTTAACAACGGCCTAACTAAGCAGACTCGGGGCATTCTGGACTGAATAAATACATTATGCAACAACACCAAAGGTTCTTCACCTGTACAATCAGCACCCCACAATTTAGTATCAATACAGTAAATAAAGCAATGGCATCTTACTTGTGCTCGCTAAACTTTGGCAAAATTCAAACAGCAAACTCTGGTTCTTAAAAAATGACGAGTCAGTACAGCTTGGGGTTCACATCTTCTACAAACGGGATCCCTGACAAATCCAACTGGTGACATTTAATGTGTGCACATGAAGTACAAGGAAGTCTGAGCCTGAATTTGGGTTTGGAGAAACACATCGACACGATAACGACCATATTATTCTAAGAAGAAGCAAGACGACAGGCAAAATATAACAGAATGATGGTACAGAAGGAGACCACCCCTAAAGTGCCCACAACTACCCGCTAAGGAAAGGCATATTACAGTCATAAAATCTCGGATGGGACATTTTCACTAAGCATTTGTCCCACTATTTCTGAATCTGACTTCTTTTTTTTTTTTTCTTTTAACTTAAACTATCAATATGCTGCCGCCACGCCTTCCCCAACACTTCTATGGTCCACAAAAGGTTCGGAGCCCCTGCCGTTTAACACCCAAACGTCAGTGCAAGCATAAATAAAACCTGTCGCCCGATAATAAATTGTGGAATAATTTTGGACTCCCCGATATGGCATGACTTTAGTTTTCTTCTTATTCTCCTTCACCTATGATCATATTATTATGCTCTCTCTCTCTCTCTCTCTCTCTCTCTCTCTCTCTCTCTCTCTCTCTCTCTGTCTGTCTCTCTCTCTCTCTCTCTGTCTCTCTCTCTCTCTCTCTCATCTCTCTCTCTCTGTCTCTCTC
>OZ007568.1:62144107-62171607 GCA_963931925.1 Onchidella celtica | reverse complement strand
GATCAGATCACCTGGGAATTGCTTGGGGGGGGGGGTAGAGCTGTTTCAATAGTATTTGACGTGGAGCCGACGGGGGTGGCTATTAGGATAACTAATGCACACTCGGTGGGCGTCTTGGGACGCTACCTGACTGGGTATAAATCCCCGAACGCTCCTTCCAACTTCAGACCGCTGAGAGCACTCACCAGCTTCGTGCCGAAGAGGAGACCACAACTGCAACTGTAACTTTGTACTAGTCTTGTGAGTGGGGAAGGTCAGGGAACCCGCAAACATCCTTTGTCAGAGCGTGGTATCTTTGGTATCTTGTCGGCATTTGAGCTGTTGCTGAGTGGTAAGTTAATTGTACGATGTATGTGTATTTTACTTAATGTTCATGATTGTAGAACCTAAATCTAGTGGGTTTACTTTGGTATAACTACTGCCTCTGAGAGAGTCACGGAAACGCCGTTACATATATGTTACGAAACCTTATAGGATGGGGTCTGTTAGAGAGAGCGTTATTCTTCGTGGGGAACGTGTAAATATCATTAAAACTGTATTGATCGTTTATTCTATTGCCTATATGGGAGCCTATGGAGTATGGGAGCTGCAGCCTGACTTATAACAGTGTCAGCGGTTAAAAGTATTAATGACGAATATCCGTCATGGAGTAAGTACGGAAGTCATGCCTTCCAGCAGTAGATTAGGAAGTTGCGATTGTTTTTCTACAGAGGAGGAAGAACAACACCTTCTTGGCTTCTCAACTTCTTGTACTTTGATTAACGACATCGTGGCTTCTTGGCTTCCCGACCTATTGGTACCTGCCGATACCTGTTGATCTAACTGCGCAGTCAAGCCAGGGTAGAGAGGAAGAACCAGTGCCCCGATAGCGCCATACACCCCTAAAGGAGAGGTTTCCTTATGCTGAATGTTCCCATGTGTTTTATAAAATGTGCTAGAAATTGAATATTACGAAGCCATTTAATTAGCATGTACTGATTTGCATCAACTTCATTCCATCGAAATTCACATGAAATTGTATGACCTATGTTCCTATTATTATTGAATGAATTAATAATTATTGTATATATGTAAGCAATACAGATATCGTTTGTTATAACTTATAGAAGAGAGATAGTCGATTATTTAGTGTGTTTGTGCCGTGCCCATCACGGCTGGTGTCAGAAGAAAGTTAGTGAGAGAAAGTGGAAACATCACAATGGTGTCAGAAGTGGGATCCTGCTAGTAAATAACATTTAATTTTGATCTGGGTCGTGTCAAGGGGCTATTGTGTGATTGTGTGGACAGGTCATCTGCCCTGAGGCGAGTGAGAGAGATTGACATTTAGTGCCTGCGACATGCTCTGATTTTACCATTGCATTGACTGTTCAATTTTATCTTTTGTCACAGAGAAAATTGTTGTTTGCTATTGCAGGAATATTGTTGTTAACTTCACAGTTACGATCCACGCTTTATTGTTAGCTTTGTTTACAGGTCAATTGCTGATGGACTATCTGGGCGCACTGAAGCTTGCCAGACAAGAAGGCATTAGTGATGAGGAATTCAAAATTAGGTGGGACGAAGAGAAAGCCCAAAACCGAGAACAAAGGGCTATCGAACGAGAAGAAAAGGGGCGCGAACGAGAAGAAAAGGAGAAGGAAAGACAATTTGAAAGGGAGAGAATGGAATGCGAACGGGAACTAGCCAAAAACGGGTGTCACAATGGTAAAGGGAATGGAAAATCTGCTGCCCCGAAGGTACCTAAAATTGCCATTTTTGATGACTCGCGCGAGGATCTCGACTCGTATTTGAAAAGATTTGAAAGGCTCGCGCAGGCAAATGATTGGGAAGAAGACACCTGGGCAGACATGTTAGGGGCATTGTTAACTGGCAGGGCGTTAGATGTTTATTCCGGTCTCAGCGATGAAGACAGTAGGGATTACGAGAAGGTAAAGAAGGTGTTGTTCAAGAAGTATCACCTCACGGCAGAGGGTTATAGGCGTAAGTTTAGGGAGAGTCGTCTAGATAAGGACGAAACTTATACGCAGCTGTCCGTGAGATTGCAGAGATATTTTGAGAGGTGGGTAGACCTCTCAGAGGCAGAGAGAACAATGGAAGGGATTACGGATCTGTTAGTCAGGGAGCAGATGTTGAAGATTGTCGACTGTAATCTTTCCATATATTTGAAAGAGAGGGACCCCAAGTCCGTGCATGAGTTAGTTGAGATGGCGGACTTGTATAGTGAGGCTCATCAGTCGAAGCGAGGGCTGGAGCAACAGCAGAAGTCAGGTAAGAGGGTTGAGGAGAGCAGAAGTAAGGGTTTAGGAGTGAGTAAACCGGTATGCTTCAACTGTGGCTCTCCCAATCACCTGAGTAGGCAGTGTGACCAGGGCAGGACGAAGAAGGGTGCTGCTGCCACTGTCGAGGACAACCGAGGTAAGTCCCAGCGTGAGAGTGGGCGTGGTTGTTTTGTGTGTGGGTCACTTCTCCATATTGCGAGATTCTGTAGGAAGAGACAGAAAGAGACGACCGCAGTCGTACTAACCAGCGATGAGGAAGCCGATGACAGTCAGTGGGAGTCATCGGGCAGGGCGAATACTCAACCAGGGGCTGAGCAGAGTGTTGGGCCACAGACCTTCATTTCTTGGGAGACGGAAGGTAAGAGTATTGAGTTAGAAGGTTCGACAGAACATGAGCCCGAAGACGATGTTCCGGAGAATGATTTATCCGCTCCATTTTTGGAGAAGGGGAGGATAGGGGATAAAGAGATTACTATCCTTCGTGACACGGGATGCACGTGTGCGATTATAAAAAGGGACAAACTGCCTCCTAACAGCTTAACTGGGAAGAACAGGAGTTATGTCCTGATGGACGGGACGAGAAGGTCTGCTCCTGTCGCGGAAATGTGGGTAGAAACCCCATTTTATACTGGGCTTCTCAAAGCGCTAGTAGTGGAAGACCCAGTGGCCGATTTGATTATAGGAAACATAAAGGGGGCGTCTCTTGAGAAGATAAGTGTGGTACTCACGCGATCTCGCAAGGTGGAGATTGACAAGGAAGAGCATGAGTGTGAGAATGCGAGTGCGAAAGTGAGTCAGACCACAGATAATGAGGAGGCCAAGGGCAACTCAACGGAGGAGGTAAGGGTAGGGGCCAAGATAGGGGAACTCACACCAGGTGAGATAGCCCGGGCCCAGAGAGAGGACGAAACTTTGAGAGTTTTAAGGGAGAGAGCCACGTTGGAGCAATCGGCTGAGGTAGGTACTCACATAAAGGAGAGTAAGGGAATTTACTATCGGGTAAAGAAGGCCGGGGCTGGACGTGCTGATGTGGAGCAGTTGTTGGTACCTAAGCAGTACCGAAGTGAGCTGATGAAGATAGCTCACGAAGGAGTGTTCGGGGGACACTTAGGAATTTCGCGCACACAGGACAGAATAATGCAGTCGTTCTTTTGGCCTGGGATAGGTGCGGACGTAGGTCGTTTCTGTCGATCGTGTGACGCGTGTCAAAGGACATCCAATAAAGGTAGGGTGACAAAGGTACCCCTAGTGCCGACACCCCTGATCGACACGCCCTTTTCGCGCGTCGCCATAGATTTGGTTGGTCCACTTCCGCGTACGGAACATGGGAGATCGCGTTATATTTTGACGCTAGTAGATTATGCCACGCGTTTCCCGGATGCCGTAGCCTTAAGGGGGATATCAGCTGAGCAGGTCAGTGAAGCGTTAATGGAAATATTTTCTCGGTTAGGCATACCAAAGGAAATAGTTTCAGATAGGGGATCACAGTTTACCGGTGAGCTGATGAGAGAGGTCAGTGCACTTCTCAAAACGAAACAGATATTCTGCTCGTCTTACCACGCGATGGCCAATGGTCTGTGTGAAAGATTTAACGGAGTGCTGAAGAATATGCTTCGCCGAGTAGCTCATGACAGACCCAAGGACTGGGACAGAATGTTGTGTCCACTGCTGTTCGCGTATCGCGAAACCCCACAGGCCAGTACAGGTTTTTCGCCGTTTGAACTAGTGTTCGGTCACCCTGTGAGAGGACCACTTGCAATACTGAAGAATCTGTGGACTGGGGAAGCGGAGTCAGAAACGAGGTCATCGTACGAATACGTGGTAGATATGAGGGAACGATTGGAGGATGCCATGAAAGTCGTAGCCGAGAACAGCAGCGTCGAAAAACACAGGCAGAAGAAATACTACGATAGGGGGGCCAAACAGAGGAAATTCCAAGTGGGCGATTCCGTCCTCATACTTCTCCCAAGTGACGGATCGAAACTACAGATGACTTGGAAAGGGCCTTACAAAGTAGAAGAGCAGAGAGGGTCAGTGAACTACATGGTGAACGTCAAGGGGAAGAGACGACTGTATCACGCGAATATGCTGAAGAAGTATATTGAGAGGGAAGACGAACAGGAAAACACAGAGGCAATAGCTGCAGCTATAATTGACGAGACCGATGAAGGAGAGGAAGCGACTTCGATGCCTCTGGAGACAGTCATGCCTAAGCTAGAACAGACCGAAACCTACAGGGATGTACAGTTAGGGGACACGCTAGATCAGGATCAGAGAGAACAGATGCAAGAGCTCATGGAAGAATACAAAGATATATTTACCGATGTACCGGGGCTCACTGACCTGATCAAGCACAAAATCCCATTGCTAGATCAAAAACCTGTGAAGGTAAGACCCTACCAACTACCGTACTCAACTAGAGAAGCTGTCAATGCTGAGGTAGGCAAGATGCTTGCGGCCAGAATCATCGAACCGTCCGAGTCCCCGTACAATAGTCCAATTGTATTAGTTAAGAAGCCCGATGGTCAACATCGTTTCTGCAACGACTACAGGCGGCTAAATGTTGTGACTGCCGATGACGCCGAACCGATGCCTGAGGTAGAAGCCATTATTTCCAATCTAGCGGAGGCAAAATATTTCAACAAGCTGGACTTGACAAAGGGCTTTTATCAAGTTCCGATGGCCGAGGAAGATAAACACCTGACGGCGTTCGCCACACCGTTTGGGCTATACCAGTACAGGGTCATGCCGTTCGGGTTGAAGGGATCCCCCGCCACATTTAACAGGCTCATGAGGAAAGTATTAAAAGATGCTGGCGAAGGGGTAGATGCATTTGTAGACGACTGTCTTATACACAGTGCAAATTGGCCTGACCACTTGGAACGTTGTCGGAATGTCTTCGAGCGACTGAGACGGGCAAATTTAAAAGCTAGACCTACCAAGACGCTAATAGGGATGACAGAAGTCGAGTACTTAGGCCATAAGCTGGGACAGGGGACTGTAAGACCGCAGGAGAGTAAGGTGCGAGCCATTGTCGACTGTGACCGACCGACGACCAAGACACAAGTGAGGAGTTTCCTGGGGCTAACGGGGTACTATCGGAAGTTTGTACCAAATTACAGTGCAATCTCGGCGCCGTTGTCAGACCTCACAAAGAAGTCCCAGGGCACAAAGTTCGCGTGGGGACACGCGCAGGAGAACGCGTTCAATGCCCTAAAAATTTGTTTGAGTTCCGAGCCGATACTACGGATGCCAGACTGGAACAAGGAACTGATTCTCCAGACAGACGCATCTAACCTTGGAGTGAGTGGCTGCCTACTTCAAGAAGACGAGGGTACGAAGTATCCAGTTGTATATGTTAGCAGAAAGTTGAAACCCGCGGAGAAGAACTACTCAACAATTGAAAAGGAATGCCTGGCCATAGTTTTCGCCGTTAGTAAGTTGCAGGCGTATCTGTACGGGAGAAACTTCGTGTTAGAGACGGACCACCGACCTCTAACTTGGATGCGAACTAAAGACCAGAAGAACGCGAGGGTAACTAGATGGAACCTGGCGCTGCAACCATATAACTTTCGAGTCAGCAACATCAGGGGGCGAGACGCTCTATGGGCCGACACTCTATCTAGATTACCAGTAGATTAATAATTTTATTAGCCGATTTTGCCAGGGAAAATCGACTTAAGTGGGGGCGATTGTAACAGGGTGATAGATTGGCAAGGTATAACTAGTAGTTATAATAATATTGTGCCTATAACTAGCGTGGGAAGATAGTTAACGGCGGGGAGACAGAGTCATTGTAGGCCAGAGGGGGAAAGTATGGGATGCAACTGAAGCGCTTTGACACCCGAAAAGGGTAGTGTTTACTTGACCGCCGTACTTGACGATCAGATCACCTGGGAATTGCTTGGGGGGTAGAGCTGTTTCAATAGTATTTGACGTGGAGCCGACGGGGGTGGCTATTAGGATAACTAATGCACACTCGGTGGGCGTCTTGGGACGCTACCTGACTGGGTATAAATCCCCGAACGCTCCTTCCAACTTCAGACCGCTGAGAGCACTCACCAGCTTCGTGCCGAAGAGGAGACCACAACTGCAACTGTAACTTTGTACTAGTCTTGTGAGTGGGGAAGGTCAGGGAACCCGCAAACATCCTTTGTCAGAGCGTGGTATCTTTGGTATCTTGTCGGCATTTGAGCTGTTGCTGAGTGGTAAGTTAATTGTACGATGTATGTGTATTTTACTTAATGTTCATGATTGTAGAACCTAAATCTAGTGGGTTTACTTTGGTATAACTACTGCCTCTGAGAGAGTCACGGAAACGCCGTTACATATATGTTACGAAACCTTATAGGATGGGGTCTGTTAGAGAGAGCGTTATTCTTCGTGGGGAACGTGTAAATATCATTAAAACTGTATTGATCGTTTATTCTATTGCCTATATGGGAGCTGCAGCCTGACTTATAACAGTGTCAGCGGTTAAAAGTATTAATGACGAATATCCGTCATGGAGTAAGTACGGAAGTCATGCCTTCCAGCAGTAGATTAGGAAGTTGCGATTGTTTTTCTACAGAGGAGGAAGAACAACACCTTCTTGGCTTCTCAACTTCTTGTACTTTGATTAACGACATCGTGGCTTCTTGGCTTCCCGACCTATTGGTACCTGCCGATACCTGTTGATCTAACTGCGCAGTCAAGCCAGGGTAGAGAGGAAGAACCAGTGCCCAGATAGCGCCATACACCCCTAAAGGAGAGGTTTCCTTATGCTGAATGTTCCCATGTGTTTTATAAAATGTGCTAGAAATTGAATATTACGAAGCCATTTAATTAGCATGTACTGATTTGCATCAACTTCATTCCATCGAAATTCACATGAAATTGTATGACCTATGTTCCTATTATTATTGAATGAATTAATAATTATTGTATATATGTAAGCAATACAGATATCGTTTGTTATAACTTATAGAAGAGAGATAGTCGATTATTTAGTGTGTTTGTGCCGTGCCCATCACGGCTGGTGTCAGAAGAAAGTTAGTGAGAGAAAGTGGAAACATCACAGCCCCAAATCACTTTTTTAGTTCTTTGGGTCTGAAAATCAATCTCTGTGTCAAAAGCTCATGGCTCAATTCCTATAAATAATGACATTGCAATAATCAAGTCCATTGGCCTTAGAATTTGCTGGTGGCAATAAGCGAAAGAAAATCAGTTTTTTGGCTCTCCTGTAAAATTTTCGAAATCTCAGTTACAGGAGTCTTGCAGTATAGTGAAGATTTGCTCGTCTCTTTTGCACCCGTATCAGACAGGTCACAATCACGAAAAAGCGCACCAGTGCGTTTGGAACAGTGATAAGACAGAGATGTTCTTCGTGGGCTTTTCTAATCATAACCTTGTGAAAACCATCAGTCCCAATCCCAAACACATTAGGGTCAAGTTTCACCTAGAAAATAATTGTGGCGTTTCTAATTGTCATGTCGGTAGTCCGGTAGATGAAGAGAGGGTTTGCAGGATTTCAACAGAAGAACGAGAAGAGCAAATCGGAAAGGATCGCCAGTAGCCTAGGAATGTGCCCCTTTCCTGTGATCTTAAGGCTCGATGAAGCATAGGAGTAAAAAATAGACATTATTCAACATTGGCCTGTCGAAATCTCTCCCGCTCTGTGACTCCAGAATACAGATTTGTGCCGCACATTTACCCGCTCCTAGGGCGCCCACAGTACTCGTGTAATTATGGTGATCTTGTATTCTTACGCTACCATGTAACTAGTTCTCAAATCTGTTCATTTCTTTTAGCCTTTTTTAGAGACCACTGGTACTGTATAATCTCTTCTTTCACACTGTATTTCTCAAGAACGTTCACAATTATGCCATTTATCATCTAAGCAATTGCATGGCAGAGATTATAATCATTATAGTTTCATGATGGAGCAATCAGATTTTGTAACCCCCATAAGTCCCTACAGTGCCAGGGTCGTACTGACCCCTTCTCTCTCCACGTTCCAAACCGGAACCCTCTAAACTTATCTCCCATTCAAAGTTTGGTGGCGCGCTGGTACAAAACTATCGTAGAACAACAACTCAGGCTACCGTGTATTACAGCAATAAAGGTTCCTTTACCAAAAACGTCGATCCTAAACCCAAACCCAGATATCCACCTTTTTCTGGACCATCCTTACCTTCTTCCTGTCTGCTTATCTGTCTGCCTGTCTCTGTGTGAATATGTTTGTTGATTCCATAAGGAAGTCCTCTTGCTTCACCTTTCCACCACTTACATCCTAAATCTTCGGGAAAATTCACTTTTTCCGACACTTTAACCCGGACATGGTGATTCGCTTTAATACGCATCGCTTCACACATCCGTTCGCCCAGTTGCAAAAATAATACTAACATCAACCAATGGCAAAAACTCCCCACTCTTCTAACATTGCACTCTAATAACAGGCGGTCACCCAACTACTGTTGTTTTTGTTGTTTTTTTTTCACTGCTGCCCTCTCCTTCTTTCCGCGATACTCTTCGGCCAACAGTTGATGACCTTTCAGAGGATCTGGGGGCTCGGGTAAGGGAAGATCACTGGCTGAGAATACGAGTTATGTTTCTTTCATTACAAGACTAAATGATTCTTACATTACAGTTCCACAGATTACCACTAGTTATTTCCCGGCATTTTGTTACAATGTTGTCAGGGTTAGGATTTGAATTGCCGTGCTAGGTCACGCATTGTTTATTACATGGCATCATTGATTTTAGCCAGTGCAAACGTCCTTGAACTATTCCCGTGGACAGTTTGTTTTTGTAACGCTTTTCTTAGAGATGGAAAGAAAGTGGGTCAGGATAGAACGAATGGATAAATTAACAGTGACGATGCAGTTTTCGACCCCGTGGTTTGGGTGTACTTTAACAGGGAAAGACGGGGCGAATAAGGAGTGAAGAAATTCGTACATAAAACGTTTAGGGTGTAGAGACTTTGCGAAAGGTTTTGACATCCTAAGTCTGACTTTGTCTGTTACTATTAATAGAATCTATTGGCGCTGCGAGCGGAGCTCGAAGTGGATGCACCAATCAAATTTGAGCGGTCACGTGGACTTGCAGGAGATAAGCGAAGCCATCTTGAGATTTGGGCACTTCCATGTAGATCTTCCAGCTACGAAGGTCGTCGGCTAGAGGTTCAGCCAGAGAGAACCAACAGACTGTTAAGTCATGTCTATGTCCTGGATAGACAATGAAAATAATCCACAGCTATTTTCTCCAGTTCCCTGAAATCGTTTCAGGGAACCAATCGTAAGTCCATCAAAATGATTCGAGATGATGTGAATCTGACCCTAACTTTCCAGTAGAAGTGCGACCAAGGGAATGCAAGACCATAAAGTTTTACTTGCAATTAAGATCTAGAAAGAGTGACTGATATACACATTTGTAAATTGTAATTTGATGTGTCTGGATGAGGCTGGGGATTGCCAGCCCATCCTAGAACAGATCTAGATCTATCTTAACTACGTCAGTGTGTCTTGACGGTTTGATCCTTTATAAGCAGTTAAATGAGTTAATTTTGTCGTCTGAGACACTGCGTGTGCGCATTTTGAGAAGAGAGAGAATTTTGAGAGTGTTTTGAGAACACAGAGATATTTCGAATTTGTCGTGTTGAGAGAGAGATATATTTTTGATTCATCGCATTGAGAGAGCGATTCGTTTTTTGACAGTGATAACAGAGGACACTGGTTCGTCGCGTTGAGAGAGACGTAAAATTTGAGAGTGATCACTCGAGACATTAATTTATCGCAGTAAAGGCGATATATAGTATTTTATTGCAGTGGGAGCAACGGATAGACGGCACTGCCTTACTAGAATTTATATTGAGAGAGAGAGAGATAAAGTTTTTGCAGTTTAAGTGATACTGCCTGTAATTTTCAGAGAGAGATAAAGTGTTTGCAGTTAAGTGATACTGCCTGTAATTTTTAGAGAGAGAGATAGAACGTTCTTTTCGCGAAGCAGTGCTAACATAAGACACTGAATTAATATTAACAGTCAATAACTGTTCATATAATATAATTGATACCGCGATATACCGTAACATTGGGTAAATATTTACTAATTTTACAGACTTTAACATATCATGGCTGAGTTTCTTAAATATTTAGAATCTGCCAAAGTTCTGGGCATACCAGAGGAAGAACGCGCCTCGTGGTGCGAACAACAAGTAGAACAAGACCGAGATCTTGAGCATTGGCTAGCAGCAAGAGAGAGAAAAAAAGAAAGAGAGAAACAGAAGGAGAGGAAGCGTGAGCTAACGTTAAAGAAATCAGAGCCGCCTTTTGTTAAACAGAGGGATTTTCCGAATGAAGGTAATGTATCCCCGCGTCGAGGATATCAGACTTATTCTTTTTACGAGCCTCGCCCATATTATCGTGGCAACTACACAGGCCAACAATATAACCGGCCTCAGAGACCGCCTCGACGAGTGTATTTTGATGATAATCATAATTATAATAGACCGCAGGATCGGCCTTATCGTGGACACGACTCACACCGTATTATGTGCTTCAAGTGTAATCAGTTCGGCCACATGCGAAGATTTTGTACCGTAGAAATGGGAGCGGCAAATGCCTGCTCTGTACAATCTACACCCTATACAGATGTTGGTTATACTAATAAATCTTCATCGCAATCAAAGACTATTCCAGTCATGTCCGCCCTACATGAACTGGGTGAATTAACATTTTACCAGGGCCGCGTGAACGCTATTCGCGCTTCTGTTCTACGTGACTCCGGATGCACGACTATCGGCGTTCGACAGTCACTAGTCCGTCCAACACAATTTTTGGACAAGGAGGTAACTTGTATTACTTTTGGCGGATCTGTAGAGCGATTCCGTCTTGCAGAAGTTTATATTGATACACCTTTTCTCACAGGTATTGTTACTGCATGTGTACTGCCTAATCCGGTGGCTGATATAATCATAGGTAATGTACCTCAAGTAAATAAGTTTCCTATCGGTAACTTGGAAATTTGGACTGAGGATCAGAGTGTTGCTTGTGCGACAACACGCCTACAATCGAGCCGACGAGCAGACAGTCCATTGAGTAATCCTACTATTGAAGTGAACATAACGTCTAGTGCATTTCATGATGAGCAACATTCAGATCCCACATTGAAACATTTGTTTGCTAAGGTTGATCCTACCGCACCGGATACCTCTAAGTTTCTTATTAAAGATGACTTACTATATCGTAATTTTCGGAATAAGCGAGAGGCCGTTATGCAACTTGTAGTACCGAGATCTTTTCGTCGCGACATTATTCGTCTCGCGCATGACACTTCCTTGGCGGGTCACCAGGGAAAGGCCAGAACTAAGTCTCGAATACTATCCCAATTTTTTTGGCCCAGTATTTACGCAGATGTAAACCGGTTTGTATCAACATGTGACGTATGTCAAAGACGTACTCCTAAAGGAAGAGCATCGAGAGCTCCTCTGCAGGAGATGCCTATGGTTTCCAGACCATTTGAGCGCGTTGCCGTAGATATAGTTGGTCCTCTACACAAGTCAGACAGAGGACATCGTTTTATACTTTCTGTCATTGACTACGCAACCCGTTGGCCAGAGGCCATTCCGCTAAAAGACATTTCAGCTGATCATATCGCTGAAGCCCTTATTACTATTTTTTCGCGTCTTGGGTTTCCAGTTGAAATTTTATCGGACAGAGGTCCACAGTTTACCTCTGAGCTTTTTAAGAAAGTCTTGGAGTTGGTCGGGATTAAACAAAGATTGACATCTCCATATCACCCACAGTCTAATGGCTGCTGTGAACGTTGGAATGCTACCATGAAAAGTATGCTTGCGCGAGTTTCCGCCGACAAACCGAGTGATTGGGATCGACAACTCCCCGCTATTCTTTTTGCATACCGAGAACTACCGAACGCATCGACGGGTTTTTCCCCCTTCGAATTATTGTATGGTCGTAAGCCGCGTGGTCCAATGGCCATACTCCATGATTTATTCGCCGGATCAGACACCGACGACAACGATACGCGGTCTGCATATCAATACGTTGTAGACTTACGCCGGCGAATACTTAACGCATGTCAGCTCGCACAAAAATCTTCAGCTGCGCATGCTAGTCTTTATAAACAATATCGTGATCAAGGTAGCCGATTGCGAACCTTGGCTGTCGGAGACCAAACTCTTGTTCTCCTTCCGGAGACCAAAAATAAACTCCTTCTTACATGGAAGGGACCTTTTAAAGTTCTAAAGAGACTTTCTCGAGTAAATTATCTTATCAAGATTCGAGGACAGGACAAAGTCTTCCATATAAATATGTTAAAGCAGTACCTGTCCGACGATGATAATCGACAGAATAATCACCGAAATGTGGTTGCACAGGCCAATGCGGCCTTGGTTTCAGTTGACGATGATGATCCTATTAAGATAGAGAATTCAATACCCGCACTTCGATCTTCTGAAAACACTTCGGATGTGAATATAAATCCAGATTTATCTGAATCGCAAAGACAAGATTTAAGAGATTTGCTTAACGAGTTTACTACAGTCTTTACTGATCTACCAGGTAATACTTCTTTGGTACAGCATGTTATAAGATTAAAGACGGATATACCCGTCTTTGTTAAACCATATCCGCGTCCGCTGCACGCACAAGAGACTATAATAACCGAGGTACGTAACATGTTTCACCTGGGAGTGATAGAGCGATCGACGAGCCCATATAACTCACCCATCGTCTTAGTGAAAAAAAAAGATGATACCGTGCGTTTTTGTATTGATTATCGTAAACTTAATGAGGTTACGATATATGACGCTGAACCGATTCCCAACCAGGAGAATCTTTTTGCTCAGTTAGCGAGGGCAACGATTTTTTCTAAAATCGATCTTTCCAAAGGTTATTGGCAAATTCCGCTTGATGAGAATAGCAAGCAATATACCGCCTTTCAGACTCCGTTGGGTCTTATGCAGTGGCGCTATATGCCTTTCGGGTTAGTTACAGCCCCTGCTACTTTCGCCCGTATGATGACAATATTACTCCAGGGTATGAGTTCCGTATTGTCGTATTTTGACGACATTTGTATTTATGAAACCGATTGGTCAGGCCACATCGCAGCCCTACGACAAGTTTTTATTGCTCTTCGTCGAGCTGGCCTTACGGCGAAACCCAGTAAGGTGTTTTTAGGCTACAATAAAATTAATTTTCTGGGCCATACAATTGCCCACGGCGTTCAGACTCCTGATGACAAGAAGATAACTACCATCTTAAAGCTCCAACCACCTCGAACTAAGAAAGAAGTTCGTAGTTTATTGGGCTTTCTTAACTATTATAGGAAATTCATTCCAAATTTTTCTTCGCTTACAGCTCCGTTGTCGGACCTCACAAGAAAGAATTTTCCTAATAAAGTGAAATGGACAACCGAATGTGCTGATACACTTCGTACCGTTCAACAACTGTTTTCCACCTCTCCCATTCTCATACTACCAGATATAAACCAAACATTTATTGTCCGCACTGATGCGTCGGACAAGGGATTGGGAGCTGTGTTATTACAGGAACGAGACGATACTTTGCGGCCATGTCTATACGCCAGCCGCAAGTTGCTAGATAGAGAATGCCGCTATGCAATTATCGAGCGAGAGTGCCTCGCTATCATTTTTGCTGTAAACGCATTTTCGAGATATCTACTTATGTCCGAGTTTATAATTGAAACGGACCATCGTCCGTTGTTATTCTTAAAGACTAACAGGGCTAAAAATGCTCGATTAACGAGGTGGAGTCTTGCACTCCAGGAATACCGGTTTGTTATCCGGTCTATCCCGGGCGGTGACAATTCCCAAGCTGATATTTTGTCACGTCTCATTTAAATTCCTATTAAAGAGTGTTGTGTCTTGTATTGGGGTTGGATAGTGCTTGTCCCCCTCAATTCTAGACGGTGGATGGATTCACATTTATCTTGTTCATTACGTTATGAACCATTTTTACAACCTTTCTTTTTTTTGTGAATATCCTTTTTCCACCAGCGTCATTCCTGACTTTGACCTGAACTTCTGGCAAACCTGACGCCCTTGTCAGCGGGTCAATGAGATGAAGACATGGCAAACCAAGCTACCAGAGCTACTGCTGCCATTGGATACCACAGTATTTTAATTAACAATATATTGTGTGTGAATGTGTATATAAGCAGCAATTGTGTGTGTTGACTAAATAATTATGAGCCTATTTCTTCAGTAAGGCTTCATTATTTGATAATAGTTATACTTTAATCCAGCAGTATACAGTGATATACTCATTATTATTATAGATGTTTCTGAGAATTTGGATGGTGTGCAGTAAGAATGTTTAAATAGAATAAATTCTATAGAACGTGGCATCAATAATTGTATGCTTTTTGTCCATCCACTATGCACGTTCTTAGTTAGATTTTTCTTCTCAAGCTTAAGACTCATTTTTCTACAGTACTACTTAAGCCCCTACCACAATAACTTTGAGATTTCTTGGATCTTATCGTGTAAATTTTTCTTAAAATTTTCACTGGGGTGGGGGATATGTCAGGGTTAGGATTTGAATTGCCGTGCTAGGTCACGCATTGTTTATTACATGGCATCATTGATTTTAGCCAGTGCAAACGTCCTTGAACTATTCCCGTGGACAGTTTGTTTTTGTAACGCTTTTCTTAGAGATGGAAAGAAAGTGGGTCAGGATAGAACGAATGGATAAATTAACAGTGACGATGCAGTTTTCGACCCCGTGGTTTGGGTGTACTTTAACAGGGAAAGACGGGGCGAATAAGGAGTGAAGAAATTCGTACATAAAACGTTTAGGGTGTAGAGACTTTGCGAAAGGTTTTGACATCCTAAGTCTGACTTTGTCTGTTACTATTAATAGAATCTATTGGCGCTGCGAGCGGAGCTCGAAGTGGATGCACCAATCAAATTTGAGCGGTCACGTGGACTTGCAGGAGATAAGCGAAGCCATCTTGAGATTTGGGCACTTCCATGTAGATCTTCCAGCTACGAAGGTCGTCGGCTAGAGGTTCAGCCAGAGAGAACCAACAGACTGTTAAGTCATGTCTATGTCCTGGATAGACAATGAAAATAATCCACAGCTATTTTCTCCAGTTCCCTGAAATCGTTTCAGGGAACCAATCGTAAGTCCATCAAAATGATTCGAGATGATGTGAATCTGACCCTAACTTTCCAGTAGAAGTGCGACCAAGGGAATGCAAGACCATAAAGTTTTACTTGCAATTAAGATCTAGAAAGAGTGACTGATATACACATTTGTAAATTGTAATTTGATGTGTCTGGATGAGGCTGGGGATTGCCAGCCCATCCTAGAACAGATCTAGATCTATCTTAACTACGTCAGTGTGTCTTGACGGTTTGATCCTTTATAAGCAGTTAAATGAGTTAATTTTGTCGTCTGAGACCTAAGTATATCATTTGTGAGATAGTAGGCAGTCTATATTTCTGAAGATAAATAATTACTAAGTAAACTGTGTATGAATCAGAATGATATAGAGTTTCAAATCTTTTAAGAATCTAGAGGAGATTTATAGTTATGTATTTTAGTATTTTCATTTGATGCTGCTGATGTTGTCTTTTAATATGTAAACGATAGACGAAATTGTTAGGAATTTAAGTAATAAATTTGTGGCCCTACAAGGTCCTTGATATAACCTACTCGAAATTGTTATTAGTGTATGTGGCATGGTATGGCAGAGTAATTTCTAAAACCTCTCGATATTTTATTAAATGCAGTCGAACACCTAAATTCCATAATTTAGTAATCCCCATCGTAACACTCGAGGACCCACCTCGTAACACTGCAGGGCACACCCTTCCTTGAGCTCGTAACAAATGTTCTATTGGATGACACAGGAAAAGATACGACCTAGGTGGTATGCAGTGGTAACCTGCCCATGGAATTGTGGGCTGACTTTTATATCATCATTGTAGGAAGTTACAGCATGGAAGACAAAAAACGTAACTGTTTTAAGTTTAACTGTCATCGCGTAATCTGTGTACATGTACCCCCACATGCTCATTATATTCCCACTGCTGGTCACCAGAACAATCGTTTGATACATGACTTTCGCGCCAGTCCCACACCGCAGTAAACCCACATAGAACAGCCGAGGAAACTGCTGACAACTTTTAACAACGGCGGGAAAATTTATGGGAGGCAAAGGTCGATGCTCTTTTGGTTTCAAAAAGCTGTGGAAGGTAACCTGAGCCCGGCACGAGTGACCATTAAATTTTACATCCAACCGAGAGCTCGCCTTTTCATAATACGAAAGCCTGACCTGCCAGTTGACTAGATGCAAATTTATTCAGTTCTGAGAAGCCAACAGATTCTCAGTCGCAGACCTGCTGGATTCTCTTGCAAGAATTTGGCTGTTTGGTCGAAGTAATAGAGATGCTGACACAAACGTCTTCTAGCGACGGTCTCACAACACTGGGATGTCACCCATGGTCTTCTAGCATTGGTCACTCAGTCAAAGGTGACAGCAACTTTTATACCTCACTTTTAGCTCTTTGCCAACTCTCTTACATTTTAAGTGCACATGGGATTTTATGAATTGTGCAAGACCCAACCACGTCAACTTACTTCAAACTCAAGATCACGCAAAGGGTCGCTCCACCCAAGAAGATAATAATATCCGTGCAGTGGTTCCGTCATATGTGGTCGCTGACGTCGTAAAACGAACAAAATCCATTTCTAGCATAGCCTTCAACTGCTGGTGCGAGGCGCCCCAAACCATTTAACGTTATATTAAGGACTTAATTGTTGAGCTCCAAAAATATAAAGTGAAATTTTAACGCCGTAATATTCTTAAATCTGCCACCCTTCCCCTTGACATCAAATCTATAAAAGGTGGAATTTTGACATGAAATTTCAAGTAACCCAAACGTTCTGTCGCAATCTTCACACTCGTTTTCCTTTGAATTTCCACTTTCGACTGTTGCGCCAGGGCAGCCTAGGAAAACAAGAGTCTGAATGACGAAGCAGGATTCTCAGTTCAATAAAGCTCTCATGAACTAGATTTGTTTGAGTGGATAAGACTCTTCCTGTCTACTTCTTATAATGAATTACGGATTGAATGATTTTGAACAGAAACCTCCACAGATGGTCAGCTCAATGTAACCATACTTCATGCTCCGCCCACACAAATCGGGGGAGAGGTTGGGGGTGGGAGAACTTCCATCTGAGAAACACTGGCATTTTAAAAAGTCACGTGGGCAAACAAAGAGCTTCCTCCCGTAACGCGAACTATAATGTATGATGAAATGCATCACCACACCTGCCCCCCCTCCCCCCCCCCCCAGAATGTTACCCCAAAGCCAACCGAATTGTTCACATGTTAGTCCGAAAACGAAGCTTCCAACCATGATGACTGTTGTTTGATGTTGTTGCAGCTTTTGTTGTATTTGTTGGGATAGTACAGGATACATAAATTATTTGACACTTACTTAATTGGACTGGAACGAAACCGGGAGGGGGAAGCAGTGTCGAGAGAATTGCACGGTTGGCTGGGTGGATAAAATATGTTTCTTTATTGTTATGAATAAGTGAATGTGGTGTGAGGCTCTGTTTAGGAGGCCGGACACAAAGTTGGAGTATTTTTTATTTCCTTTCATACAATTAATTTAATTCAGTCTGTACAAAAGAACCACTGACAACTTCAATTTTATCTTCCATCCCTGGATTGGCTGAATGTTAACCAAATCAAATCATGCAACGTCAAACTTTTCAAAGACCTTGAAATTTTTTAGTTTGTTTGGGATGAGGGAAAGCATATCGATATAATAACGGTCATATTGTGCTAGGAAGAAGCATGGAATGATAGACAGAATATAACAGAACGATGTCAGGACAGACAGAGATCCCAGTACAAGCGCCCACCAACTATCAGCCACTTTGAGGTTGTTGCTTAAAACATTTCCGTTTCCTTAATCCTCCTACACGTCCTGTCTCTGGTGACCTAGATCTAGATGTAAATGACAAATCCCATCCCATTCAAGATGTCAGTTGAAAATCTCATCAATTACTCGGGTCCAAAAGTACGTAAGTGGGTACACGGAACTCATATATTGTCATCCTGAATAAGAGGATCTCTGTAGACCAGAAAAGTAGGTTACGAGCGCCAGGAAACACATCACCACCACCATCACCACGGTGACAACCACAATACACCCACTCAGAAACAAACCTTAAAGGTGGGAGATGTCTTATACACGCTTTTATCATGGAATGTGAAGTTATCCACCAGTTTTAAACAAAACACGGAACTTGAGATCTCAATAGTACAGAAAGAACAGGATAGAGGATCAAAGTCATGGTTGATACTATTTTTGGTGGAAAAGGTAGTGGAGATGTAGTATTGACGTGAAATATCTAGCGGATGTGGTCAATACGGATGACACTGCATCAGGGATGTAAATGTTGCATGAATCAGTGCAAACTGCAAGAGACGAATGACTGTTGAGGGAGACCGAGTAAAATGCAGAATTACATAATGCAATAAAAGTAGTAGATGTTGATTTATATGAAGCAGTGTGAGATTAATGAATGGTGCATATAAATATGAAATAATAATGTAGCAAAACCATTAAGAAATGTAGAGCTCTTTGTAGCAATGTAACAGTTGTACAGCTGTACGTAGCAGAACAGTAACAGCAAAATAGATGGGTATGTAGCAATAAGGTTAATGAATGTAGAGTATTTAATACACATAGGTGTTTCCGTTGTATATAATAGTAAAAATAACACATACAAAAGAGGGAAGTTGGGAGGGGGGGGGGGTCACTATTGACGGCACTCAACAAAAATGTAACACTTCAATTTTGTCAATTTTTCCATAATAAATAAGTAATCGTTCTTTCAAATTCTAACTATCCTTTCGCTTTTTGCTTCTTCTTCTTAGGCTACATATAGTTAAATTTCAGTAGGTACAAAAACTAAGGGACTAACGGACAGACGACTCTAGGCAAAATCCATTCCCACCCAATCCCCGTTATGTCAAAATCACAATAATAACAACAACAAAGTTTGGAGTTTCTGTACTTTTGGTGAATGAACGTGGTGAAAATGTAAGTATGCCTGCAGGTAGCGGCTGCTGCAGATTCAGGTTTCATGTGGTAGAAATGTCCTGACAAACAATAATGGCTGCAGTCTACGAGAAACAGACTAGCGAATTTGCCTGTTACTGTAACTCTGCTCCCATTCCACGTCTCCCGTTCCCCCGCAAAATTAAACCTGTGTATGTATAAACCTAAATATTCCAAATACTTTAGGAATAATTCAAATGTCACGCCCAGCAAAATGCTAGGCGTGGCCCCAATAGACAATAATTATGTGATTCACCGAATCTGGGCGGGAATCACTTTTTGTTGTTGTTAACTGTTTTTCATGTCGCCAAGCCCGCAGACGGCACTGCATCCCAAGAAATCCTGTCTTCGTAAGATTTGAACCACCAAAAATATATTTGATTCACTTTCAGACCAAGACTTCATCTTCAAGCTGAAGCCAGGTAGATCCAGATCTAGGTTATATTGTAAATTTCTAGTTTCTGGCTGAGAACTTAGCGTAGTTTGGAGGGTAAACAGGTTGCGAAGTCCAAAAATGTATTATCTATTAGGAAACTGGTCAGCGAGTGAGGCTGATTTCCTCAATATTTGTACTTCTATCTTCAAGCCATTACCTGTTTCATAAACCGCAGTTCACTTCAACGTGAATTACAAAAATCGAATCGTAATAAAAACCTAAACAGTGAACCTACCTTCTGGCGGAGTCGTTTTAGGATGGAAGCCAGTGGCATTATTGAAACCTTCCCTGGAAATGGCTGTCAATCGCCTTCGTTGACTGAACGGAATGGGTAGATTCTAATCCTTTAAAGGTACAGTTCACAAATACGTCTGCTTAAAACTATTAAGTTTGCCATGTTTGATAAAAAAGAAAACCACTTCACTGTCATCACGTTTAAATCCACAAGTACATACGAAAGTACATCGTTATCTGCTGTTCCTTTTTCGAGACATTCATCTGTCACAGCGTGTGTAACACAGGAGTCGCTCGGATTCCCTCTGTAGTCTGTTCGACCCGCCCCGTGTCGTCTGCCGTGTGTGCCTGACTGGCCGTAAACGGCGTGTGACGAGACAAATATAGCAACACGGGCCGCCAAACCACTCAGGTGCCACCGGGCTGTCCTGTGTTGCTAAATTTAGACCGAACGAGGCTTTGAAATGAGGTCTCGAACCCTGTGATGTTACACAATGTTCTGAGGTTCTATCCGGGTTTGGACATACCAATTCTAAAAGGTCGTTCCACCTACAGAATATTATTTCAGTTTATAACAACAATTTTAATGTTTCGCAGTGTATATTACTACTTCCATTAGATTAAATACGACTACATTTCGATCCGAAATAAAGAATAACATTGTCCTATGGTCATCGATTCACGTACGTGTCCACTATTTGTTTATTGAAGCACGAAAAGGGATGTCGAAGGCCACTAACGGTAACAACCTATGGCAACAACGAAGACAGCGTGCGGTGTCCTTGATTGTGGAACAACGCGTGACGATTCTTACGAGCCTATCTAAAAGACAGCACACGATTACAATGGCCCTCTGTATCTTTGCCCCTGGCAGGCCCCAGTGACACCGTCGTTCCTGGTGAGATTTTGACTCTAAAAACAAGAATAACTTACAAAGTTGGCCTTTAATCACTTTAATCTCTCTTGCCGCACAATTTCCTTTGCACATTATAGGTTTTAAACGATTAAACAAGCAAACAAACAAATAAATACACAAAAATTATCCTGGGCATCATATATAATATAAATTGCTCACACCCCCAAACGTGTTACTGCCAAATTTGCATTTAGGCTGTCATTTACGTAAAGGGCTGCGCTAAGTTTGTAACAAATCCCAGACTGGGAGATGTACTTATTATGACAGGACAACAATCACGAACGAACAAGTATAACACTTAACAGAACAACCAAACAGACTCACACATTTATTATATATAAAAATAAGATATCTATGCAATTACATACATTACATTAACTCAATTCACATACCATTGAATGATCAGCATTCCCAACATTCATTCTTCTCCGGGTCCACAACCCGATAGTTACTTTCTAACTATGCTCTGGCCTCAGCCTCACATCCATATATATATTACTTGCTGGCCTCTCTTATTGGCTCCTGCTCAACCCAATCTCCGTATCTCAATCTCCCCTCGAGGTCTTAATAGCACATTAATATTTCAATAGCACATTAGCATCTCAATAGCACATTACATATTAATAGCAACAAGGACAATAACAACGTCCCTGTCTGTGGCCAGACTGCCACGACTCATGTGCTCCCGCTGCCCTGCGCGACAGCTTCACTCAGGCAGACCTGTGGGTAGCCTTCTGCCCAACCCCGGCACAAGTCCGCTCACCGCGGGTGGCTTCTCTGCCCGACGCCGGCACCTATAAGAATAACATTACATTTCTATAACACCATACAATTACTATCCACTTCACCACTCATTACGAACCATCAAGCGTACACACAATAGTCCACATTTCACTCACCACACATCTGCACTCAGACTCGCTACGAATCCATGATCCGAACTTACATCTATCGCTCATTGCGCACATCTCTATACACAGTAATCAATGACTTTCACATTCCTCACATATAACTTATTTACATCATGGTCATAGGAGAACATAGTACATCAATCATCATAATTATAACTCATAGTTCAACCTACCAGTCATCACTGGAAAACACACAATCTCCCGACTGCTCTCTGATCTCACGTCTGTCCCCTTGGACTTCTTAACTTGCAGTGATCTGACTATTCAGATTTTGCCTCTACTACGCCTCAACTCCACTCACAACATGCACGCTTCAATTCCCTTCCCCGCACTCACTGACCCCCGCTCACTCGCTCGTAACAAAGTTAAGTTCTAAAGGATGTCACTAAACTCCTCGTATGACGGAAAATGTTTAAGATTAAAAACAACTTGTGGAATGAAATAGAATTCTTTTTTTTTTTTTTTAGCACAGATGTAAATCCGGGATCCTTGATCATCAGTTTAAGGGTAAAATCTTCACAGACTAATTTAAAAACGCATCACCATCTATCTCGTATCTTTGCTATAATGGAGCAATAGGGTGAACATAAAAGCACCTGAAATGTCGTAACTCTGTTACCAAAAACTTTTGAAACACTGTGCGCTGCCTCGACTTCCGACGATAAATTTTGTGAACACATTCGTTTTGGACAAACTTCAGTCTTTAACATTTCTTATTTACGACACGACGTTTTTGATCCCCAAAAGAATTCACACTGTCGTGCAGTACCATTGAAAAGTAAGATAAGAAATGTCGATCCTCACCCCTGTTTACATCAAAGTGACCTGAGCCTAAATATGCAGATGGGCTTCATAAAAAGAATTAGCAAGATTTATCCTGCCCGAGGTGGCTAGTCTCGTATAATATTATATAATTGCACCAAAGCCTTATTTGTAAATACATAGACTAGCAGAAAAATACCCTGCACATTAAGCAAGGGTAGACGTGTAATAGTTCTTTCCAGAGTCTAAAACTGACATCAAAGAGACCCCAGCCTAAATTTGCAGATGGGCTTCATAAAAAGAGTAAGCAAGATTTATCTTCCTCGACTTGGCTAGTGTATAATATATAGTTGCACAACAGCCTCAGTGGTCAATACATCTAGCAGAAAAATATCCCACACATCAGGCAAAGGTAGACGTGTAATAGTTCTTTTCTAAAACTTGCAACGAACGACTGCTAGTGCTATGGTCTAAATAAGAAAACCTTTTGGTTTGCAATTTTTCTTTACAAATAAAAAAAAACAAAACCTAATACATAAATGTCATGTATTTGTATAGCTGGATTTATGTAAAGTCAACCCTCGATAATGCTCTTTTTATGCAATGTCAACTCACGCCGTCACGCTTCAGTGTCGACCTTTATAACTTTACATTGAGATCAAATTACAGTCACTAAATCAGTGCAGTTGAATGTATGCATATTACATTTAAACGTTCGGTGTTTGAAAGGAATGTTCAATATATTTCTAGGCGTAGACGATTTAAAAAACGTGTTTGTGGTATTCATACGATTGCAAGCGGACTCACGGTGTTTTGGAGTAGGCTCCTGCTTCTTTTCTTGCGACTGAAATTCCCTGTAACAATCCTGTACCGTCTTGGGTAGGCAGTGTAAGGAAGATGAAAAGTGAAACCAACGACTCGTGAAGATATATGGGAACTTGAGATTGTGGAAGAGGTTGGAGTATTTAATCAGCTGTATTAATTGTACTGCTATTGTTACTTTTGTTTACCGGCCAAGCCACTTGTTAATCAACAGTGACAGTTCGCTACATCAAAAAATTCACGCAACACAGGGCAAATCGATGCCATTTTCGCTAACAATAAACACTTGCTTTGCCACTTACAATGGGAGCATTTTGAATCACACAGTCATGGATAATTTTATCTGTTTCTCTACACTCGGTTCGAGCTACGTTGTTTGTGGAGTTCAATTTGAAATAGTTGATCGATTTTGTACGGTAGTTGCAAAACTGGTATTGTCATTTAGTTTAATTTGTGTTCTAAACAGGCATGATAACGGTGAGAATATGCAGTCTGGGTTTACAGAAATAGGCCTGTGAATATGATTGGCCGTTGGACACCTGATATAAAACTTTTTTTTTTTTTAAATCTAGTTTCGAAATTCTGCAACGGACTCGCCCCCCCCCCCCCCCTCTCCTCCCCCCAAAGCTTTATAAACTTTTTACATGAGGACCAAGAGTCAACAAACTCAAAATGAAGCAAAGAAATGTTCACTGGGCTGACATACCAACTTCCAAGATTGCAAATTTAACTCTTGGTGTTCATTATTTCAGACATGTACAAAACGTCAATACCAGGACTGTGTAAACCTTACCTGCAGGAAATTTTAATTACAGACAACTACACAGAACTTTGGCTTCTGACTTCTTGTCTGTTAAAGCCCTTAATCCTGACATTTTAATATATAGCAGCAGGAAACGACAATTTGACAGTCAGCTGGGTCATAGATTGTTTCATAGTTTGCCGATCCTGGCATTCAAAGAGTTAAAATTCTTACCTGATGACAAAATAAATGCTGGTCCTAAATTAAAACAGCAATTTTTATCTCGGAGGACGAAATGGAATTTAAATGTGACTTTTAGTGCTCACAGGTAATAATCTAGGCCCATACGGTCAAATGAACTTTTACAGTAGCGTTGCGCTAAGCACTGTGTGATTACTGAATCAAATTTTACATTAACTCTGTAAGGTCGGGCGAGGTTACTGTAGTACAACTTGCAAATTTAATTTTTCATTACGGGACAAGTCCAATAACATTGCACAGCTCTGTCAGAACCATTCCAAGCCAACAACAATTATGATCATAACCATGGCAACGTGTACTTGTTATTCGACATAGCAACAACGGGGGAGGGGGGGGGCGTCAAGTCAGCAACTTTCTATTATTCTTTCGTCCGCCTGATTACATCGCTGCCGGGACTACTTGCCAAGGATCGATGACTATGTCGTCAAATTACGCCCAGTCAATAGTCATAGTGTACGTCCGACATATTAATTAACACACAGGGGGTGCAACTGTGAGGATGACGTTCGACATTGTGACCTTTACAGAAGTTATCAGAAAATTTCCATTGTGAGCCAAGGTGTACGGTGCGTCAGTTTAGGGATGGATACAAAACGGCCGCAGTGGTTTACTTGTTTCCCTCTGTGTGTGTGTGTGTGTATGAGTGTGTGTGTGTGTGTGGGAGAGAGAGAGAGAGGGTTTGAGTTCGGAGAGAGCACGTCGACACGACAACGGTAACATCGTGCTAAGAAGAAACAAGACAAAAGACAGAACATAGCAGTACGATGGAACAGACTGAAGAAGACCTTATCAGAGGCCACCCCGAAAGAGAGTGAGAGAGTGAGAGAGTTTGAAGAAAGCGCGTCGGTACGACAACGGCCACATTGTGCTAGGAAGGAGCAAGACAAAAGACAGAATAGAACACAACGATGGAACAGACTGAAGGAGATCCTACCAAAGGCGCCTACCAACAACCCGCGAGAGAGACAGAGAGAGGGGGGGGGGGTAGCTGTGTGAAATGACAAGAAAAAGTAAGATTAGGCCTAATAGAATGATTAAAATTTTACGGTAAGAAAGAGACGGAAATAAACAAACCACGTTTTGAGGCGAGATAAAATGGATGAAAAATGTCAATACAAAATGGGGTGAGATGGGATGAGATAGAGAAGGTGGAAGAGACCGGAACGCAATACAGACAGAAATAAAGATACAAAAAAAAAAAAAAACACGAAAAAAAAATTAGAAATGAAAAATTGGCAAGAAAACGGTGGATTGGAAAAGAAGACAAGAAAAAATACTGACACTTAAAGGCGGAGGGGGTAGAGGGGAGCAGACCGGAGCTCAAAAGAAATTGAGAGACGAAGTGGGTGGACATTAATAACCCTGTGACCAACACGCCAGGCGGGGCTAGGAGACTTAAATACCAACAAATTTCCTAATGCCCCGACATTGACACACTTGGAAAGAAACAGAAAATCAATAGTTCAGACCGGCCTAACAGTAAACACAATAGGCTACAAGCTGAACGCCTCCTTAATATTACACAGAAAAGTCAGGATTAAGGGCGGATTCCTCTGAGGTAGGTTCTAGTGCAGTGGTTCTTAACCTGGGTTCGATCGAACCCCAGGGGTTCGATGGGTCAGTTTCAGGGGTTCGGCGGTTTGGTTCACCCCACTCGTATGATATACATATGTTTTGAATTTGAAGAAAAAAAAAGCACATTTTATTTTTCCAACTACGAAGGGTTCGATGAATGCATGTATGGAACTTGTGGGGTTCAGTACCTCCAACAAGGTTAAGAACCACTGTTCTAGTGGTTCTCCTCCACCATGTTTACCACAGCGGCCCGAACTTGGCGACATATTCAGATCTCCAAAACATTGGGTTAACTTACTATCAATTGTTTAGCTTGATGTAAGGCTCTAAACCTGAGCTTCTTTGACTACGGCAAGCAATACAAAGGAGGCTCTGGACGCTGTTGTGGACTGATGATGATGATAATGATGGTGATGACGACGACGACAATGATAAGGATGAAGACGATGATGATGATGGCGATGATGGTGATGATGATGATGATGATGATGACGAAGACGATGATGATGATGACGAAGACAGCGATGATGATGAGATGACGATGTTGACGATGATAATGACGACGATGATAATGATGATGACGATGATTATGATGATGACGACGTCGATGATAATGATGAGGAGGAGGAGAAGGCGACGACCACGACTGTCAGGGGTTAATGATATAATTGTCGTGCTGGGTCACGACTCGCAAGGACTTGATTTTTTCACGGTCTCGTTGATTATAACCAGCGTAATTTTGTCCTTGAACTGTTCTCGTGAACAGTTTGTTTTTGAAACACTTTTTCTTAGAGATGGAAAGAAAGTGGGGCGAGATAGAATAAATGGATAAGTTAGGGGTGACAGTGCAATTCTCGACCCCGTGATTTTGATGAACACTTAGAAAGGAAGAGAAGGGGTGAATAAGGATAGATAGTTTAAGACGCTTAGTCGCGTTCAGAAATTCGTACATAAAATGTAGAAAGCACGAGGGTTTAAAGATTTCAGTAATTGTTTTGACATTTTAATTTGACCTTGTCTGTTTTTAGTACAAGGCCGTGACCAACTTCCATGTAGAATATATTAATACTGCGAGATGAGCTCGCACGGATGCACCAATCAAATCTAGGGATTTGGACGGTAATTTGCAGGTGGCTGCACAGTATAAAAGTGTAGCCATACCTATGTCCATTACTCCATACAGAAAATTCCAATCTGTGCAGGCGTCGGCACGATTCTGCCTGAAGAATCATAAGACTGTTGATTCATGTCTAGTCCATTATAGGCATTGAGATGAAGCCATATGCTTGAATGAGATATGCCCACTGCTATTGTCTTCTGTTCCCTGGTTTTCCTTACCAGGGACCAAGTGTAAGTGTTTGTCCTTTGATGATTCAACAATGAACGAGGAGCTGAACATAATTTATCCAGTAGAACAGGATTGCCGCATATGCTAGGAGTGCTACCCAAGAATGCAAG
>OZ007568.1:62131607-62141607 GCA_963931925.1 Onchidella celtica | reverse complement strand
TGAATTGAGAAAATAAATGAATTGAGAAAATAAATGGATTGGGAATGTCGAGACTTCACTAGTGAAAGTACTTTTTTTAAAAAGCTGTATCTTTAGACCAGTTAGATGAAGGCGTCACTGGTTGTGGTACTGCCTGGTCATATGATGGTCATAGGGGTGTTGGTCTTGGTGATAGTGATGATGTGATGATTATGAATGTTATGGAAATAACGGTGATGATAAAGCCGATGCCACCTGTTGCCTACATAGACCCCAGACCCATCGTGACCTCGTAAGAAGAGGTGGGTGACACGGGGGAAGAAACATGGGCCCTGACGCCTCGGAGAGATCTCCAC
The DNA here is from genome assembly GCA_963931925.1 of Onchidella celtica. NCBI lineage: Eukaryota > Metazoa > Mollusca > Gastropoda > Systellommatophora > Onchidiidae > Onchidella > Onchidella celtica. The sequence continues at coordinate 62,141,272 of OZ007568.1, read as the reverse complement.
ACACAAAAAGGAAGACTAGAAATCTTGGGTAAGGAAGACAATACGAGATTTTCAAAATGTGTTTTGGCCAATGAATGATGTAATCTGACATCCCCATGCCCTACTCCTTTCCTCTGAAAGAACAAAATGAAGAAGGGGGGAATGACAGACTCAACAAAAGAAGAGGAATACTATAATTACACATTCCTGTTTGTTCACTGACACAGCTGAAAACCAGTGCAAGAAATCAAGTAGGGAAAAGAAATCATCTTGACACTATTTAATAGACACTGCTATAACTTGAGCGTAAGTTATTCCAAATGACCCCAAACGGACATCGTCTGATTCTGGAAATGTGAAAACCTTACCGTCAAGACTACTAACATGTCCACGTTCATCAATAAAACATAAGATACCGAGCTGAAACATCAACGTGGCGAGGCTGTTAATGTCATTCCCAGCCTCAAGCTGCCCGTGCACTGAAGTTAATGACCATCAAGAAACGTTTCTACACCATAAAAATGTCAAGGAACCTCCTTAGTAATGAATAAATGCGGAAACTGCTGATCATATCTTTCTGGAATCTACCATGAAGAAGTGAAATAATATGCTTGCAGATGTTCGTAGCTAGATAAGCGCATACAGGTAAAAGCAATCGAGGAATATTCTGCAAGTATGCTCAGGTAATTGAACTCTGAACTCCCGAGGGGGTTTATGCGACCTGTTACGATCACTTTACTCCCATCCAGTGAGACGGTAAACATCCGCATCCGACCGAAAGGGGTTTCAGTTTAGTTCTGTTACCCATTCCTACGACACCGTAAATCATCTTCATCGCGCTATCGCCCGCCAAACCTAACTTCGTTCGTCCTGGAGTTTCAGAAATCACCGTAGAATTCACATGTGTTCAAATTCGCAGCTTATCTAAAATATGTTTTCTCACTTCTGGTGAATTTTTGAATGATTGCAATGACGGGTGTCAATGTACCACAGAAACAAATGTTCAACACATTATATGAAACCGTCGGTTTTAGTAAAATATACAGCGTTCCTATCTGCGCCATGTGACTAGACTGGATTTCCTTAGCGCAATTTTTTGTTGTTGTTGTTGTTTTTTGGAAGGCTTTGGCGTTTGCGCTAGTTTGAGTCTGAGTTTAGAGAAAGCTCGTCGACGCTATAACAGTCCCTTTGTGCTAGGAAAACGCAAGATGACAGACATAGTATAACACAGAATGATAGCACAGAAGGATTCCTTACCAGATGCGCCCACCAATCCCCCGCACGAGGTCAGTGCTAGGATTCTGGATATTTTAGGCAGTAAGTTTAGTTTTGTTGACGACAGACAGAGCCATTTTCATGCATTGGGAAATTGCAAACAGCCCCTGTCAATCACCGTGGCCTAGGCTGGAAACATGGCCTTGACTGATCGTTTCTCAGGGTACACCGGCTGCTGGACTAATTGAACAATGAAATTCGTGTCGAATTCTCGTCAACAATTGGACAGAAATGAAAGACCTGGCCATTTACCTGTCAGGCGATCCCAGTTTGTTGGTACGGTCAATTTGTCCCCGGCCCTCCACCGTAGTTGGAATTAAGTGACCTGTACACTATAGTGTCAAGGTCAGTAATACAAATCGGGTGTAAGGGGCACTAAACAACCTAAGGTTATTTTATGTTCAATTGGGATTCGGATGCTTGAGAGATCGGCATCTTTAATTATGGGGATCGAAGAAGGATTCTAAGATCAAGAGAAGATCGAGTGCAGGTTAAGTAACATTATTGTTTTTTCTGACCTAATTGCGGAAATTGAAGTTCGAACCTCTGAATATAAAAACCACAGAAAAACTGTTTATTGTTCGATTATTGTATCTGTTCAGTTTTCCTTTTTTTTTTCTGTTCTTTTTTTTTTCCTTGAAAAAGGCTCTTGCCGAAATATCGGCCATTTTCTGTCATCTCTTTTAATTTGCGTTTCATTGTATCGTTTGAGTATTATTTCTGACGCGAGGCTTTGCCACATAGTGACATACAACTTTTTCTTTTTGCCAAATTTTGACTTCGAATCTCTGAAGTATCCTTCAGTTAGTTGAAACTGTTTACTTAAACTGTTACCTTAACTTTTTACTTACCAAGTCATTTAGAGTTTGTTGGGTTTTTTTTATTGTTTAGATAGAGCTGTTGATACGGGCCTGTAATCCACTTAGAAAGCCAAGCAGAGAAAATACTGCGTTTTGCTCACTGGTCACTTTTAGATATCTTTGTAAGATACCTCGGTCCCCTAACTATAGTCCAGTATCATTTTTTTTTTCACCCGAGGTGTTCAATGACTTGTGGCTTTCGGTCAGCTGCACATTACCGGGACCTTTTACAGCAGAGTCAGGTTTTAAATCAATGAAAGAAACAACAAAACAAAAAACTCTTAATATTTTGATGAAACAATGTTTGATTATTGCTGATTGATCACGGCGGTCAGCACTGCTAAGAGAGACAAATTATGGTTCAGTGTCGCTTGGCTTAGGCCAGAGCTCTGCACATTACAAGGACCTGTTGCGGCAGAGTCAGTTTTTAAATCCGTGAAAGAAACACACAAAAAAACCTTCATATTCTGATAAAACAATGTTTGATATTGCTGATTGATCACGGCGGTCAGTACCGCTAACAGAGACACTCGAGGAATTTCCCACGAGACGTGGCGTTCAGCCTCATGGCCAGGGATTGAAATGTCCACATAATGATGATGTTATGGACATTCTACTAGCAACACAGTTGGGGGTCATCCATAAGTCATGTACACTCGGGGGAGGGCGGGATGGAGGGGGGGGGGTTGCCTCGACGTAGGAAAGGCGTTTTATTATGTGGTTTCTCTATTATTTGTTGGACGAGACTTTGAATCATACAAATTTTCCTTTTTATTCCATTTCGCCTACGGGTAGTGGAGAGAGAGGGTCTGGACAGCCTACGTAAGCTTTCCAGTTATGGCAATGAATTAACAAGTTTGATTTCATTTACCTTCATCAGAAATTTAAGTTGTTCAATTATTAAAAAAAAGAAAGTAGCATGTTTCTAATGAAACAATTAAACGGTCTATGCAGAATGCCACTTACTGTATTCAAACATCAAGGCACTTACAAAAAACAAATACCACTGACATTCACCATTCTAATCGCCGTAGGATCGTACAAAGGGGGGGGGGGGGGCAAAGGAGTGGAGTTGAGACCAAGCATACGGAAAACATACCTGGATGGGAAGGGGGTGAAAATAAACAAAAACAGTATATGCGCACTTTATGGATATTTTTGCTCAGATTAAAAATATTGATATTGACACATAGTGTGATTTGAAACACACACACACATAATTATTCAAAAGGCATAAAGGCAAAAAAAAAAAAAAAGCAAACAGAACTAATAAAAACCTGGCTGAGAGCAATTCAGGATGTATGGTATTTGCATTTGTTGTTTGTACATTTATAGGTAGACTGATTCCATAAACGGAATATTAAACCCTTATAAAAAGCTCTCTCTTGCCATTTGCGAACATTGAACAGCCTATATCACGCTAAGGAACACCACAGGTCAAAGATTTCTGGAATGGTCATTTTGCCAAGTCTAAAGCAACAGTCACGACATGGACACTTCAGATTGCTGCATATCAGACATACGGTACGGACCATTACAGAGATGACAAACTCCGACCAGGACATAAATGATAGTGTTCTGTGTACAGTGTAGGTATATCTGTGGCTGCTTGACAAGGTCTGACTAGCTCATTGTGCCCGATGGCTACTACAATTCCATTTAATTTGGTCTAGACAGGCAGATAGATAGACAGAACTGTAGATAGATAGATAGATAGATAGATAGATAGATAGATAGATAGATAGATAGATAGATAGATAGATAGATAGATAGATAGATAGATAGATAGATAGATAGATAGATGGATGGATGGATGGATGGATGGATGGATGGATGGATGGATGGGTGGGTGGGTGGGTGGATGGATGGATGGATGGGTGGGTGGGTGGGTGGGTGGATGGACGGACGGACGGACGGACGGACGAGCGGGTGGGCGCACGGACGGACGGGTGGACGAACAGACAGACAGACAGACAGACAGACAGACAGACAGATAGATAGATAGATAGATAGATAAATAGATAGATAGATAGATAGATAGATAGATAGATAGATAGATAGATAGATAGATAGATAGATAGATAGATAGATAGATAGATAGATAGATAGTCCATTAACACGAAAGGAATCCTCACCACAATTTGCCTCAATAATGTATACATGACGCATACACCCGTGCACCCATAAATTTTTCACCCATTCATCCTGGTGTCATTGACATCTATCTATCTGTCTGTCTGTCTGTCTGTCTGTCTGTCTGTCTGTCTGTCTGTCTGTCTGTCTGTCTGTCTGTCTGTCTGTCTATCTATCTATCTATCTATCTATCTATTTTTCTATCTATCTTTTTTTCTATCTATCTATCTATCTATCTATTTTTCTATCTACCTGTCTGTCTGTCTGTCTGTCTGTCTATCTATCTATCTATCTGTCTGTCTGTCTGTCTATCTACTATCGCTTTATCTCGCTCTCTCTCTCTCAGACACACACACGTTTTCTCGCTCTCTCCTCCCCCTCTCTTTTTCTCTCTTCAGACACACACACGTTCTCTCTCTCCTTCTCCCCCTCTCTCACTCTTTCTCTCTGAAAATCAGACACACATACACACCCACACACACTTTTTCTCTTTCCTCTCCCGTCGCTCTCCCTCTCTTTCTCTCTGTCTGTCTGTCTGTCTGTCTGTCTGTCTGTCTGTCTGTCTGTCTATCTCTCTTTCTCTCTCTCTCTCTCTCTCTCTCTCTCTCTCTCTCTCTCTCTCTCTCTCTCTCTCTTTCTCTGCAATGTCAATTTCGTTCTCGCTTTACCTCTTTGTACTTCTCTTTGCTCTGCAGCTTTGTAATTTATCAACGTTACTTATGTGTTTTTTCTTATGAAATAATCTCATTATAACAAAAATTAGTGGCGCGAGTAAATCATTGTGGTGCAATTTTGAGCTATTTTTTGCTCAACGCTACAGCATTAATAACGGTTTCAAAAATTATAAAATTAAATATCTCAGATGTCAACTAATCTATCCCAATCGCTTAGGGTCGACCGATTGTGTTTAATCAGGTTTCAGGCATTTGTTTTAAAAAGTTGTAAAAATGTAAAATACAATTATCGCTTCTTGTGCTTCCTTTGACAAGCTCACCAAACGGGGAGACTATTTTTTTTTTTTTTTTGGGCAAACGTTCTATTGAGTGCATGCAATTTTCCGGCCCAGAAACGAGTGCGCACTGGAGGTGTGTAGCAAGACTGTAAATTATAGTGGGAAACTTCCTATATCAGAGAGGACAGGGGTGGAGGAAAGGTTTTATACCGGATCATGCCTGGTATTCCATCTAGTTGGCTAGGTAAAGCGGCAGGTCATACGCTTGGTTATGCACACATTCATCAATCAGCCCGTCTTATCGCAGACCAGTCAATAAATCGAGTGACTCATTCATTCATTTAATCACTCGCTCACTCACTCGATCACTCGCTCACTCACTCACTCACTCACTCACTCACTCACTCACTCACTCACTCACTCACTCACCCACTCACTCACTCACTCACTCCCTCAGTCACTCACTCACTCATTCACTCACTCACTCACTCACTCGCTTACCCATACGCTCACTCATCCACTCACTCACTTATTCCCGTCTTATCGCAGACCAGTCAATAAATCGAGTGACTCATTCAAGCACTCACTCTCTCACTCACTCACTCATTCACTCACTAATCCACTCACTTACTCACCCACGCGCTCACTCACTCACTTAATCACTCACTCATTCACTCACATACTCACTCATTCTCTCACTCACTCACCCACTCACCCACTCACTCAGTCACGCAGTTATTTCTTTCGATGACTCAAATAGGTCGATAATTCACGCAGTCCCTTCCTCGCTCTGTCACTCTCTCAATCATACTTCCACTTTCAGTTTCACTCTTGGAATGGAGAAACATGTACAGTTTGCCTTTCGACATAAGTTAATAGAAACAACATAAACTAGAAAACTGGATATTAAATATGCAACTTCTTTAAAATGTAAATGAGTGAACAAATGAGAAAAGGAATCAATGAGTGAATGAAGGAATGACTAAAAGAAAGAAAGAGAGAGAGGAAGGAAAAAACAAACGAATAATAAGTAAAATTTCAAAAATTGATAAATATGCGAATAACTCATTTCCTTCGGAAAGAAAATGACGGAATAAATTTTAAAAAATAATAATAAAATAAATTAGCGAATAAATCATTCCTTCCAGTAGAAAATAAATACATCAATAAATTTAAGATATTCACGTACTTAGGTCTATCCACTGCTACCCGGCACTGTCTGCCAGCACCCGTCTCCATTCGGCATGACACGTAGTCAAACGTTACCAGTAACCGCCGTCCACACTGCACCCCCCGAGCAGGCCCAGGGGAGGAATTGAACACTGAACGCTCCGGGGGTTAAACCCTTTTTATTATAACATCTGCATTCGTCGACAGGCCGAGCGAGAACACGGTGACTGCGTCCTCTCACGGCACATTGATTTGTGTCGGCCGGCCGATTCCCAGAACCAGAAAACATAAACTCAACATGATAATACGCCGTTAGAATTTACTAACCGCTCTCTCTCTCTCTCCCTCCTCGTCCGCGCTCTTTCCCCCGCCCCTGTTTTCACCCCCTCCACACCGCTAGTTCCACCCCCTCCCCCCCCCCCCACCCAAAACCAAAAAAATAACAACAACAACAACCCTCCCTGCCCCCCCCCCACCCCACCCCAAGCCTTTCTCTCATTCTAAAAGTCCTCGCATGATTTCAATTGCTAACTTTTACATACGATCAATTTCTAACGCTGTTGAAATAAGAACAGACCACACACCCCGACCCCTCCACCCCCCGATCCCCAGCCTCTCTTTTCCTACCTGTTTTCCCAAGCCTCCCCCCCCCCCCCACTCCTCCCCTCAATTCAACTACCCCCCACTTCAATCATGCACACGCCCTCCCGGCTTCCAAATGGTCCCTCTCCCCTTTACTGTACTATAGATAGATCTAGATACTTACACATTTGCTACCACATTTAGGTATTCAATCAGCTACCATTCCCCGTCCAACTGTTCCAGAACTTCAGTAAATACTTCGACCTAGATTCTACCCATGCTGGAAAGTGCTCCAGTTACCAGTCACGCCGAGTTTTGAAGCTGCGAGTTCCTTTAGGTGACCGTTCAAATAATTTACCGCAGAAATCGGCAGACAGCTGCCCTATCGCTAGAGGACACTACATTCTAAAGTGAACGATGTTTTGACAAGTGTTATGTGAAAGACGGGCATCAGATGCAATGTCAATTTTCATCCATTTTTTTTTCATCTTCAAATTTTGTTATTGGGAAAAATGAAGAGAGAAAAAAAAATTATACCAAGACAGACAAATTTTATCAAATAGAGGAAAACCAAAGAAAACTAAACAAAAATAACAAAATAGTTTACCCTTCTCCTCTCCCCCCCCCCCCCCCCCCCCCATAAAAACAACAAATTACGAGGATAAAAGAGAGAAGTATAATGGAGAGAATGAGCAGAGCGGAACGAAGAAACGGGGGAAGAAAAGAGCAAATAACGAAAGAGGACTTGAGAGCGTGAAACGTGTTTAATAAATCTTTACCGTGTCTTTCATGTGGAAAAAAAGGATGTACAAATAAAAGGACCCTTTGATTGGTCCACACACGTGTCCGTGTTTGTCCGGTTTCCATAGCGGTAGCCAAGCTGTGGCTCTGCAACAGTTCCCAACTCCCATAGCATTGGTAGTGACGAAATCATCTCTGCAGTTAGCCACTCTTTTTGCTGTTTGGGACTGATGTTTAGAGATCGCAGTATTTTGCAATAGCAAAGATCTAGCAGAACAGTGAAGTCAACTCGGTATTCTCTCCATAATACAGCTTTGTAAACAGACCACTGCCCCGTAACAACTACCGATTTTATAAGTGCTCAATCCGCGAATCTCGGCTGTGGCATGAGAATTAATCCTCCACTATTTTTCATAACAATAAAAGGTCTTTCGTTGCTGCAAGCTGAGATATCCGGCGTTGCCCGGCAATGCTCCACTAGACCATAACAATAAAAAATATTTCTTAACTACTAGTTGATGTACCCGGCGTTGCCCGGGAATCCTCCACTATACCATAACAATAAAAATATTTCTTCACTACTTGTTGGTGTACCCGGCGTTGCCCGGGAATCCTCCACTATATTATAACAATAAAAAGTATTTCTTTACTGCTGCCTGAGGTATCCACCGTTGCCCAGGAATCCTCCCCAATATCACAAAAATAAAGTTATTTCTTTTCTACTTGATGATGTACCCGGCGTTGCCCGGGAATCCTCCGCTATATCATAACAACAAAAATTATTTCTTTACCACTATCTGAGGTACCCGGCGTTGCCCGGGAATCCTACACTATATTACAACAACAAAACTAATATCTTTACCGCTAGCTGAGGTACCCGGCGTTGCCCGGGAATCCTACACTATATTACAACAACAAAACTAATATCTTTACCGCTAGCTGAGGTACCCGGCGTTGCCCGGGAATCCTACACTATATTACAACAACAAAACTAATATCTTTACCGCTAGGTGAGGCACCTGGCGTTGCCCAGAATGAATCTGTTGACTATTTTCAATTCTGGGTGATTAGGATGGAACTGCTTCACCCTGCAAGTTTCTTTAGATTTATTTTGTCCCATGTTTCCTTGTTTGTTTATAAGGTAAGTCTTAATTGCACTCTTCTTGCATGTTTTATGCCCTATGCACCCCGACAGCATTCGAGGCGAAGATTGTCGTGAAATGGACCAGTAATGGCCGGTGCTGCGCTGTGGCGACCACGTGTCTGCTCCAGTTGTAACTGACCCTTAGGCATAGAAATATACAAAAATGCAAAATAATCTGCACTCCTGACAGTTTGTTTACAAGAGAACACATCGCGGCTAGTGATAATGTTTTGTCTTCACGGAAATGATAAGATGGGGGGGGGGGGTGAAATTAGCGACACAAAGCAAACACACAAAAAAAAGCCTTCCTCATAATTTCAAGTTTCCAAATCTCAAACAGAACTTTCCGCTAGTCAAACAGAATGCACCTGTAACATTTCATGCACATCCGAGCTTTATGAGCGGCGGTAGAGAATAAATATATCCAAAACTTCACAGACCCCCCCCCCTTCCCTTTCCCACTTTCCCCTACCCTATCTCGTGTGGTAGACAAGCATCATATAATTCAGATTCCCCCTCCCATGAATTTACTCATCGGCATTTTTTCAAACTTAATTTTAAGTTTCACACGTTATAGTATTACACATATACAATAGGCCTAATCTATATTTGTGGACTTGAGATTTTTCGTTGCAAAAGGCTTCTGAACCACTCAATACTCAGACTTCAAATTTTATATGGCGCATCAGAATGGATGTAAGGGTGCACAGTTTTTAATAGAAGTCTCAAATCGGTGTAGTTTTTTTTTATTGGAAATTTATTGTTTCCCCAATTTTAGATCTATTTCGAGTCATGGTTCGCCATTTTAAGGTTTCGTTATCACTTCCTG
>OZ007568.1:61949107-62126607 GCA_963931925.1 Onchidella celtica | reverse complement strand
CTCTCTCTCTCTCTCTGTTTGTCTGCCTCACCTTCTCTCTCTCTCTCTGTTTCTCTGCCTCACCCTCTCTCTCTCTCTCTCTGTTTCTCTGCCTCACCCTCTCTCTCTCTCTCTGCTGGTCTGCCTCACCCTCTCTCTCTCTCTGTTTCTCTGCCTCACCCTCTCTCTCTCTCTCTCTGTTTGTCTGCCTCACCCTCTCTCTCTCTCTGTTTCTCTGCCTCACCCTCTCTCTCTCTCTCTGTTTGTCTGCCTCACCCTCTCTCTCTCTCTCTCTCTCTCTGTTTGTCTGCCTCACCCTCTCTCTCTCTCTCTCTCTCTCTCTGTTTGTCTGCCTCACCCTCTCTCTCTCTCTCTCTCTCTCTCTCTGTTTGTCTGCCTCACCCTCTCCTTCTGTTTGTCTGCCTCACCCTCTCTCTCTCTCTCTGTCTCTCTCTCTCTCTCTCTCTCTCTCTCTCTCTCTCTCTCTCTCTCTCTCTCTCTCTCTCTCTCTCTCTCTCTCTCTCTCTCTCTCTTTCTCTCTCTGTGAATTGTGTTAAGTTCTTATTTCTTCTTTTTTTCTTTCGCGTTAGGTTATCAGGACTCATGAGCAATGATTAGACATCAGTTTCAATATCTTTCAAAACAGATTTCTCTGGGCAGGACAAACTTTGGCTCTGTTCGTTTTTCGCTTCTGAAGTTTTACAAAGCACAGCTAATCATGGCAAGAAACTTGTAAGGCTGGAATGGCAAAGTCCTATCACTAGGTGGAGGTTTCTTCCAGACAAAAACACATGTTCTTAACTGAATATTTTGTATATCAAACTCTAACTGGTATGGACTCCCATACACAGTGGAACTGGTCGTATAGATATAACTTTATGTAAGTATGGTTGTCTTTATCCACATGTTATGTAAATAACAAAGATATCTCATGGTTCTGCCTATGCAAGTTCGATAAACTATCAGAGTCTCTTTATACGATCTGAAAGTTATACGTTACACAAGTGGGTGAGAAACTGTTCCAGTATCACTATTTGTACTTTGCCTTTTGTGTCTGTGGCAACTTCGCACGGGTTTACCAACCTGTGGCCATGAATGTGACTCGTTACTACCTCGCGGGTAATGTCCACATATATTGAAAAAACATTTGTCGCTTACACTGGCTGGTATGTCGCAATCCAGTCCTGGGATAGGAGCTCTAAATCTGAGGGGTGGGTGAAGGTGAAACGAAGGACTGGTGGAGGGGTTGGAGTCGGGGGGGGGGGGGGAGGAGGGGGGATGAGGGGGGACGGACAACACTTTGGAGCCCTGACTCTTTGGGGAGATCGAACGCAAAGCAGTATTCGAATTGAAATCAGCAAATTAAAAACATTATATTATATTATATTATATTATGAAGACCTGCTGACCACAGTCAAGAAAAGGAAGCTCAGATGGTATGGGCATGTGACAAGATCAGATGGGCTCTCTAAGACCATACTACAAGGAACAGTGCAGCGGAAGAGAAGACGAGGCAGACCGAGGAAGAAATGGGCAGATAACATTGCGGAATGGACCAAGATGAGCTTTCCCGCAACCCAGACACTCGCCCACAACCGCCACAAATGGAACCAGCTGGTGCAACGTTCATCACTGCAGCGCCCCTACGACCCCGGTGGGTTATGGAATCAGTGACCAGTGATGTTATATTTATATTATATTACATTACATTATATCATAATTATTACAGTATATTATATTCATTATATCATATTATATTCATTATTACACAGATCCTTCATCGTGAACACAACGCGTAGAAAAGAGTCTGTAAGACGACGGTGTTCCTTTAGGTTTGAGCCCATTCATTGAGTCCCATTTTAATCCAACAACACAAATTCAGATATCTACTCCTCGGAACACAAGTTTTGCTTGAACAGAACTCTCTAATTACTACTGATTAATTTTTTGACTTATCGTGATTCGCGAATATTCGATGTCCACTCACACTCCTGAAACTAGACAAATGAACATTATCGTGGAGTATATGTCGTTCAAAGATTCAAATGTAAATAATGAAGATCTTCCGAGCATTGGTAGTAAAATCGAATGACAAAAAAAATATTTTACTATAATGGAGCTAGAGGGCGAACATGAAAGCACTAAAACTTCGCCATTACGTGGCCAAAAATTATGAAACTTGAGGTATTGCTTCAATAATTTGATGATGAGTTACGTGGACACCCCCGTTTTGGACAAAATTCAGACTTTAACATTATCTATTCACCATTTTTTGAACGGCAAAATAAGAGGTGCATTTTCATCCAGTAGAATCGAAAAGTTTGAGCGAAAAGTACGTTCCACGCCCCTCTTTATACATTCCCAGCCGCGTTATTTTTTTTTCGCACTCACTTTACCAAATTCAGGAGCGTCGCAGCAACGTATCTCAGGGATTTTCGGTGACGTTCAGAGTCATTTTAGGGTAAGGGTTAGGGTTAGAGTGCACAGTCCAGTGATTGCAGCACCCATGGCAGTGTTCAGTAGGTCGAGAAATCTCTTAGCTGATGACCTGTGTTTGGGGGTATGTTGCTGCTCCACGTGTGAATTTGGTAAAGTGAGTACGAAAAAAAATGACGCCTGCCGAACTTCAAATTTTATCACATCTGCGCATCCTGCAAGAAGTTGCTGTATAACAAAACGATATAGTTATTGGTCTTTGCATCGGATCCAAGTGCCGTGTCTTTTGGTGTTTTTTTTTTTTTTTGTTGTTGTTTTTTGGGGGACCTAGATCTAGCTGGGCTTGATACAAGGAACATTTGCTAGAGATCTCTTGTCCAGGTACGATAGTTTATTTTAAAACGACAAGAACAACAAAACTGACCTGGCAAAGATTTCGGGCAGGAAAAGCTCAGCCATACCACAACCTATACTGGGATAATGTGGTTGTAACCTGGTGCCGACCAGGCAAGTTAGTCACGGCTGAATGAACAGCTGGTATGGTTTAGAACGGCAGCCCCGATTTTGCCCCGGTCAATGGTAATTAACCGTGGAACTGAACATAAAACGGCCCATGACACAGGACTCGTGAAGGCGTGACCAGCATTGGGAAACAAACTGAAGGTCAAATTCTGGTGATCTAGAGCCCCAATAAAACCGTAATTTTTATGGTCCCTCTATCTATCTGTCTGTCTGTCTGTCTGTCTGCCTGCCTGCCTGCCTGCCTGCCTGCCTATCTATCTATCTATCTATCTATCTATCTATCTATCTATCTATCTATCTATCTATCTATCTATCTATCTATCTATCTATCTATCTATATATCTATCTATCTATCTATCTATCTGCCTGCCTGTCTGTCTGTCTATCTACCTATCTATTTATCTGTCTATCTATCTATCTGTTTGTCTGTCTGTCTGTCTGTCTGTCTGTCTGTCTGCCTGACTGTCTATCTATCTATCTATCTATCTATCTATCTATCTATCTATCTATCTATCTATCTGTCTGTCTGTCTGCCTAACTGTCTGTCTGTCTGTCTGTCTGTCTGTCTGTCTGTTTGTCTGTCTGTCTGTCTGTCTGTCTGTCTGTCTGTCTATCTATCTATGATCTCCACTTCTTACCACCAAAAGTTCAAACATCTCACATCTTACCCATAAAATTATTAACACCCCAAAATTACGTTCTAATCAAACAGTCCTTCCAAGACAAAAATCAGTCCCATCATTTGTTCTCTGCCCCCATTTTTTTGTCCCCAGTCCCCGACCCCTGTCACAAAGTCAATCGATGGATCGATATAATCAATATCGTCAGATTGCAGGTCAAAGTTTTATGTCATGTTCATTGGACTTGGGTTACCAAAGTGGCATATTATTTTTATCGCCCTTGTGAACAGTTGCCCTTGTGTTATCAGTTGGCCTTGCATGACCTTGCGTGAACAGCAAAGGCAGGCTGCAATATTACAATGATTACTCCCTTGTACAAATCATTATACGACAGCCAGGAAAATAGATGATATTACTTTTAAATCTGACCACAAAATATTAAAGTAAGAAGACAAAAGGCACGCCCAGAAGCCGCAGTGATATAAAAAAAAAATAAAAAAATGAGGAACTGTTGAAGAAGCCAATATTCCTGGCACTTTACCAACTGTTCACATAAGGATAGCTGTTTGCATAATGACATCACGAAATATCATAAAAACCACAGAAAAACTGCTTCAATTCTATATATTTTCTATTGTAATCTTTTATTGTTCGATAGTTTTATCTGTCCCATTTTTTCTTCTTTTTTCTTTCTTTTTTTTTTTTTTAAAAAAGGCGACAGCCGAAATATCGAATATTTTCCCTCTTCTCTTTTAGTTTTCATTGTATCGTTTGGGTATTATTTCTTGCACAGGGCTCTGCTACATACAACTTTTTCTTTTTGCCAAATTTTGACATAAAGAAATCACACACGTTAGTTAATAACCTTGTTTGTTGTTTTTTTTACATCCCCTAATCTCAGAATTTCATATCCGTTGGGCAGATGGTGACAAAAATCAAAGCTGGTTAAACTTTAAAAAAAAGCAAAGAATGTTTTTCCATTTTTAAATTTAAATAACATACACCCATCCGTTCTTGGGATTTAAAGAAAATTAATTACTTTTCCAGGCCCGAGTCGACTATTGCGAACTGCTTAAAATTTTCCCCTGTGAATGGACAGTTAATTATGATTTGATACATATTAAAGGAATTTTAGAAACGGCGCCCACCTCAGTTTAGTGACGGGAACTCCAATTCCAATGAAAGCTGCCTGCGTTTAATTGTAATGTTGGCTGGATACCAGGTTTTTTCGAGATAGCTGTTATTTCCAAGCCCTATGGTAAGTTAGCCTAAAACTTAAAAATACGAAGTAATAATGCAGATCGATTATGCCGATTTCAATTAACATCAGTGCATTCTTTAACAGCATTCATTTGTTCACTTTCTTTTTATGAACTCATTATTAACCCATTCATTCGTTCGCAGAGGTGTGAAAAACGCCACAATGCCAGTGAAAAACGTTATAATTGCCCAAAAAAAAGTGTTATAAAAGCCAGACCTCATCAGACTAAAACAACTATTACACTGGGAAAGGATTTGGTTCACAATTTCACAAGCAGATTTGTCTGCACAAAAATGTCATTTCCGAGCTAAGTTTTCCGTAATTAAAGTATATCGATTCAGCCCTTATCCCAGGATCTATTGGTAGTGTCCTCATAACTAGGAGTGGGATGCAGTTTATGATTGACAGGCAATCTATACGTGTGTAGGATCTTGATTCCAGAGGTTGGACGTTTACAAGATTTTTTTTAAAAATATGTTCTAGAAAGTATGGTTTGTTTTGATTTGATTCTAGGCTTGCTGATGTTGCTGCTGTTGCATTTAAATGAAACCAACTTTACTGATACTATAGCTGTAGATGAATTCATTACTCAATTCCAAATACAAAAGTTGCTTACTAATGTAACAGTTATTTCCAGCTGCAACAGTTGCTTACTACAGCCTTACTACAAATTTCATGCGCACCAGCACACAACGCACTCACTTTTGGTAGGGATTTGCACTTTCGCTCTCTATCAGTTTCAACTTCAAAACAAACATAATGCGCATGGGCAGCGTCAATGAAACCTTAAAATGGCGAACCATGACTCGAAATAGATCTGAAATTGGGGAAACAATAAATTTCCAATAAAAAAAAAACTACACCGATTTGAGACTTCTATTAAAAACTGTGCACCCTTACATCCATTCTGATGCGCCATATAAAATTTGAAGTCTGAGTATTGAGTGGTTCAGAAGCCTTTTGGAACGAAAAATCTCAAGTCCACAAATATACATAGTATAGATGAAATTAACTAACATAAGAACTGTTCATTAAAGCAGCGGCTGTTTCCAGATGCAGCCGTTGATAAGTAATACAAAATGTTTTACTGATGCAAATAATTGTTTATCATGCAAAAGTTGTTCACTACTACAGCAGCTGTTATTGTTGCTGCTATTGTGGGTGTTGGTGGTTTCTGTGCAGATATTTCAACCATTGTTTTATGAAAGAAATATTATTTTTATTCATCTATGTAGATCTATCTATTTTATCAAACGCCCGTTCTTGCAACCAACAGTATTGGACCATACAAAAAAAAAAATAATTGTTCAGTAAGCGACAGGAGCAGTCACAGATTAAGCGAGAGAATATTTGGAAACACAAGGCGATCCGCAATGCGGAAACGACAGAAATAACTACAGGTAAGCACAGAAAGGATTGGCAAAAGCCGCTGAACCGGCTTGCTAACGGGTCCTCATTCAACCAAAATTTTGGCAGCCCACGCTTTGGCCTAGTTCTATGCCAAGACAAGTCACGATATAGAAGCACCTGGCATTCTTTGTGACAAGAGAACCGTTATATTTTATGACCTGGGATTGACGGTTTCCAAGAACGCATTGTCCGGTTTTGGCATTTCGTAACTCTTTATAAAACAGACGGTCTAGAAATCTCTAAGTTCGCTCAAGTTTTTACATAAATGGGTGGCTTTGTGAAAGTTCAGGTATGCATGTTGTGATAGACAGAGGTTAAATGTCATTTTCGTCAGCTCATTAATTGTTGGCAGTGTCGATGACTAGAATTCATTTGTTTGCGCGAATAGTTGTACTATTAACGTTTGTAATGTAATATTCTCGTATGGATAATTATGTAATAAATAAGTTCATCCAACATAATTTTTTTGTTGAATAACCCCAATGTCCACTATTTTGTCTCTGAAACGGTGATACGAAATTGTAAAAGCTGACTTTCCATGGGGCAAAATTTGCTGCAGTTTAGTGGGCCGAGTCACACTATCTCCTGATTACGATTTCTCTCTCTCTCTCTCTCTCTCTCTCTCTCTCTCTCTCTCTCTCTCTCTCTCTCTCTCTCTCTCTCTCTCTCTCGCTCGCTCTCATCTCTCCTCTCTCTCCCCTCACCCCCCCCCTCTTCCTTTCTCTCATTCTTTGTGGCTCTCAGTATTATTATTTTACATGTTTCCGTCCCAGATGAATGCTTCCATATGTGGCATTCAGAAGAACAACAAAACATTCATGATCAAACATAATAGGCCTACATACGTGTGCTTATCTCAGAAGTCAGTGGCAAGTACAATAAGGTATTATAAATTAGTGTGATAAAACGCTGACAATCTTCCATTTACAAGGAAGTTGTTGACACACGATAAAGAGCTTGTTTTTCTGCCAGGCACCCAGTACATAATGGATTCTGTAAGTTGATTGGGATTCCGGGGTCATTCGGTGAAGTTATAGTTTTGTGTGGGCGGGGGGGGGGCGGGTGCGGAAACTGGAGCTACTGACTGACAACCTACGTAATATCTATCTTCACTTCATTGAGTTTCATAAATTTAAATCAGTGTAACAGTGCACACGCTGTTCTTGATTACTGCTCTATAGCTTTGGTGTGGATCTTACTTAAAGTTATGGCACAGTTCAATGGGGTTATTCAAATGACACTGTTTTGACCGAATCTTCGTTGCTCGTGATCAGACAGTGTCAATGTTAGGGTCACTGCGTGGTTACCATTGGTATAAATTACACGGTCCTTTTTCCATTGCATCTGTGTCACTGCCGTCGACAAAATTACAATGTAGGCCGTCCTACACCGGTGCATCAAGGGCCGGATTCAGACCAGTTCATGTCCTGAGCACTGTCCGGCACAAGTCCCCACTCTCACACCCACAGCACTTCAAACTCTCGAAACTATACTGTCATGTTAACGAAAAAGACCGTAAACGCCAGCAGATGTCAAATTCACTCTTTAAGATCGCCTTAGAGAAGGAAATAATTAGACTATATCTGTCTCTCTGGCTTATAGTGTAGCATGACGAACAGTTTCTTTTGAAATGATAACTGAACGAATGATAAAGCTTAGTGCATCGAGAAGTTTTTATTGCGTTTTTTTTTCCTTTTTTCTTTGGACATAAACGGTCTTTTACCGCAAAACGGCAGTATACTTGTTCACCGTGCTAAAGACAACGTTTCTTAACAATGGAGAGTCAAGTCGAACAGCGAAGATGAGGATAATTACCCAATAACTCGAGTACAGCAATGAGGAAGTTCAGGACCTTATAGGCGCGGGGGGGGGGGTAACTGTGGTATTTCCCACCCCCATCCCCTTCCCTTGTTGTCCAAGCACTTATTTTATTTAATGTTTAATCCCCTGGGTCAATCACACGGCATATTATTAGCTCTGCTGACACTCTGTAGGTAGGAATCTAACGAACTGCACCAGTACAATACCGCCATTGTGCACTAACGACATCATGTCTCTATTGTTATCTACATGAATTTAGTATTATATGTAGATCATTCCTTTATCAACAGACTCGACAAAATCACAAGATTATTGAAATCCCAGGCAGTAAAATATCAGATGCCAGATTTTCTCTGTCACAATGTACAAGAAATTATTTTTATTTATGTCTTTAACCTAACGTAATATCGGCTAAAGACTAACTGGCTTAATCAGGTACACATAAAAGCTTTATAAATTCCTTACTTAATGAATCCACCTGAGGTTAAAAATTAAGAAGTTATCACAAAAAATTCCAGCATGCTGACAACGACGATAAAAATTTTACCTGAACATGGAATGGCCCATAATCAAATTTTATCCCGATCCTCCTCCTCCTCCCCCCTCCCCCCCATCCCCCCCCCCCCATTTTTTCTCCCTGCAGTTGTATGTTAGTTTCAATCCTTTATTATCAGCAAAATCGTCCGGTCCCTTGTAATCCTTCCTTCTTAGGTCGTTTTTACAGATACTGACTTCCACGTTTTTGCACAGCACAAAAACGGTCATTCAAGATGACAATGCAATTTAATGGCTGGAACCCCAGCAATTAGACATTTGGGGGAGGACTTTGAAAAGAAAAAAAAAAAAAAATTGGCAGTCCAGATGTCGACACCATGGAAATTTACATGACGGTCAATGATCGGCTCGCCAGGGGAAGTAATCTGGATGAGATCGTTGCTTTTTGCATTGTTGCTGGTTGTCGCCCATAACAGCGCGCGGAGTTAGAGAGGAATAAGTACGATTGGTTGAAAATTAATTAAACCAACGACAACAAAAAAATGTTGAGCATTCAAAGAAATCTACTTGCCACATTGTCATTCGTGGGACTTATTAGCATTCTTGTTGCTACTGTCATGTGGTTGTAGACGCTGCATGATGCGGCCCGTTTCTATATCACAAGTTTATGCACTTTACGATTTGCTATTTTCTGTCTATTGTCTTGCTTCTTTCAAGCACAATATGGCCGTTATCGTGTCTACGTTCTTTCTCCAAACTCACACTCCAATCCACACACAACTGCTGTGCTCCCTTTGTTGTGGTGGTGGTGGTGGTAACACGGTGCCGCCGTGTCATGGAAAACAGCCACGCATGGAAAGCGGCCACGCCTAAACCAACATTTTAATGGAGGCGCTTTCTAGTTTGTTCAGTTTCCATTCTGCCATGACCAAAACGAAGAATTAACAAAGAAAATTAGCAATACGGTATTTCATTCTACAAAATGATGTTAAAACGTGAAAATGACGTAAATTGTATGTACGGTCTTTTTCTGTAACACAGCCAGAGACATGCTACTAGTAGTGCTAGTACATTACGTACGTCACTGAACACACTAGAATGTACCGGTATGTTCCTCCTGGCTACCTTAAATATTATCTGTTTTTTTTTTGTTGTTATTGTTTTTTTACTTTTTTTTTTTTTTTCATGGGGGCTGCAGTTAGGGGAATGTAGTATTTTCCATTATAAGAGGCAGCTGAACAGTGAACGTAACTCGATATTTTCTATGTCTGGCTTTGTAAGTAGGCTACAGTCCCCTGACAACATTTTTTTTTTTCCGGGCTTTCCATAATAGGAAAATATGACCTAGTGTTGCTTGTTGCCAAAGAAGTCCGTGAACACTATACAATGTGTGTTTGCGGTCTACAGATCTTGTTTGATTTTCTCCTTACGCCAGGAATAACCTCTGTGCTAACTAGAACTTTAAATAAGTGTTTTGGTTGTTTTTCTTCTAAATGCATACAGTAATAATATACTTTGATATACAATGCAAATAATAAAATACCGCCACTACACTACCTCCCCCCTCTTCACAAATTCCAAGCTCTTTTGCTGAACGACATTCTCCAGTAGTTTTTAACCTCTAGAAACAATTAATTTAGCCCATCCGAATACTGCACGAGATAGTCGTCTTCTGTTGCACAAATAACATTTCTATTAATTTAATAAAAGAACGTGCATCCAAATACACGTAAATCTCTTAGGTTAGAAAAATAGAGAGCTTGACCGAAGCCGTTAAACTGAAAGAACGGAGGCTGATTACAGGACAATAAAATTACTGATCATTCTTCACAAACAAACAGCTCCATCTGGAAATTCAGAGAGAGAGAGAGAGAGAGAGAGAGAGAGAGAGAGAGAGAGAGAGAAAGAGAGAGAGAGAGAGAGAGGGGGGGGGAGATGCTGACTGAAGTAAACAACCATTCTGAAAGCGGCCGAAGAGATCTTGTAGTCATTGAGATAGGCAGTGGTCAGAGGTTAGCAATTATAAACATGAGGCAAAACCCGACCAGTTTTGGAAAGATTGAAGTTTCTCGATGTCTCTGTCATTTAAAGTGAGAAGAGTAGGAAGAGAAGCGGGGGATAATTACCGTGTTTCATGAAAACGGTAACTCCTGTCATCTGGAATGCACTCACGTGAATGGGAATGGAAATTAAAAGCAGTGAAGTTTTACAAACCTCGGAGATCACAGCGTGGTTCTCACACCCTGGGGCCGGGGCATCCATTGGAACCACTGTGCTTTCTTTGCTATTTTTCAACTTTGTTCCCCCGCCGTCTACACTCTCCGCCTCCCATGCCGGAATGACAGGGACATTTGGTCCCCATGTCCTTTCAGCCGCGCACGGGTATGCCCAATCTTTCTCATCCTGAGGTGAAACTTCAGAAACATTGTCATGGCAACCAGTTCCACCATTGCTTAGTTCTTCATCACTCTCTGAACTGTCTGTCTCGTCCGAGCTGTGTTGGGGGTTTTCAGACTCGTCATTCAGGTGGTTTTCACAGCACTGAAAGTCATGACCATCATTTGTTTCCCTAGCTGTTTTGCGACTCCGACAATCACATTTGTCTCTGCCACTTGTATGAGAATCTCCTTCCACAGTGAGATTTTCCCCTCCAGTTGTGAAGTGTGCATCCCTATAGCTAACCGTTGATCTCACTGAGCGCTGATAGAATATGTCGGCGTCATCTTTAGCATTCATATTTCCATAGAATGTTTCGTTATTTTTGCCGGACATTTCATTCTGAAGGCGCAAACTAGGTGAAGAGATTGTTTCTCTTTTTGTTATGTTTTCAGCTTCTCTGCTTGGCAGAGCGCGATCAGTGACGACGTCGTCGCCTCCAACATTCTCTTCTGTCAAAGTTGAGTAGCCTCGACTCTTTTTATCTATTCGAGCGAAAACTCGCTGGTACTTCCTTCTCACGTGTTTTAGAAGATACTCAGCAGTTAGAAAAATCTTCTGTCCGGATTCGGTGGGTAAAATGGCGTCTGAGTACTTCAGAAGCGAGTCTCCGTCTTTGAAACTGGCTGGAGATGTGGCTGTTTGAGCATCCGGGCAGTTTTTTGCATTGATGGTTTTATCTGTGGAATGGTAAACTTTCTGGTGACATCCAGGGTTGATTGGAGAATCACGTGCAAAGGACAGCCTTTCTGGATCATGTTTAGTCTGATACTGGGATTTGTCGGTGGACGTTGACTGAGGCATCATGAATCAACAACAGTGGTATGAGCCTAAATGCTAGAATGTCAGCTCTGAAAATAAACCCAAAAAATGTTGAAGGTTAGAAGGTTACATAAAAGTTTATATAACATTAAAAAATACCCATCATTCCTTCACTGGTGTGACGTCACGTCCCTTGATCTCAGAGACACTGGGCTGCAATTTATTTATATTTTTTTACTCGAAAAATCATCGTCAAAAGGTTAAAAGAAAATAAAAAACATCTAATTAACACCATTTGTGTGCAACAATTTCTTGCTCTAAAAATGTAGCAAACGAACTTTAAAATCACATTTTCTGGTCTAAAGAAACCCTATAGACGTGTTCCTTCCAGATCTGAAAATTCCGGCTCTCACGACATTCAACATTTCACAAGCAATCTCCTGCAATGCAGGAAGGTGAGGCTTAAAATGTCGTAACTAAATCAATGGACAATTCAAAACAACTAGAAACAGAAAGGGTTATAAGGTCATGACTGTCAATGGAGCCAGTAAAAAAAAAATGCATCCAAATGTTTCTTTACTAAATGACACTCAAACAAGTTTCTCTCAGCAAAACCTGTGATATCATAAATAAATTCCCAACATAAACTTACAAACAAATGCATTCTACCGAGACTGGCCAATGACTATGGAACAGGGCACAAACTGAATGTGATATCAGAAGACAACCCAGACTTCCGGCGAGTGAGTCGGAGTTGTCTCAGCAGAATTAAGAATTGGTCTATGAACAAAATAACATCTGCAGACTTTCCTAATATCTGAATCTGCCAAATTGCCACTAACTTAGCCTACAATACTAAAGTGTGATTTTTAGGGAAGAAAGAAAGAAAACGTGTACATTTCAAACCCCGCGTTAGTAATACATAACAAAAGAACCATAGACAGTTCTAAAATAGACATAGATTATAGCAGGACAACAACAAAAAAATCACCTTTTTTTAATCTTAATTTCAAAGCCCCATCTCAACTTAAACCAAGCCCTATTACTCCAAAGTTTGCATTCACAAACAGATTGATTTGTATCTGTTTTTCAATTGCTATCATCGTGCACAATAATAGTGTCGTTTACGCCCACAGAAGCAAGAGGCCTAGTTAGAACAGTGTACGTGGACAAGTAAGGCTTTAACGGTTGTATACAGTTAATAGGTCGTAAAGTATAAATTATAAATTTTAGCGACTAGACTTGATCAGAATTTATTACATAGCATAGTTTTCTCGTCTTTCGTTTAAAACGCGGATCTTTTAATATAATAATAATATCAGGGACCCGATACAACTTTTTCTTTTACCGACCCGTTTTCACTATGATCTGTAGGGTCTCAGGCGCGAAATTGCTCTTACCACGCTAAGTATTCTTCTAAGCTCAAACCAAACAGAACTTACCAGAATTTCGAAAACGTCATGGAAATTCGTAAATGTCCACAGAAAGAGAAAATTACATTTTTTTCCCCCCTAAGTGATGTTCATGTGCTATCCACGCCCCAGCTTAAGCTTACCTTAACCCGCCATAAATGAACGACAAATTATGAATGTTACAGTTGGCCGTGTTCCCTGTGTGCTCGGTTTATGATAACACAGCGGTTGTGTGGATCACATTACATCAGTCCGACGTATAAAATTACATAGCATGGACGGTAAAGCTGTCCAGGCAGGCGGGTCTAAGTGATTGGCATAAATTTTATTGATGAATGTGTCGGAGAAAAAAACAAACAAAAACAACTCACTCCGTTCAGGACATCATATTTTTATCACTTTGATAAGCCTCTTGTAAATGACACCACCGCGGGTTCTACAACATTTCCCGATAAACAGCTGGTGGTTTACGAGCGTTTCTGGTACAGTGGTAGGGGCGCCTTTTGTCCTGTCGTTTTGTTTTATGATGTAGATCTATACAGTCTTGCTTTTTCATCTAGCACAATGTGGGCGGCATCGTGTTCATGTTGTCGTGCTGTCTCCAAACCCCAAACTCCAGATAAACATCGCTTCACCAACCATTGAAATTTACAGGGTAGGCGTTTGAATTTATTGTACCAGCCTGTATCAGAGGCAGCAAAGCATGGGAAGCTGACAGTCCAGCAGGCTATCAAAAAAAGAGAACGGCGCAAGAAAAGGCCCAGTGGTACTGAACCAACGGAGCACTCTTGTCATTTATGCGGAAGGGTCTGCAGGGCAAAAATAGGACTTATCAGTCACATGAGAAGCCATAAGTCATGAAAGAACAGTCTTTCCATTCTGTCCTCTGTGTCCTTTAGTTCTCTTTATTGTCCAAGTGTTGAAATTCTCAACAATTTCTGTTCTTTATTCCTCTGGTGTTGTTAAGGTCATCATCATACCTGATGGACGAACTATTATTATTATTATGATTACCAGCCTGCTTAAATGTAAAGCTGCATTGCTGTAATGGCAGTGTTCTAAGTTAGTTGGGGTGTTGTTGTTTTTTTTACTTTTTTTTTTTTTAATCCTATAAAAAAAATCTAAAGAAACTGAAATTCTTTTTGAGAACTAGCAGAAACTAAAATTCTAAAAAAAAAAATGTAAATGAAACTTAGTTCGTTTTAAAGAATTATCTAGGTGAAACTAAATTCTGAAGAAAAAAATGTCTTCATGTAACTAACTTCTTCTTTTTAAAAAATCTCAAAAACTAAATTTCTAGGATACAAGAACAATCAAAATCCTAAAAGCAACTACTGTCGGTCAGTCTGTCTGCCTTTCCCTATCTGTTTGTTTGTCGGCCTGTGTCTGTCTGCCTGTCTGTCTGTTTGTATGTCCGTCCGTCCGTCCGTCTCTCTTTCTTTCTCTCTCTCTCCCTCCCTGTTTATTTCTCTGGTCATATTTCAACCTGGCACCAAACCATGCTGCGACTCACAGCTTCTGCTGCTGAATAATAATAATTTGGAATTGTTTGTGTCTAAAATGCTTTGGTATCATCAATAAATCAGCATATTATGTATCATGTTAGGTATTTACACAAACGACAACAAGCTGCTGTTTACAGTAAGTGAAAACTTCAACATTCCATAAACACTGGAAATTTGACAATATTTGAGTGACCGAGCCAACAGACCGACAACAGCTGTAATCTACTTTGTTGTCATTTGTAAAATGGCAAAATCGCACCCTTATCATTAACACGATAATATGTATGATGCTTTACATAAGATATTATATATATATCATAAATGCTCTAAGCCTATGTAGATAGATCAGGTTACCTGACCTGCCATGCGAAAAGCAAAAAACAACATCGAAGTTCTCAGATATCAGCACAGTGGTGTCGATTAAATTCCAACATGCTATACAGTGTTGTTGTTGTTGCTGTTGTTGTTGTTGTTGTTGTTGTTTTGTTGTTGCTTCTACTGATACGTGAATAAAACAGCGCTACTGTCGCAAAATGGTCAGCAACCATGATAACATGTGAAAGGTATTATGAACGGGGGCGGGATACCCCGTTGGATACCGGCGTCACAGCTTTAATCTCTAAATCACGGGGACACGGTGGTCTGGGGGACACAGTGGTCCAGAGGCAAGGTGCTCGCCTCTCATGCCAAAGGGTATCGGGTTCGAATCCCCGTCGGTGCAGGCATGTCGGAAATTTAGGATTTTTCTCATATTTTCCGGTCTCTGGTCCTATAGAAAAACTCGGAGGGGCCCGTGTGCACGTTAAAGATACCTTAGCAGTTGGAATCATGAAGAGCAGGCTGAACAGGCCGCTGCCCGGGCAAAATTACCACCCCCCCCCCCCCAAAAATAACAGGACGACCGGCGCTGCATTGTGGCGACGACGTGTCTGCTCCAGTTGTAACTGGGCTGCAATGACACCTACAGGCAAATTTCCCAAATGGGATTCAAGAAGTATACAAAAATACAAAATACAAATATAAAATCCCCCCCTCCCCCCAAAATGGTTTAAAATTCCATTTCTAGGCAGACCTCAAGCATTCTGTCCCAGTGCCCAAGAATAATTATTGTACCCTTGAATGTCCAGTATACAACAACGGTCGTCCAACACATTTACGGTTTAAGATTACTTTTCAGATTCATCATAAAATAATGCCTGAGGATGTCACTGTCAATTGCCTTAATTACCTCATAATTACATAATAGCATGAATTTCTAAACATCAGACGATATGTGAATCTTTACATGCAGTTTTTTTTTTTTTTTTGTCTTTTTGTTTTCTGTTTTGAATTTATTGCACGTCAAAACACACAGATCTTTTCACTGCATAGATCTGAATTTTATCTTGATGGTTTTAACAGACAAACAAACAAAGAAAACAACTCAATAGTAAAATTGTTTGTTTGGGGAATAAGAGAGTGAAAAAATCACACTGAACGACTTCTGACAGGATGGATGACTAAAGATTAATGGAACAATCGATTTATCAACTTGGCGTGATATATGTCGCACTGTCTTCGTCGATTCTTTGACCGTGTACAGAATATAATGAAGATAAATATTGGACTTGGGGTAGGAATCTGTTTCGGACAATATTATAAAGAACAACACTCGATCTTCATAGTTGTAAATCTCATTTTTATTATTTATTAATTAATTAATTAAGTAATTTATTTATTTATTTATTTATTTATTTATTCATTTTGACAATACATGTATCATGAGGCACACAACTGGATAACAATATTTAACTCACACATCTTAAGTTCGCTCGTGGTTGTTGAAGAGTTTCGTCTTGTTTTTTTTAATCAGCGACAGAATCAATCGGGGTTAAAATCCTTGAGAAACAAACAAATAGAAACTTACTCCGTCGAGTTTTCACGAGTCACTAACTGAAGACACTCAGAAATAAATGTAGCGAAAACTTTACCATGACAAAATCAATGATGATCCACCAGCAACAATGGGATTTTCCAAGGAAGTCACAGAAGACACAAGTTTATTTTGCAGATGAAAATTATCTCGAGTCGACCTGTCATCGCGCCCAATCTGAGTAAGATGTCTTAATCTCGATTGTTTTTCTGAAAACAATGATTTTGTGATCAAGGGCTTGGCCTAGACAGGCGGGTCATTGTTACATGATAACAGCAAGTATGTCATCGTTAACACACACAGAGAATCATGTGTGTACCATAGATATAGTACACTAGATCGCCGACTCTCATTGGTCGGTGGAAAGGAAACCGACGCTTCCCAGGAAGTCCGGCCGCCATTGTTTAAGCCTGATAAACAGCAGACGGCGTACTCTTCCTGTGCAGTTTCACTTTCGTTTTTTTTTGACATCGCTATTGTTTCAAGATCGACTGCAAACTCCAGCTGACAATTTGAAAGGTAAGGAATCACAAGATATTTATTTGATTGGTTTTATTATCTTGTTTACCAAGAGTTTTAGTCTGTTTGTTGCAAAGTTATTCATACCAGAGTTATACAAAAGACTTTACACAACTAATATATTTTTAAATGGTCTTAACATCTATGTAAGATTTTACCCTGTTTTTAGCCTCAGAGGAGCGACGTTGAGTCGCATATACTATAGTGCAGTTGGGGAATCGTCTTATAGTTATAGACGAACCAACAAAAAAAAAAAAAAAAAGTTAGTGAGGAACAGGCTCTCGTTCTGCCAGCAGTAGCAGCGCGTCATTGACCGCTATGATCTAATCTAGATCTAGATTTATGTGGGTGCAATTAACCGAATACAATGGGCCTGGCAAGATTTTTTATATAGACTAGATCTATATTATATGAGAATGGCTTTCTGATGTGGTTTGTCAAAAGTTTGTGTTAGTTTATTGCAAATTTAATGAGGAACAGGCTCGCGTACCGCTAGCAGTCAATAGCGTGGCGTCATTGACCCAAGTACAGCAGTCAGCATCACTGTCTGCTAATGCTATATAACGGTATTGATAACAGAACAGCTAGTGTGGTTTGGCAAATCAGATTTCGTTTCTTGAACTGCTTTCGTAACTTCTGTTTTGGCTGTGCAACTTATTATTCTCAGCCCGGACATCTGGCACAGTACATTAATGTCTGATGTCAATTGATGCTCAGTGATGAATATGAGTAGGCTACTGAGGGAAAAAAAAGTTAAGAGAGGTGTGCTTACAATTACATTTGCTTTGGGTAGCTATGTAAGCAATTAAAAAGGCCCATTATGAAGAGCTAGCACAGTAGGTGATAGAGGCAAGGATGAAATTCATATGTGAAATAGACTTAATACTGATAGTGTAGCTGTTCCTCAGTCAGTCAGTGTTAACTATGAAGATATATAGGCCTATTATATTTTTAAAAAAATAGATCTAGAGTTTGTAAAACAGGACAAAAGACTAAGTCTGTTGATCTGATAGTCTGCTGAGACAGAGATAATCAGAAACAAAGTAACATTTACAAGATCTTGCAAATAATGCTGACCAGAGGAAACTGATAATAATTTAATTAACCAACATAATTGCAAAATTCTGGGAAAATTCCAAGCACTATTTACAAGAAGAGATCTGTCTTTTTAGTGTGATCCTGGTTATAGATAAATTATAATTGTGCTCTAGTGTTTGCAGTCCTCTGAAAGGTAAGGATTCGTGTTTTCGAAACATACCAAATCAGCATAAAATGTCCATAATCTTTTTTATACCTCTGATGCTATGGTGGGTAGGACTGAACTCCAGGTTCTTTTTGGGATAGCAAAATTCAGAAGTCATGCACGCTCATTGTGGATATTAAGGCTGCCACATGTATTCTTTGCCATCTGGAAATTGAAAAGAGAATGCTGTTTGGACCATTGCTCAGGCAAATGTATCTATTCTACTCTATAGTAATCACTTGCAGAAAGTTTTTTTGAAGATTTTATTGTTTAGAGAAAAATTTACCTGTATTTTATCGAATGGAAATTATTAATTTATTCATTTATTTCAGATTCGTCAAAGAAATGGGTGGAATAACAACCCAACTGCACAACAGTTTCGGGCTTCAGTTCGCACACTCATGATTCAGAATGATGTGAAAGCATCCGAGTATGCTAATTGCCTTCAACTGGATGGCACAGAGGAGTTGCAGTTGGACTGTTTTCTTTTGAAGGCACCGGCAAAACCCCAAAACCTGCCTGATTTCTCACAGGATGACATGTTTGCTGCTGCGGTTGACAGGCTTGAGTCCACCTTTACACTCCCGGATAATGAGTGGAGATACTCATGCTTGACCTACACAGCAGGATTTGTGTGCGCACGTCTGATTCCAAAAATAAAATGTTCAGATTGCAGGGCTGCCTTGACATGTGCGGAAACTCCGGAAGATATTCGTTTCTCCTTTCTGAGGAGAAGAGATCAAGGCGGTCTTGTATGCCCTTCCGACGGTGTTGTGCAGCTTTTGTTGGCAACAGAAAAAGCATTCAGGGTTGTGATGCCTAGCCCAGATGTCATGCAGACCTTGCCACACAAGAAATTCATTGATGTCCAGATTCAAAACCTCGTCCTCACATATGTAAAGGAGAAATATTTTGATCTATTCCCATCTCTGCGGGATCATTTCTATGACCACGAGATGATTGTAGAGGAGGACCACATCACTAGCCTCATCAAAAGTGTGGCATCTTACTACTTGCGGATGAGACTCTTTAAGGCTGGCAAATTGCACCAACAGAGAATGATCCTTGGAGGCAAAGCAGCCAAGAGGATGAAACTGAACAAGTTGGTACTGTTTAGTGGACAGTAGTTTTTTTTTTTGTGCTGCTCCTCATCCCCGTCTTGGAATACATGAACACCGGTGGTGAGTACAATTTTATGTATTTATTGTTTCTTGGTTCCTTGTTAAACCTGAATAGAAAATTACTCTATATGTGGACTTGCAATTTCTCTTGCGACCCGAGTTATTAGTGTTACAAAAGTGAATGTTTCATTTAACGTCCTGAAGAGATGTAGACTATCCTTACTGTGAAACATACGACAGCGTGTGGAGTTTGCTTTTTTAACAGGATGTATATGTGTTACCTCTCCTCCTTCCATCAAACTGTTTACTGATTTCCATCTTTCCTTCTGTACCTCTTCTTCTTTCTTTCAAGAAATACTGTGTCCCATGGGTGTGTCGTCCCCATACATTCTTCACGTTTGACTGATATTCAGTTGGATTAACTGATAATAAGGCTCTCTGTCTCATTCCTTTCTCCATTATTGAAATGTTGCTTTTTTTGAATGGGTGACTGTGGACATCAAAATCATGAGTCGCTAGCTGGTCAAACCATTGTTTTTTAAACATCACTGTGCGTCGTTTTGTTTTGTTTTTTGGTGGGGCGAGGTGGGTTGTATAGCCCATTGAATGCATATGCGGTATGTATTTTAATTGAATTCCGCCAAGATTAACATTGTAGATGTAGATAATTTTTTCAACATTTATATTTTTTTTTTTTTTTTTTTTTTTGAAGGTCGATATACATAGCACTATGAAAGTATAAAGCTGTCTCATAATGAGTTGTTTCAATGCTCAAAAACTTCTGAAAAGCATTTAGAACAGTGATTTGTATATTATTGTCTCGCAAACTCACACATGGTAAACCCCCTCCCCCCCCCCCCCCTCTCCCGAAAACAAAAAACAACGCACGCCCGCAACATTACTGCTATACTCCTTGGCTGGCACGACTGTACAGCATCGGCGAGCTTCAGGCTTAGCGTAATGGCGGCCTCGTTTTCAATTCGTTGCGTGGGCCGCTGGCTGGCTCAGCGATCTAGTGTACTATATCTATGGTGTGTACTGATTGCAGCTGCTGCTTTTGTAAACATCATTATTGTAACTAGGTCTCCCCCCCCCCCTTCTCTGTGTGTGTCTGTGTGTATGTGTGTGTGTCTGCTTGTCTGACTTTCTCTGGCTGTCTGTATGTCCCTCTCTCAAATACTAAATATCACTAACCAGCGCGCTCTCTCTCTCTCTCTCTCTCTCTTTACCTCTGTCTGTCTGTCTTTCTCTCCCAAACACGATGTTGTAAACATTAGTAACTAGGTCTCTCTCGCTCTCTCTCTCTCTGCCTGACTCTCTCTCACTCTCTCTCAAAACCGCGTTTTGTTCATATTAGTATTTCTCTCTCTCTCTCTCTCTCTCTCTCTCTCTCTCTCTCTCTCTCTTTCTCTGCGTCTCTCACTCTCTCTCAAAACTGTGTTGTTCACATTAGTATTCCCTCTCTCTCTTTCCCTCTTCCCCCCTAACCTCTCTCTCTCTCTCTCTCTCTCTCTCGCTCTCTCTCTCTCTCTCTCGCTCTCTCTCTCTCGCTCGCTCTCTCTCTCTCTCTCTCTCTCTCATAGACACACTCTATCACTTATACGCCAAACACGCTGTCTTTGCATGGATGTATACTTCTTTCAAGATTCCGCCCAGTATTATTGTTGTAACTATCTCTCTAGGCGTACACACCATCTTTTACTCGTCAAAACAGTCCGTATCGCTCACGTTCATGTGAGGTTCCTTACATGTAAACCGAACATCTTGTTTCATTGGTGGGCAAGCCCGGTACATGTACCGTTTAACCGGTCTCTCTTTCCTCCCGAGTTTAACCAACAGATAAGAGACGATAATGTTCTAAAGATATAAACAATGCATACATAATATTCGGTCAGAGACCCTCTAGAGTAAACAGGACGGCATTTTGTCAATGAACATCAGTATAACAGAGGTTATGGTCGAGATGAAATATGGAACTTTGTTGATAAACGATGTCAGCGTCCTACAAGGACGCCGATTGCCAATACCCTCTGAACATCGAGGTTTCAGGTTTACCTGACCGTGTTGTATTTCATATCTGTAACTATAACACTGGTCAGACGGTTAAACATAAACTATTTGAAAACGGTATGATTTATAATATTTGCATTGGCATAAAGAAAGAGGGATCAATAAATGTATGTGTGGCAGTGGCGTTGATTTATGCACGGGAAAAATATAGAGCCTACGGTAATAACTAATAATTATGTTTAATTAAAATTCACCCGTCATCATGATAATGTATGTATCATGAATTGTATTATAACAGTTCACGCTGAGTGACAATAACTTCATGTATTGTTATTGATACTCTAAACACTTCAGGTGTCGTCAGGTGATGAAAGTTCAGTAACACCACATAGAGGGTTCGCCTTGTGAAGGCTTGTACAATACATCTAATTCTTTTGAGCAAGTCCAAATTTATACATATTTATGATTCACAAAGTCTCTAACTTTGAATGCAAAAAGTTTTTTTTTAATCAGGCCACCTACATGTACAGTGATCTAATTTTGCATGTAGGTTTCAAATACCTTGGGGGGGGGGGGGGTGTACCAACGTTTGGATTTTTTTTTTAATTGATTGTTTTTTCTTTTTTTTTTTAAAGTTTGCTTTATGTCGCTGACTACTCGCCTCCGAGCTCTGTTTTTCGCGAGCACATGACCCGTGGCGTGAACACATTCTGTCGCATGCGGCCGGCTGATTTAAACTATTCGACATGCTCGCGGTTAAAACTAGAACACAGGAATACCCTACTAGACTGCTTGCGACGCCGAGACAAATGTAGACCGGGTAGACAGTGAGAGGCGGGGCAGTGGTAGTGGTGGTGGTGGGGGAGGGGGGAGGGGGTCAGCGTGGAGGGCGGCTTTCAAGCTGGTTCATACATATTATATGGCAATATCTAGTACAGAATTGTGTTGATTAACCAGCTTCCTTGTGTCTGTACAGAACCAACATGAAGCCCCTAAACTACATGTCTTTGTGCTCCCAAAAGCGTTGTCTAACCTTAAGAAACATTTCAATTTTTTAACAGATTTCCCCCCGTGTTCAAATATTTGTATGTGTATACTACTTTAATCCCATTTGGTAAATTTGCCTTTGTGTCATTGCACCCAGTTACAACTGGAGCAGGCTCGTCGTCGCCACAGTGCAGCGCCGGTCGGCGGTGTGTTGTTTTTTTTTTTTGGGGGGGGGGGGGGAGATGAGGGAGAGGAAGTGGCAGGGATGAATTTTATTTGATTCTGCCCGGGCAGCGGTCTGTTCGGACTGCTCTTTTCGATTTCCAACTGCCAATAATGGCAGAGCCATAACGTGCGCAATGTGCACACGGGCCCTCCGAATTTTTTCGTCCTTATCTTCTTCCCAGAAGACTAGGTACTCGATCCTACCCCCCAATAAGATCAGGGACATGAAAATATGAGAAAAACTGCACCGGCTGGGATTTGAACCCGGGACCCTTGGCATGAGAGGCTCTATGTGCTCTAGCGGCATGATTTAGATGGCAGTACAAAACAGAACAAACAAATAGATAAATAAATAGATAAATAAGATAAATTAAAGAATGTAATTCCCGGCTTATTTACGATGTAGATTGCACATGAATTATACAGAACAAAAAACAAAGAAAGAAAGAATGAAAAAGACTCCCAGTTGAAATGTATTCATGTTAATTTAGATTAGTTGCAGATCAAATTCATCATTGATAGGTGGGAAAAATCCTCCTATTGCACTCAAAAGCCGATTTGAATATACATTGTACTGCTTGGTTGTTTTTCTCTCTACCGCCCCCCCCCCTCTCAAATTACCCCTATATTTTACAGGTATTGATCTTGCCATCAACTGGACTTCCAACAGTCCAAACGGTTGACAGCTTGCCAAAGACACCAAGTACTTTACATGTGTCCCGATTTGGTGTAAAGTGCACACTTATCAGGTCTGAAAGTAGGCCAATTCGGTGTCTCAAAGACGCACATACATTCTGTAACTTTATGGCCGCAACTTTCAACATAAAGTTTAGTGTTTGGTACAAGAAACACCCGGGGCGTACACATTTCCGTGTGTGTATCTTCCATCCTGTCATCGCAAGCCTATGGAAACTGCGATTGAGTATAAAGAATCACGTAGCCTACGTGTACTTTTGAGCTTCGCCGTCTAAAAGCCTTTGTCGTTATAAAATATTGTTTTGACCATGACCCCATTCTTTGTCCGTGATATTCAATGCCTGGTTATTTGAACAAATATGGTATTTAAACAAATCTTGGGAGCCAGCACATGACAAAGGACGTTAGGACGTACGGAGTTCACAAACATCGTGTCTGAAAACAGCTGTCTTACGACTCAGGATACTGTAGGCGAGACAACGTGTACGGGCGTACAAATAAGGTTTCTACGCAGCCAGATCATGAACATTCAGGACCACAGTTGTAAATGTCAATAGAGAATATTATTATAATATGTATACGAAGTTTGTACCCTGCTTTATCCAACATACGAGTTTGGGCAGGGGAGTTAACAACCGAAATTATAGAGAGTGACGAGAGATAAACAAATTTCAAAATAGAACAGAAAGCGTAAAGTAACTTTATCATCTAGGAAAAAAGAATAATTATAATTACTGATTACTGTAAAGTTTGAATAACTACAGTTTTCCAATAATTTATTTGAACCCTAAGCAAAAGGTTAACTTTGGAAGTCTAAGTTGTTTCAATCTCCTTGCCCCAGAAATCCAAATCTCAGCACAACTCCTGTTGCTAATCACTGTATAAAGATAACTCTAAGTTCACAGCTGGTTGGACTGATTTGTTTTTTAATGTACCGTACTGATCTAAATATTCTCACACGATAACATAATGTGAAAATACTCCTCACCACTGATTGCTACAAAAAAAACTGCTCTGAGCTTGAACACTCAATGATAATCGTAAGCGTAAATAATGAAGTGCCGTACTCACTTCTTTTCTGGGCTTTAAAATCCGAGGTCGAGAATATCTGTGAGCCGAGTCTAAAGTAGGCCCTAAGTCTAGTTAGAATATTGAAAACACTACACTCGTACTTGCAGACTTTCGTTCATGACCTTGTGCTCGTAACTAAACAAATAATCGTAAACATGTACGTCCCCAATCACTCTTTCGTTTGAGAAGATCCAGGTACCATTGATACTCCTCTCTCAGCACGACTGACACGTAAATGGTGGATGTTCCTGCAAAATCACAATTTCGGCGTTTCGCTGGAGCACACGATAAGACCCAGATATATTCTGAACTTACATAGAAAAAAAAAAGTGAAGAAAAAACAAACATAACTCTGTGACAGCCTGTAGTTTTGAACAGAAAAGCTTTGAAAAGGAAGGCTGCAATGCAACACTCACCGTGTACAACGTAAACCATTTCTGTGCTTGTTCTGTGGGGAGATCTTATTGGTGGCTTTGCCGGAGTAAGATATGATATTGATAGCCTACATATTAATGCCAAAACCTCAGGTGACACTGACCCACCTCTGAGAGTCCTTATACAATTCCCACACATGCATTTTAGACTTGAAGTCCTAACAAAAATATCCATGTTTACAATGTTTACAAACGAGATCATCTGTACAGGCACGGCCGAACTACAGGCGCTACCATTGTCTCCCGAGATAGACGAATGCCTAGTAAGAAGATCCACCTGCAAATAAAATTCGCCCGAAGTTTAACAGGACGGCCCATACAGCTCGGATTTGTTTGAAATTTTGTAAGTGCCTTCCTTTTTGCCTGCAAAATGTTCTTTTTTAAACTTGGAGACTTGGAAGTATTTTTTTTTCACTTTGCTTTGTGTCGATAACTTCGCCTCCCATTCTCCTTTATACGTACACATGAGCCCATGATGTCATCACTTCGTTAGTATAGAAAAATAAAACTAATGTGCTTACCACAAGGCCAGCGCCAACACAGAAGTGTGTCCAACACAGGCGCTCTGAGATACACAGCTCCTACCGCACAAAGTATGAAGTGAAAGTCGAGTTTTGGAGAAAAGAAGAAAACCGTCCTGAGTTCAGCTGATTTCCTTCCTCATTTCCCTTTTAAACCACTGTCGGAAACACGAGTGTCTGAGCCAGGAAAAGTTCCCTCTAGGTCAGTGGTTCTCAACCTGAGCTATTCCCATGGGGGGGGGGTGGAGGGAGTAAAGAAAATGGCGACAAGGGGAGAAAACGATGAAGGGGGGGGGCGCATTTAGGGGGCAAATACGGGGCAGTCCCTGACTTGTTCAACAGCACACGTCGATGTTTTATGAACAGAAAAGCTCTTCCCCCATTTTGTTTTTTGGTGCATTTGATCAAGAATGCTTTGTATTTTTTTGTATACATGTACCTCTTTAATCCCATTTGGGAAATTTGCCTTAGTGTCATTGCAGCCCAGTTACAACTGGAACAGACATGCCGTCGCCACAGTGCTGCGCCAGTCCGCGAGTTTGGGGTTTTTTTTGGGGGGGGGGGGGGTGGTGAGGGGGGTGAATGGTAGGGGTACATTTTATTTAATTTTGCCCGGGCAGCAACCTGTTGAGCCTGCTCTTGTCGATTTCCAACTGCCAAGGTCTCTTTAACGTGCACTCTGTGCACACGGGCTCTCCGATTTTTCATCCTTATCCGAGAAGACCAGGTGCTCGATCCTACCTAACAAAGGCTCGGGGACAGGAAAATGTGAGAAAAATCCCAGAGTTCCAACATGCCTGCACCGACCGGGATTCGAACCCGGTGCTCTTGGCATGAGAGGCGAGCACCTTGCCTCTAGACCACCGTTTCCCTTTTCTGTATTATAATGAATAATCAACACGACTTATTACTGTCATTATAGGCTTTGAAATACTTTACATCATAATTTGTGCGTAGCCTGTCTTCTTGTGAAACGTATCTGTTGGGTTTCAAAAGGGTTGGGGGGTGGGGGGGGGGTTGAGAAAAGAGAAGAGGGAAGGGAGGCGTAATGACAGGAAGTTGGGAGCCTAAGGAGGACGATTGCCTGAGAAAGGTTGAGAACCACTGCCCTAGGTCATCGCGTCAGCGCAAGTGGTTCTCAGATTATAGGCCTACATGCAGGTTCGTGCAAAGCTGGGAACAGGCCCAGGCCAGGCGGGAAAAGTAGGTCCCCAATTCAAAATGCCCACCAAGTACTTTTGTCCTTAGTGTCACGTTCATTTTTTTTATCTATGTTTTATCTGAAATACTCTGTTATGAATCTTCTTTAAAATAATACACCTATCTTACAAGCGCTCTCCACAATGTCAATATTCTTCTCCAAAGCCCACTCCCCGAACCCTTTTTTTCATACTTCTACCAGATGGGGAGTAAGCCCCCCTTAAAAACCGTAAGCCCATGCTGACTGGTCCATCTGACCACCTCCCCCCCCCTCCTCCTTTGGTGTGGTATGCGTACACGTACACCTCTGCCCGTTTAGTTCACTATACTTCACTATGTCAGAGAATGGCACCTCGGTCGAGGTGTAAATGCTAGGGGCAGTGAGTGATCCTCCTAAACAAAGACCTGAAATGGCATTTCTATTCTGTCCTCATCTACCGTGATAAAAGCATGTACATGTATAATTAGCACTTATTACATGTTATATTGACTGAGCAGTTTGAAACAAGCTCCCACTTTTCCTTTCTGGCCTGGGGGTCTATTGCTAGCTTTGTACCTGCCTGTTGAGATTTTTGTTTCTGGAGGACCTCTGCTTTTGGCATTTGCACGTTTTTTTTTTTTTTTTCTTGTTGTAGCTTTTGTTGATGTATTTGTACGCATGTACTTGTTTGATCTCATCGTGGGGTGGGGTGGTAGGGATTAGTTAGTTTGTCTTTAATTTTGCTCTGGCAGCCTGGTTTGGTAGGTCTGCACTTCTCGACTTTCCAACTGCAAAGTTTAACGTGCGCAATATGTGCACGGGCCATCCGAGTTTTTCGTCCTTATCCGAGAAGACTAGGTGCTCGATCCTACCTACCATAGGATCAGGGACAGGAAATTCCCTCAAATTGCCAACATGCCTGCGCCGACCGGGAATCGCACCCGATACCGTCGGCTTCAGAGGCGAACACCTGGACTCTGGATCAACCTGTCCCCCTTGTTGCCAGCATTTCCACACTTGGCATTCCCCTTCTCCCCAACACACACTTTGAGAATCCGCGCCGTGCAGGATGCAATAATATTACCAGACGTGTTACAACAGACACAGTTATCACGCGCCGACCCAAATTGGGTCCAAGCAGGAAGTGTGTCATGTTGTTCTGTCAGAAGTTGACCCTGCTCACAGTCATGTCTTTGTCTTGACCCTACATTACTGTACAGTGTCAACCTAGTGTTCTTTGGACTTTGTACTTGAGATCAAATCTGTGTCTCCCAACTTTCAGTTATGTAAGATTCTATTGTTAAGTCAAATATGCTCGCTTTCTCTCATTCTCTCTCCCTCCCAGCCTCTCCTTTCTCTCCCCCCCCCCTTCCAGCTCCCGCCCCTCATTCCGACCTCTTTCTCGCTCTCTTACTCGTCAAGCACGGTTATAGCATCATCAAGAACTCAGCCAAACTTGGAGGCAATAACCCAGCCAGGAATCCTGCGTCAACCCAATGTAAATATCTGTAAAGGATTTGCTACTATTTTGTAGGATTACTGTAGGGGTAGGTCTTTACATCAAACCGATGTCATGCAATGTCGAAACCAGCGGGACTACGTATGCACGACGTCATTCCTATGTGTAAATCTGAAGTCAGTCCCACCGCCGAATTTCCTTAAGGTTGCTGGCTGGGTAAGTGTAACAGGGCGACAGACAGGCAAGGTATAGCTAGCGTGGGAAGATAGCTAACGGCGGGGAGACAGAGTTATTGTAGGCCAGAGGGGGAAAGTAGCCGATGCAACTGAAGTGCTTTGACACCCGAAAAGGGTAGTGTTTACTTGACCGCCGTACTTGTCGATCAGATCACCTGGGAATTGCTTGGGGGGTAGAGCTGTTTCAATAGTATTTGACGTGGAGTCGACGGGGGTGGCTATTAGGATAACTAATGTACACTCGGTGAGCGTCTTGGGACGCTACCTGACTGGGTATAAATCCCCGAACGCTCCTTCCAACTTCAGACCGCTGAGAGCACTCACCAGCTTCGTGCCGAAGAGGAGACCACAACCGCAACTGTAACTTTGTACTAGTCTTGTGAGTGGGGAAGGTCAGGGAACCCGCAAACATCCTTTGTCAGAGCGTGG
This sequence comes from Onchidella celtica, assembly GCA_963931925.1. Taxonomy (NCBI): domain Eukaryota; kingdom Metazoa; phylum Mollusca; class Gastropoda; order Systellommatophora; family Onchidiidae; genus Onchidella; species Onchidella celtica. Next base: position 62,097,905 of record OZ007568.1, on the reverse strand, counting down.
TATCTTTGGTATCTTGTCGGCATTTGGGCTGTTGCTGAGTGAGGAGGAAGAACAACACCTTCTTGGCTTCTCAACTTCTTGTACTTTGATTAACGACATCGTGGCTTCTTGGCTTCCCGACCTATTGGTACCTGCCGATACCTGTTGATCTAACTGCGCAGTCAAGCCAGGGTAGAGAGGAAGAACCAGTGCCCAGATAGCGCCATACACCCCTAAAGGAGAGGTTTCCTTATGCTGAATGTTCCCATGTGTTTTATAAAATGTGCTAGAAATTGAATATTACGAAGCCATTTAATTAGCATGTACTGATTTGCATCAACTTCATTCCATCGAAATTCACATGAAATTGTATGACCTATGTTCCTATTATTATTGAATGAATTAATAATTATTGTATATATGTAAGCAATACAGATATCGTTTGTTATAACTTATAGAAGAGAGATAGTCGATTATTTAGTGTGTTTGTGCCGTGCCCATCACGGCTGGTGTCAGAAGAAAGTTAGTGAGAGAAAGTGGAAACATCACAATGGTGTCAGAAGTGGGATCCTGCTAGTAAATAACATTTAATTTTGATCTGGGTCGTGTCAAGGGGCTATTGTGTGATTGTGTGGACAGGTCATCTGCCCTGAGGCGAGTGAGAGAGATTGACATTTAGTGCCTGCGACGTGCTCTGATTTTACCTGTGCATTGACTGTTCAATTTTATCTTTTGTCACAGAGAAAATTGTTGTTTGCTATTGCAGGAATATTGTTGTTAACTTCACAGTTACGATCCACGCTTTATTGTTAGCTTTGTTTACAGGTCAATTGCTGATGGACTATCTGGGCGCACTGAAGCTTGCCAGACAAGAAGGCATTAGTGATGAGGAATTCAAAATTAGGTGGGACGAAGAGAAAGCCCAAAACCGAGAACAAAGGGCTATCGAACGAGAAGAAAAGGAGCGCGAACGAGAAGAAAAGGAGAAGGAAAGACAATTTGAAAGGGAGAGAATGGAATACGAACGGGAACTAGCCAAAAACGGGTGTCACAATGGTAAAGGGAATGGAAAATCTGCTGCCCCGAAGGTACCCAAAATTGCCATTTTTGATGACTCGCGCGAGGATCTCGACTCGTATTTGAAAAGATTTGAAAGACTCGCGCAGGCAAATGATTGGGAAGAAGACACCTGGGCAGACATGTTAGGGGCATTGTTAACTGGCAGGGCGTTAGATGTTTATTCCGGTCTCAGCGATGAAGACAGTAGGGATTACGAGAAGGTAAAGAAGGTGTTGTTCAAGAAGTATCACCTCACGGCAGAGGGTTATAGGCGTAAGTTTAGGGAGAGTCGTCTAGATAAGGACGAAACTTATACGCAGCTGTCCGTGAGATTGCAGAGATATTTTGAGAGGTGGGTAGACCTCTCAGAGGCAGAGAGAACTATGGAAGGGATTACGGATCTGTTAGTCAGGGAGCAGATGTTGAAGATTGTCGACTGTAATCTTTCCATATATTTGAAAGAGAGGGACCCCAAGTCCGTGCATGAGTTAGTTGAGATGGCGGACTTGTATAGTGAGGCTCATCAGTCGAAGCGAGGGCTGGAGCAACAGCAGAAGTCAGGTAAGAGGGTTGAGGAGAGCAGAAGTAAGGGTTTAGGAGTGAGTAAACCGGTATGCTTCAACTGTGGCTCTCCCAATCACCTGAGTAGGCAGTGTGACCAGGGCAGGACGAAGAAGGGTGCTGCTGCCACTGTCGAGGACAACCGAGGTAAGTCCCAGCGTGAGAGTGGGCGTGGTTGTTTTGTGTGTGGGTCACTTCTCCATATTGCGAGATTCTGTAGGAAGAGACAGAAAGAGACGACCGCAGTCGTACTAACCAGCGATGAGGAAGCCGATGACAGTCAGTGGGAGTCATCGGGCAGGGCGAATACTCAACCAGGGGCTGAGCAGAGTGTTGGGCCACAGACCTTCATTTCTTGGGAGACGGAAGGTAAGAGTATTGAGTTAGAAGGTTCGACAGAACATGAGCCCGAAGACGATGTTCCGGAGAATGATTTATCCGCTCCATTTTTGGAGAAGGGGAGGATAGGGGATAAAGAGATTACTATCCTTCGTGACACGGGATGCACGTGTGCGATTATAAAAAGGGACAAACTGCCTCCTAACAGCTTAACTGGGAAGAACAGGAGTTATGTCCTGATGGACGGGACGAGAAGGTCTGCTCCTGTCGCGGAAATGTGGGTAGAAACCCCATTTTATACTGGGCTTCTCAAAGCGCTAGTAGTGGAAGACCCAGTGGCCGATTTGATTATAGGAAACATAAAGGGGGCGTCTCTTGAGAAGATAAGTGTGGTACTCACGCGATCTCGCAAGGTGGAGATTGACAAGGAAGAGCATGAGTGTGAGAATGCGAGTGCGAAAGTGAGTCAGACCACAGATAATGAGGAGGCCAAGGGCAACTCAACGGAGGAGGTAAGGGTAGCGGCCAAGATAGGGGAACTCACACCAGGTGAGATAGCCCGGGCCCAGAGAGAGGACGAAACTTTGAGAGTTTTAAGGGAGAGAGCCACGTTGGAGCAATCGGCTGAGGTAGGTACTCACATAAAGGAGAGTAAGGGAATTTACTATCGGGTAAAGAAGGCCGGGGCTGGACGTGCTGATGTGGAGCAGTTGTTGGTACCTAAGCAGTACCGAAGTGAGCTGATGAAGATAGCTCACGAAGGAGTGTTCGGGGGACACTTAGGAATTTCGCGCACACAGGACAGAATAATGCAGTCGTTCTTTTGGCCTGGGATAGGTGCGGACGTAGGTCGTTTCTGTCGATCGTGTGACGCGTGTCAAAGGACATCCAATAAAGGTAGGGTGACAAAGGTACCCCTAGTGCCGACACCCCTGATCGACACGCCCTTTTCGCGCGTCGCCATAGATTTGGTTGGTCCACTTCCGCGTACGGAACATGGGAGGTCGCGTTATATTTTGACGCTAGTAGATTATGCCACGCGTTTCCCGGATGCCGTAGCCTTAAGGGGGATATCAGCTGAGCAGGTCAGTGAAGCGTTAATGGAAATATTTTCTCGGTTAGGCATACCAAAGGAAATAGTTTCAGATAGGGGATCACAGTTTACCGGTGAGCTGATGAGAGAGGTCAGTGCACTTCTCAAAACGAAACAGATATTCTGCTCGCCCTACCACGCGATGGCCAATGGTCTGTGTGAAAGATTTAACGGAGTGCTGAAGAATATGCTTCGCCGAGTAGCTCATGACAGACCCAAGGACTGGGACAGAATGTTGTGTCCACTGCTGTTCGCGTATCGCGAAACCCCACAGGCCAGTACAGGTTTTTCGCCGTTTGAACTAGTGTTCGGTCACCCTGTGAGAGGACCACTTGCAATACTGAAGAATCTGTGGACTGGGGAAGCGGAGTCAGAAACGAGGTCATCGTACGAATACGTGGTAGATATGAGGGAACGATTGGAGGATGCCATGAAAGTCGTAGCCGAGAACAGCAGCGTCGAAAAACACAGGCAGAAGAAATACTACGATAGGGGGGCCAAACAGAGGAAACTCCAAGTGGGCGATTCCGTCCTCATACTTCTCCCAAGTGACGGATCGAAACTACAGATGACTTGGAAAGGGCCTTACAAAGTAGAAGAGCAGAGGGGGTCAGTGAACTACATGGTGAACGTCAAGGGGAAGAGACGATTGTATCACGCGAATATGCTGAAGAAGTATATTGAGAGGGAAGACGAACAGGAAAACACAGAGACAATAGCTGCAGCTATAATTGACGAGACCGATGAAAGAGAGGAAGCGACTTCGATGCCTCTGGAGACAGTCATGCCTAAGCTAGAACAGACCGAAACCTACAGGGATGTACAGTTAGGGGACACGCTAGATCAGGATCAGAGAGAACAGATGCAAGAGCTCATGGAAGAATACAAAGATATATTTACCGATGTACCGGGGCTCACTGACCTGATCAAGCACAAAATCCCATTGCTAGATCAAAAACCTGTGAAGGTAAGACCCTACCAACTACCGTACTCAACTAGAGAAGCTGTCAATGCTGAGGTAGGCAAGATGCTTGCGGCCAGAATCATCGAACCGTCCGAGTCCCCGTACAATAGTCCAATTGTATTAGTTAAGAAGCCCGATGGTCAACATCGTTTCTGCAACGACTACAGGCGGCTAAATGTTGTGACTGCCGATGACGCCGAACCGATGCCTGAGGTAGAAGCCATTATTTCCAATCTAGCGGAGGCAAAATATTTCACCAAGCTAGACTTGACAAAGGGCTTTTATCAAGTTCCGATGGCCGAGGAAGATAAACACCTGACGGCGTTCGCCACACCGTTTGGACTATACCAGTACAGGGTCATGCCGTTCGGGTTGAAGGGATCCCCCGCCACATTTAACAGGCTCATGAGGAAAGTATTAAAAGATGCTGGCGAAGGGGTAGATGCATTTGTAGACGACTGTCTTATACACAGTGCAAATTGGCCTGACCACTTGGAACGTTGTCGGAATGTCTTCGAGCGACTGAGACGGGCAAATTTAAAAGCTAGACCTACCAAGACGCTAATAGGGATGACAGAAGTCGAGTACTTAGGCCATAAGCTGGGACAGGGGACTGTAAGACCGCAGGAGAGTAAGGTGCGAGCCATTGTCGACTGTGACCGACCGACGACCAAGACACAAGTGAGGAGTTTCCTGGGGCTAACGGGGTACTATCGGAAGTTTGTACCAAATTACAGTGCAATCTCGGCGCCGTTGTCAGACCTCACAAAGAAGTCCCAGGGCACAAAGTTCGCGTGGGGACACGCGCAGGAGAACGCGTTCAATGCCCTAAAAATTTGTTTGAGTTCCGAGCCGATACTACGGATGCCAGACTGGAACAAGGAACTGATTCTCCAGACAGACGCATCTAACCTTGGAGTGAGTGGCTGCCTACTTCAAGAAGACGAGGGTACGAAGTATCCAGTTGTATATGTTAGCAGAAAGTTGAAACCTGCGGAGAAGAACTACTCAACAATTGAAAGGGAATGCCTGGCCATAGTTTTCGCCGTTAGTAAGTTGCAGGCGTATCTGTATGGGAGAAACTTCGTGTTAGAGACGGACCACCGACCTCTAACTTGGATGCGAACTAAAGACCAGAAGAACGCGAGGGTAACTAGATGGAACCTGGCGCTGCAACCATATAACTTTCGAGTCAGCAACATCAGGGGGCGAGACGCTCTATGGGCCGACACTCTATCTAGATTACCAGTAGATTAATAATTTTATTAGCCGATTTTGCCAGGGAAAATCGACTTAAGTGGGGGCGATTGTAACAGGGCGACAGACAGGCAAGGTATAGCTAGCGTGGGAAGATAGCTAACGGCGGGGAGACAGAGTTATTGTAGGCCAGAGGGGGAAAGTAGCCGATGCAACTGAAGTGCTTTGACACCCGAAAAGGGTAGTGTTTACTTGACCGCCGTACTTGTCGATCAGATCACCTGGGAATTGCTTGGGGGGTAGAGCTGTTTCAATAGTATTTGACGTGGAGTCGACGGGGGTGGCTATTAGGATAACTAATGTACACTCGGTGAGCGTCTTGGGACGCTACCTGACTGGGTATAAATCCCCGAACGCTCCTTCCAACTTCAGACCGCTGAGAGCACTCACCAGCTTCGTGCCGAAGAGGAGACCACAACCGCAACTGTAACTTTGTACTAGTCTTGTGAGTGGGGAAGGTCAGGGAACCCGCAAACATCCTTTGTCAGAGCGTGGTATCTTTGGTATCTTGTCGGCATTTGGGCTGTTGCTGAGTGAGGAGGAAGAACAACACCTTCTTGGCTTCTCAACTTCTTGTACTTTGATTAACGACATCGTGGCTTCTTGGCTTCCCGACCTATTGGTACCTGCCGATACCTGTTGATCTAACTGCGCAGTCAAGCCAGGGTAGAGAGGAAGAACCAGTGCCCAGATAGCGCCATACACCCCTAAAGGAGAGGTTTCCTTATGCTGAATGTTCCCATGTGTTTTATAAAATGTGCTAGAAATTGAATATTACGAAGCCATTTAATTAGCATGTACTGATTTGCATCAACTTCATTCCATCGAAATTCACATGAAATTGTATGACCTATGTTCCTATTATTATTGAATGAATTAATAATTATTGTATATATGTAAGCAATACAGATATCGTTTGTTATAACTTATAGAAGAGAGATAGTCGATTATTTAGTGTGTTTGTGCCGTGCCCATCACGGCTGGTGTCAGAAGAAAGTTAGTGAGAGAAAGTGGAAACATCACAGTAAGGCTGAATGGAAATCTAACAATTTCTCAACAAACTTCCTGAGCTGTAGGATATTTAAAGTTTCAGCGTTCAAACTGAAGTGCAGATGAACTCGAAAAAATATTCAGTGCCAGCATGTTTTATAGAGCTCTACATGTACTCGAAATTTTTTTAAGTTTTGTGGACGAGACAGGGGTGGGTGCGGGGCACAGAGCGAGAACCAACAATGGTTCTTAATCTTACACAATGGAATTAACTGAATGTCATGGAAGTGGACAGTGCGAGAAAATTTGAGAGGGCCGACACACAGAGGCACTACATGGTTAGCAGTCGGTAAGTTGTGTGAAATGTAGGATATCACTGTCACAACTTGGTTCTGTCAAGATTCTCGGGGGCGAGTACCATGGAGTGTCTTCCAAGACCCACTATACCAAGACGGTGCAATTCAAGCACTTCCGTCCGCCGAGCCCGAGTTTCTAAAAATAGTCCGGCGCGTACAATCGTAAACACAGGCACGCGGTTCGTCGTACGTGTTAATCGAGGAGACCAGTGCTCCTTTGTGAAGAATCAAAATTAACACTTTGCAAGGCTGTTTGCCGACTTGAAGTTTGTCTATTATAGTAAATTGGACTTCAGACATACACCTTTGCACTCCTCATACAGTCCCAATATTTTTGTGTTTGGACTAATGCATGTGTGCTATGGAGATCATCAGCTGTATGTTTGTGTTTGGACTAGTGCATGTGTGCTATGGAGATCATCAGCTGTATGTTTGTGTTTGGACTAATGCATGTGTGCTATGGAGATCATCAGCTGTATGTTTGTGTTTGGACTAATGCATGTGTGCTATGGAGATCATCAGCTGTATGTTTGTGTTTGGACTAATGCATGTGTGCTATGGAGATCATCAGCTGTATGTTTGTGTTTGGACTAATGCATGTGTGCTATGGAGATCATCAGCTGTATGTTTGTGTTTGGACTAATGCATGTGTGCTATGGAGATCATCAGCTGTATGTTTGTGTTTGGACTAGTGCATGTGTGCTATGGAGATCATCAGCTGTGTGTTTGTGTTTGTGAAGAGGGAGGGGCGTAAAACTCTAATTGCTAATTCAACTTTCGGTATAACGGCATCGTCTTTTTGTTTGTTTGAGGAAGCCGTAAAATGCCATCGATCAAATACTGATAAACTTTCTCAAAGCTAAGGAATCCCATATGTACAATCAATAATTATGTGAATGAACTTTTCCACTTGATCATCCCGAATTTCTGTTAAAGGAAGTGTTTTGTTGTTGTTGTTTCTTTCTTTCTTTCTTTCCTTTTTCCTTCTTAATCCTCAAGCAATAGAAATTCAATCAGAAATAGTGCCCAAAAACAGAAAATTTCAGGGAAGAAGGTTGGAAAACTGAAGAAACTGCAACACGAGTAACACTTTTTCAACGTTCATTATCATTCAGAATACTGCGGCTGGATTTTGTTGAGTTTTTGTTGATTTTTTTAATCGCCCATCTGGTCATTATTCCTACTTCATTACCCTTTTTCTGCTACCCTGGTTATCTCTACACTTTTTCATAAAATTAGAAGATGTGAATTTCCTCTCTGGTCTGATGTATACACATGTGAGAACTTCATTCAAAGTTTATTGTGTTTTATACCCATTTATTTGCTTTAATCATTTAAATAATGGCCCATCTGGCCTCTTTTCCTACTTCATTCCTCTTGTTCTGCTACCCTGGTTATCCCCACACTTTTTCATAAGATTAGAAGATGTACCGGTACAGTTCCCCTTTGGTTTTATGTATGTAGGAACTCCATTCAAAGTTTGCAGTTTATACTCATTTATTTGCTTTAATCATTAAATTAATTCTTTGAATAGATGCTCTATTGTACAGTTTTTGGTAGTCTTGGTAGTCTATTAATCTCATCTCATCCAATGGGACATAAAGAAAATATCACTGTTTACTCCATGCCACCATTAAATCTTTGCTAAGCGAGCCATGACTGGGCACACCATACGCGCTGGGTCAGTCTAGCAGACAACGCGCGCGGCGGAACTCTTCGCCTTTGTATTTAACGATCGATTGCACCGTCTTGGTATAGTGGGTCTTGGGTGTCTTCACGTGTTCCCAGAAATGTCTCAAGGGGAAATCCCGATGGGGAAAACCCTGAACAAACGCAAAAAGGTTTGAAAATCGTGTCTCTCTACTACTACTGTGTGCTTTTTTTTCTCTCCCGGATATAATGGCAATTTTCACATGATCGGTGGCGCTTTATATTACACATATTATTATTATTATTATAATGTAATCACAAGACATGCACGTAGTTGTTTGTGAAAAGTTGGGTTTATTTTTATCCCATACAACTTGTTCTGTCAATTACATGGATGAATAGGGAGGTCTTGGGTTTGATTCGCGTTTTCAGCTCTCATTTCTGATCTCTCACACATAATTAATTCTCAATCTCATACCATTTTAATTATTTGTTTTCATTGCTTCATGCGGAACATCATTTTCCGGCTATAGTTTGTCTTAAATAAAGTGAGTTGCGTTCGTCACTCATCCCAGAGTGAGAAATGATGGAAAGAAAGAAAGAAAGAAAGATGGAAGGAAGGAAGGAAGGAAGGAATGATGGAAAGAAAGAAAGAAGACACGGAAACTCAACAACTGTCACTGAACTTTTTTATGATTGATATTAATGTTAATATAATGACATTTTGTTTATTGAAATTCTGTACCAAAAGGCGTGAGAAAAAGCAAAAAAACGCGAAATATGACATTCCACATCATCTGAATCCCCCTCAACAATGCAGTATTATGTAACTAAGTACAGGTGAACGCTACATTCTGTTCATGTCAAAACTTGAACGAGAAGAAAATGGAAAATCAATGAAGACGATATTGCACTTTTCTACATACAAATTTACAGGCTCATTTTCGGTAAGAGTTTTGATTATCTGAGATCTCCAATACAAACATTTAAAACTCACGTTTAAATTAAGCTTTTTTTTTTTTATTATTTTAGCTCTTCACCCCGGAAATTCAGTGCCTTTGCAAATGACAAAATTTTTCAAAAGAAAAAAAAGAAAAAGTTGCATGCATCAAACTCCAAGCCTCATTGTAACTAAAGAAACGAAACAATAAAAGCATAAGAAAGCAACTTTTTTCCTTTCTTTTTGTCGTATTTTGTCTTTTGCTTCAAGCCTTACTGTGATCCCAAGAGTTTCTGTGGTTTTTGCAATATTCTACCTTTGCAATGAGCAAATTCTATTTTACTGAAAAATTAATCAGATGTCCGCAAACTGACGAATCAACACTCATTGTTCCTGCGCAAATCTTTTGTATTTCATGGACTAAAATAAATAAATAAATGAACGTTCTACGATAATTAATACATGTGCCCTATTAGGTGTTTTGCTTGAAATATTTTGAATTCAGTTTGAAAGTTCTTACATTTTATTAGCTGAATTTGTAAGTACTTTTTCCCTCTCAAAATCAGGGAATGAACAATCTTGCATTACTAAGTCTTTATGTAAATGACCATGAAATCCTAAATCATTGTGCATTTCTTCCATCTATGAATCCAGAATTATTCTAAGCAGTCTACGAGAACAAGTACAAAGTCAGGGGTAGATTCTGATCATGAAATGACAAATTGTGAAATGAACAAAATGTAGATTATATTCTTTGAATGATCATTCCAATGTAACTGATTCTCTACATCTTTTGACACCAAGATCAAGAATGGATGTAAGTGGGTTGTAAGACACTGGCAATGTACACACACACATTGTGTATGTTGAACTATAAATGCAGCACATACTGGGTATGTTGAATTATACATGTACATGTACATCTCTTGGACATGTACAGAAAAATAGAGTCAGTTCAGAGGGTGAGAACAAAATTTGTTGGGTAGACCAGTCAAACCTTACATTTGCCATGACACGAAGCACAAAATACTGTTTAATCAAAAAGTAACCAACCGGGAATATATTACTTCCCCAAACTGGATCCTAAATTTTCATGGCATTTTAGTGTTTATTGCTGATAAGACAGATTTCAGACTTGTCGTTTATTCAAAAAGAAACCAAACTGGGAATATTTTCCCTCCCCAAATCCAGGGGCGGATCTACATTTTTGGGATCCTGAAGCCTGAACTGTCACGGGGTTCCTTGGCAACCAGCAACAATAGGACATCCAAAATTCACTCATTAAAAAAAGTTTCTTCAGGGCCCCATCCGGGATTTGGAGCCCTGAAGCTTAAGCTTCATTAGTTTCATAGTGGATCCATGACTGGCCAAATCAGGTCGTCCTTTTCATCCAGCGGCGATTTAATGTTTACTGGTGACAACGACAGACTTCAGACTTGCCATCTACATGACCACTTTCAACGCAAGACACCTCACGAGGCAAGGTACATGAATACGGGAGGCATACAAACGCAAACTGAAAGTGTCAGTTGGTTATAATTTTCATAGAAAGAAGAACACTTTTCATAGAAAACACTGTAATGTGTTGTATGATCATTATTATTGGTATCACTTTTTTACTGGACTGGCCTTTCTTTATAATAAAACTTGACACTGCAGGAATTTTTCTTTTTTGGGGGGTGGGGGGGGGGGGGGGCGCGATTTAGAATTATTTATTGCAATCCTCCGATACCCTAAAATAAATACTGTTCAGGATATTCCTAATCCTATGAAATCCAGGACGGTTGGCAGGTTTGAGATTTCTTGATTGTACTATACAAAATCAAGTTTGCTGTTTGATACATCAAGATAGAGACTTTTCAATTTTGTAGTAAATTTACACACTAGATCTGTCTGGCTTGTATCTGAGTGGATCGTTATTCATCTCATGGGTAACTAACATCTCCTTTCTTCTAGTTCAATCTATCTAAGACACTATAAATGCAATATATCAAATTTCATAAGCAAGTCTGGCCCTTGGTGATCAAATATCTCCTGTGATATGTCACATGCAAACAGAACAGAACTCCACTGAAAGGAACAGAAATATCACTCAAAAGCAAACAAACTTCACATTTTATCAGTTTCAAGACGTCGCTGGATTTTGAAAGTTTAACTATTTTTCTATACTACGTGCAAGTTTTAAGCCAGATTTCAACAGATAAATACTCTGTTATTGTTTTAAAAGTATCTTCATTGTACTGTGTCCCAGCCACCCAATCATTCACTGACTTTGAAGAATATTTTCAGAAAATCATGTCATAATGACCCATCCTCTTTAAAGGTTAATATCATCAGTTGGCTGTTGGAACCTTCTTAAAACTAAACTCAAAGGGCTAGTTTTAATGAGGTTCTAACAGCCGATCCATGATGTCTCAAATTCTAAATACACGTAATAAATAATCCTTTCAAGATACTTTTTTCTACCATGATAAGAGGAATGGTCCAACTTCATGTTCCGAAAACAAACATACACATGACTTGAAATTGTCAAAATGTGAGTTTTATTCCATTTGCATGGGGCAGTCAGTGAGACACAGAAGAGCCCGTGTAAAAATGGTCTTGCAATATGTGATACTGGCCTTCATCTCGGGCCCTGACCATGTTGATTTGACAGAGTCATCATACTCAACACAAACACAAACAAACATACATTGTATGTACATACTCACAGGCCCAAACAAGCGAAAACAATCAACAATAATTTTCATATCTTTTTGCATACAAAAGGCATTTAATAACTGAGAAGAAGAAAAAAAAATTGGAAAAAAAATGTATTTCATACCTTTTTACAAAGAAAAGGACAATTTCATAACTGAATTAGGCAAGATTGTGTTTTTTGCGAAATGTCTGGGAGGCAAATGCAGTTATGTACATTTCTTGTGTACAGTGAAGTCCAAAACTACACCTCTCAACATGTTTGATAAACCTTTCACACTTGGTATCTCAAAGTTATTTTGACTTAACCAGGACCCTTACCAGAACTTATACAGAGCATTTTCATACAATTTTCTTACCCACACTGAGAATTTTTGTAGACTTTGATAAATCCTCAACAGGTAGTCTCAATCCAAGTTTGAAACACAACTTCATCAAAATATACACAAAAATAGCTGAGAGAGAAATCCAGCATGAAAATGTGCGGTCTCAACCGTCACCAGTCCACAAAGAGTTTGTTTTGTAATATTTCAGTCAAACACACAGACTCACTCAACCAAATAAACTGTTTTGTATTTTATATACCTCACAGATCATTATATATTATAATTTATAATTATGTATTGCAGCTCTCAATTCAAAAGTAGCAGCACATGAAACCTTGGTCTGATCAGATATAACAGGGTAATAATTTTTTAGGCATTTTCTACTCCTTCACATAATGAAATAATCTGTGCCACTCCTTCCCATCCACACAACAAAAACATCTATGGGAAATTAACACACAAAACAAAAAAAAAGTTCTCTTTGGTTCACTGGCAGACTGGGAAAAGTAAAAAAAATTCTACTCCCATCCTACAATTATTGAGGCAATAAAATTCTCCTCCTTAGTCTAACCCCATGGAGCTCCCAACTGATGCTGGTAAACAGCTCTGCTTTAGATAGTTAGGTTGAACATGCATGTACATGTACATCCCATGGCATAAATATCTCCACTATGATCAACTCGTGCAAAACTTTACCTATCTTACACAAGAAAAAAAGTAAATAAAATAGTACTGGTCAGGAACAATTTTGTGCCATTTGGCATCACAATGGGACATACACTGCCTGCATTTAAAATTACATGTGCATGCACTTCACAAAAATTTTGATATATACTTTGGCAAAAATCTGGGAAATATTAGATAGGTATGTCACCAAGCAGAAATCCACATAAATGCCAAGTTGTCATGCTATTTTTCCCTCCCAAACACTAAAATGTAGTTTGTTTGTTACAATGTTTTTCATTTCAAAATTACCCCAATTTTTTTTAAATATTTTTTTTTTAAGAATTGCAAATAAATCACCAAAATCTCATCTTACTACAGAATCAGCACCTCCACATGACATGTCGTTAATCATACTGGTACTCCAGAGTGAAACTCAGACCTTTTCACAGAATACTAATGCATATCATGGTAATATCTCCTTCAGTCATGAACTCGGATTAATTTCCATCTGTACATCGAATATCAAGGGAGGCTTTCCTTCTCACATAAATGCATGTAGTTCTACGTCATCATCAATTTCATTTGCGCTAAAATGCCATTCTGCAGTGTCATTAAAAAAAAAAAAAAAAGTAGCTCTATGCGATAATGAAGAAATCAGCCACTGAAATATTCTGCTTGTTAGTTCAAAACACGGGGATGTCTGTGGCCTTTCAATAAACAATACGAACAACCCAACGCCAACCACCCATATATGTAATTGTTGCGTAACTAGGGCTGCAGTGAACCACAGCAACATACACTAGAACATGGATACTTGATATATACCCAGGCCAAAAATCAGAAACCCAATGAAAATTCACAAACTTACAATCCTGAAAATACAACTTCTCCAGCTGCCTTTCTCATATACTTCATATCAGTTCAGGCCACTTCCCTGAAGGCTGGACAGACCCGACAAATATGGAACCAGCTGGCCACTGGGATGGGACCATAAGTAGGAAAACCCTGGAGAGGATCTTCGAGTGGGAAGAAGAGCACTTATAGGGATGCCCAGTGTGCTAGGACTCTGGTTCCTGTCACCAAACCAAACCCTCTAATCCGGCCAGGATAAACCTGAAGACAACCTACAATTTTTGAATAAATTTCTGCACCCACCAGTACTTGCTTCAAATAGATCACCATGTTTAAATATTCCAGTGTGAGAATGAATCAGGGTCAATGAAATAATGACAGATGATTTACTTCACTCCATGAAGACATGCAATAACAAGAAGGGTTCACACACAAGTCTTGGTCTACTTTACAGCTGGCAAAGCAAAATTATTGTCAATAATCTTTTATATGATAGCATTTAGATGAAATCTGGGGTGTTAACAAATGTATCATTGTCTCTGTTTGGTGCACATGAGAAAGTAATACAAACACTGTCATTAAAAATAGTTAAATCTGTGTTTATAAAATTGGTAACAACTCTTCGGCTCCATATACCTATACAATATCTGACAAACTATACATGATGATAAGAAATTAGTACAGGAAATTGTGGAAGTCAGTGTGGCAGACTCGAAATGAGGACAAAATCCCACTACAAAACCATTTCTCCTACAAACTTTATCTATCATTCAGAAAAAAAACAAAAAAAACTCTTCATCCATGCAGTTCCTGACAACAGATTTGATTGTTTGACCTAAACTTTTGTGGAAAGAAAAAAGTGTTTCCATCTGTCTATTTTTTACAGGTCTTCTAAACCCATTTCCCAACAATGTAAACTGCAACTTTGGCCTCAGGTGGAGTCAGTCACAAATAGCAAATGATAAACTATTACATACCATATGCACCACAATTTATTGATCTTTCATTGCTGGAGTTTCTTCTATTGGTGAACAATGCCTAAATGAGGTGAGTCCACAATGAAAGAAATGTTCATATCTCTACAGAATCTTGGGAGATGAAAATAATTTTAAAAAACAACAAAATGAAAGCATAACAAGAACACAGTTCTTCACTACCTCAGAAAATCTTCACAACATACCTTATTTCTGTCCTAAATCATTATTTTGTTTAGCTACATCTTCACTCATTATCTGTTGACACAGGACCAAATACGATGACAGCACCAGCCGAAGAACCATTTGATATAATGAGCAAAGTGATGTCAATTCACATGCAGGTCTGATTAAAGTTAGGAAAAAAATCAGATGTAAACAACACACAAATAAAACATAGGTCACAAAGTCAGGTTTGACAACACTGTACAGCACATAGAATCTAACTGAAAATAAGAACAAAATGATACCTTCTCACTAAAGGCTTCTGTGGGAGCCAAAACAGAACTATTTAGAGGGGGAAGAAAATACATGCAATTTGTAAACAAAAGCAATTCTTCCTCCGGGCACAGAGTGTATTGCAAACTATTCAGCACTGACTAGGGGCAACCAGTGCTGTGTCTACCATCTGCATTTTCAACTATTGTCAGTCGCATAAAGTTTAGAGATGCCACTCCAGGTTCACAAAATCCTTGAACTTTTCGCACTGGGCTCAACCACAAAGACACAGCATATAATATTCTATTAAAATTTTCCAGACGAGGTTGTACTCTTGAACAGCATCTCCGAGATTTATCTAGTATGTCTGAAGATGATGTGATTTCCGGCTATTTCCGCAAAAGTGGCATCTCTGCTTACAACCCCTAGATCTTTGGGTGACTGGCCATAATGTATAACAGACCTGCCAACTAAATGACCTATATCATGGAGGGGCACCTCAAGGAGCATGTATACCCAAGCTCTACCAAGGCAAACTGCCAAGTTTTCCATAGAAAAGAGAACACAGAATACAGAATACTATCACACACTTCACAGATCATACAATGTACTTTATTATACAGTATATGGTGCATACTGTCATCACTGACTTGTCCTTTACTGGACTGGCCTGTTTATCCCCAAACCTGGCAGGAGTATTTTTTAATTTAAAAAAAAGATCATTTCTCACCTATTTCCCAATCCGCCTTAACTCTATTACTGCTTTTGAATGATTTAATGTGGCAATTACAGTGGTACATATTTTTTTTACAATCCTCGTCCAATTTCCATCCAAAAATGTACAGTTGTACAAAATGTACAGGGGCTAAAACTTTACTCCAAAGAGTTGCAGCCATAATTTTACTATCCTATCATAATTCTTTAAAAAGCTTCTCAGCACTGGGGAAATGTGTATGGTGCAGTAATAGAGTTAACACATGTCAATCCTGTAAAATAAGGGACAGCTGGCAGGTCCGTAATACACTGTATATGCGCACAAAGAACAGCTTGGCATAGAAGTAAAACTATGTAACTGAGCTGAAGAAAAGCTGACACTTTGACAGCAGCAAGGCCCCCCATTTTGCTGGTAGAATGCAAAACATAAAACCAAAAAGAAACTGAAATATAACTTACAATAAATACAAAGACCAAATTCTGGGGAGAAGGGTCTCAGAAAAAAAGAAAATAAAATTAGTTGTCACACATTTTATCTTTAATATCAGAAAAAAAAAAAAATTGCAAAAGTCAGCCAAGACCAAAAATGGTAGACATTTCATTCAAGGAAACTATCACACATCAGTTTGCAGCACTTCAAAAATAAAAGGAAAAAAATCACAAAAAGAAAACTTTCATACCCCATCCCTGCAACATTTCCCATTTGTACAAACAAAACTGAATCATCACTCAGAAAGACGGGAAAAAAAAAAACAAGAACACCACAAAGCCAAATAGATGACTGCAAAATCTCATTCACAGATCACAACTACTCAAAAAATAGTTGAAGTCCAACACGTGCATCTCTCCATCTATGCTTTTTATCACACACAAACTGATTCTCTTCCTCTGCTGTCTGACTTCTGTCATACATTCATTTTCTTTCTTCTTTACATCTCTCACTCATCATCTATCTTCCCGCATTACTGTGCTCCTAGTTAATATACTGTGCTAGCCATCGGAATCCTTCGCCGTAACCCTGTCTTTTCAGTACACTGCACATAAACAATTCCATGGGTCGTCCTGGCAGTTCACTCCTTGATACTGTGCCCTGGTGTAATAGACAAAATAATCAATGGTTACAATTGAAAGTCTACAAATCAATATCACATATAATACATTTGTATATATTTGCAACAGTTAAAAAAAAAAAAAAAAAAAACAGCAACACATAAACATTTACATGGTGTCTCAAAAAAAAAAATGTATACACACTTTGAATATTTATTGCTACAATATGTCAATGAATTTATAATTCAAATTAAAGATAAATGGGTAGTTATGTGAGTAATCGTATCGTTAATTTTCACTTTATGTCTTTAAAAACTATGCATGGCATAAGTTGTGGTGTCTAATCGAAGTTCTAAATTCTGTATAAAGGCAGAAATGGAATTTCAAACAACTGACATGAACCTTCTCTGACAGACACCAAAATGTCACAGAAGATGCCAGAAACAATATGGAAGCAGGGAAAAGTTGGCTGGAAATGTTACTGAATTTGTGACACAACTCCTGTCATGTATGTCCATTTCTACCTACCTTTCCAGTGGTCAAATTGTGTAAGCCAAACCAATGTCTGATTTCGTCTTCACTGGCAGCACCTGGAATATCAATCTTGTTGCCCAATATTAATATAGGGGCATTGGCCACTTGTTCATCTGTCAGTAAACTCTGGGGAGGACAAAACATAAATACATCAAACCTGTTGTCCAATATCAATATGGGCACTGGTCACCTTTTCATCTGTCAGTAAAGTATGGGGAGCCAAAAACATTTACATCAATCTTGTTGTCCCAATATCTTTATGGGGAAATTTGTTCATCTGTCAGTAACAACAAATTTTAATCAGTTTACTTTCCCAACATTAACACATTCCCTACAATAACTTTTGTGAGTGTGGACGGGAACTCTCAACACTATCCAGTTTGCAATGTAGATCTAGTTCAAAGACGTTTTTTCTTTCACTCAGTATAAACACAAGACATAATACATTCGACATTAAAGTAATGGAAAATCAATGGACCAGGATGGGGAGTCAGTATTTCAAGAAGTTGGCGTAGATATAAGTGTTGGAAAATCGGTGTCCATTCAAACTGCTTTGGTGTAAGCCATACCTTTCATATCCCAAGCTCTAAAAACGAATTCAAAAGATTCGCACGTCTAATATTTTATTGGATTTCTCAAATAAACCAGTTTTCAGGAAAGTAACTCTCAACTACCCGGATAATGGCAATTGCTGGAATGCTATGTACATCCTCAGTGTAATGTGGACATTACACAACTTTTTGAATAATGGGATTTAGATTACATGACAATCATGTTCCAAGGCCAATACACAACATAACTTTGTTCCAATACATAAATGGGAAATCAGGAGCAAGGACGTGCTCTGACTCCCATTGTACTTTGCCCCACAATCTATGGGAACACATGATAGAGAACATTAGGTGAAAATAAACCAATTTGCAGATGCCATATTGCGCCACAGGTTTTAACTTAAAGGCCATGCCTGAATTCTGCCCCAGAGAGTAACAACATTTAATTTGACACGGATGGAGCTTTAGGAATAATACTCATATTTATATAATGATTCAGTTGCACAGTAAGAGGTTTCCACTACTGTGTCATATACCAAGCAACTAACTTTGAAAAATCAGGAATACACCATAAAAAGACTCAAGCAGTGTTTCCACTTCTCTGCCAATCACACAAATGTTTTGACTTACATCTAATTCTGCTTTGGCCTCAGCAAATCTGCCTCTGTCTTGACAGTCAATGAGAAACACTATACCATCCACTGCAGGGAAATAGTCTTTCCACACTCTTCTCGCTGAAAAAGATAAGATTCAGTTATAAATAACAATCACTGGTACATGAAATACATATTATATACAGGGTGAGCCAAAAGTAGGGTTACAGTTTCAGATATAAATTATAATGTTAACTGTAACCCTACTTTTAGCCCAACCTGTATATTAAATATTTCAGCTGATGCACCACCATTGCATTAGAAAAAAGAAGTGTATGACTTTAGTTTCACACATCAATTTCATTTTCATCCGTCAGTGTCCCCTTTCCCTCTTCAGATGGCCATTCTCTGCATAATTTCATGTATATATGCCATTTAACCTATTGAGCAAATCAATTAATGTCATTGTCAGATTTTTAGATGTTCTATGTGTACAATGCAGCAATCATACTCACATACTGGTTGAACAAAGGTTAAGAAGGAATAATATTATATAGCAAAATCAAGATGACAACAGAGAAAAGAATGACTTAGAAAATGTGTAGACAGGCAGTGAATTAAAAATAACTATGGGAAAGAAATAATGCCAATACTGATGGCTGACAGAAGACAGCAAACAACATAATAAATAACAAAGTGAAAGATGGAAAGGAAATGGAAAGAAGGACTGTCTGACTTCGCTTTGGTCAAGCAATTTGCCTCTGGGTATCTTTTATTGTTTCATCTAAGTATTTCACATTGATTCTACAGAACATGGCATTCTTCCAATAATTTCTTCCTATCTTTACATAAGACGTATATGACACTGAAATAAAAATCGGCATTCATCTTCCTACCTTGTCTGTGGCCACCAAGATCAAAGGTTGTGAACTTCATGCCTCCCATGGACAATTCCTCAGATGCTGTTAATGAAAATAAAGAAAGAATCTTTATTAATAAGCATGCTAAATTCTACACCTGATATCTGTACCTACTCATATATGGACAGGCACCTGTCACCAGCAGCATTTATATTGCCTTCTACCCTTGAATTAAAGAAAGTCTCTGGCAGTTGAAAAGCACTGACCTGGCAAAATCTCGCCATTTTTAAATTACAGCTGAAACAAAAATTGTCACATATGGTAATGGTTTTGTGCATATATGAAATCGCAAAAATGTGCTGGAGGAATCACATCTAGTATGATCTAGTTCAGTGTAAAAAAAAAAATTGCTTAGGTCCAATCAGTGCATTTTCATTTTGATATTGTCCAGGATCAAACATCTGTGTATAATTACATATATTTATAGTAATAAAAACAAATTTTGGCATTGAACAGACATCATCTCAAAGTGCTCAAGGTAATACAACAGCAACTGACTCAGAACATTTGTGTTTACTGCTAGAAGGTTCCCCATTCTACTGTATGATTCAAAAGCCTGCAGTCTTAGGTTAATATTATTATCGAAATAACTAACAAAAGCAATGACCCAGTCACTCCCATCCCATCCCCTCCCAAATCTCAACTCCCATGCCCTGACAGCATGGATCCTACTCACTTTTGGACCTGTGAGCCCTTAACTTCATAACCCATGATCTTACTAATGCCAAAACTTTGTCTCACATACCAACTTCAAAACCAAGCATTGCAGTGGTCACTTTACTGAAACCTTGAATTTTTATTCAGAAACTTTAGTTTAAAAAAATCATGAAAGTAGCAACCATGCAGGAGTGTAATTTGCATAGGCAATGCACACAGATTGAAACACTGTCAAGCACTGCTAATGTTGTAAAACAAATATCATGCAATGTAGATGGTATACAATGAGCCACAGCAAATTGAAATGGGGTGACAAAAAACATGGGGTTCAACATGTCTGAACTACTGATGTTATGTTTTCCTAAAAGCCAATGTTACAGTATTGTAATATTAATTGGGCATTACAGATGTGCTTAGGAATAAGTTAAATGGACACTGCATGACAAAAAAACAAAAAAAAACAAGACCTGCCAAAAATTGTTAATTTATGGTGTTGCAATGAACTGGCGTGGCACCAATGACTCTTGCTTTTCAAAGGGCTCCAGTAAGCAATGAATCGTTAATAAATGATGCAACACTCATCACACTGTCAACTGATGCTGAAATGACTGAAAAACATTTTATTGGTGACAGAAAGCGCTCCTGTAAATATTCTGTATTTTCAAACGTGTAGTTAATTACTGTTTAATGGCATTAGACAGTGCATGTTGTATGATCAAATAATGTAGGACAGAATGATGAGAATGTGGAGTCCAAAGCGATACATGTATTTTCGTGCATTTGTATTTTGTACACTTCTTTAATCCCATTTACCTTATTGTCATTGCAGCCCAGTTACAACTGGAGCAGACATGGTGATATAATTATGTGTAGTCTCAAATGCCAAAGTCATGAGAGGCCATGAAAAAAGAATCTTCTGATTTTATTGAAATGTATCTCACACCAGTAGGTACTAAATTTGAAGCCTTATCTATGTTTTGTTTATCAGCATAAATAAGAAATGATTTTTATTGATTGGGGGCCTGCATTGTTTGAAATTGTTGAAGTAAATCAGTTAAAATTTGATCTCTACGTAATGACTTTTGTTTCACTTAACTGAGACTTGTAAGCCAAAATCCAGCATACATGCACAGCAGGTTACAAAAATTTCCACCCAGCCATTGGGGTCATTCTATATAATGTCAAAAACAATTTGCACCACATAGCAAACTAAGGCCCACTTTCAGTATATATCCCTCCAAAAAAAAAAAAGTCTGGCAAAACTGATAAGAAGAAAACTCCTCCTCCTGCATTGTAGGATTCTTCCATGACAAAAAAAAAAAAAAGTTGAACTTCAGAACCTATGAATTCCAGTTACTGAAGCAACAACTTTCAAAAGAAAAAAAAAAAAAAAAGAAGGGCTTTTTTTGTTTTGTTTTTCAGTTATTCAAGGCATTACTGAAAATTCAAAGTGAATCAACTGGCAGCCTCTGCAAGGTTTTATGATATCATGTTAGGGGATTAATTGTTCTCTACCTGTTGTCATTATATCTTAGTACTATTACTACTAAATGTATGGGTAGAATGCGCATATCCACCATCTTGTCTGTCCGGATCCATTTAAGGCGTTGCGAACCAATCGGTGGCGAGTTTTAATGAAGTTCCCTTCTGTAAACAATGACACGTGTGTATACGCACATGGGAGACGTTCGGCCAATTCTTTCACTTCCCTTCTCGTTTACACGGATGGTAGGGAATCTGACCAGCTTGGATAGATCCTTTCCACCCCTGTCACAACAGTCAACTGCAATGCAACCAGCAGGCATTATAACCGCTTAGACACATCTCGAAGTTACACTCATCAGCTGATCCACCAGCCATCTTGTTTGGCGGAAGTACAAAACAAAAACTCTGTGACGTCATGTGCATTCTACCTATAACTATAACTCACAAGTTGAACACATACAGAGATTATAGACCTAGATATTTCTGTTTCCTGAGACTTACTTGGATGGAGAGTTGGGACATGCTGTGCCATTCTGTCATCTTTCAGTCTGTGCAGTAGGGTAGTTTTGCCAGCATTGTCTAACCCCAGGAACACTAATTTACCCGATTTCTTCCATAAACCTAGGAGGAAGATAAACAAAACATTGGGCTGAAAGGAGTTAACATGCAGTTAGTCCAGTGGGAACAGTAGAGAAAGTTGCACACAGCATGAATTCAATGGTAGCACAAGGTGAACAGGACAACACAAAGGCTGGTTTGGTCAACATTTCTGAGTCCTGCTGTCGAAATGGTTCAAGAAGGTTAAGACGATGACATGAATAGTAGAAGGATGATATCCAATTTATTTTGTTAACATATCATGAGACAATGCTGTTTTCATATTCATTCTCATGATAAATGTTCTCCATCTTTGTCAAATCCAGGGCTAGGAAAAATCATTCCTTCCTTTTTAAGAAGGCAAGGAAGAAGTGAACTGGCTGAGAAATTAATAAAATACCCTTGCTCCTTGGATGTCACAGTAATATGACTGACCTGAATAATAGGACCATGTAAAGGTAATGCTTAACTTTTCAGCAACTTCCTTCAATATGTAAATGGATGTCTCAAACACAACAACATGTATCTTTTATCGAAAGTGCACAATAAACTTTTAAATTTTCAAAATTCTATTCTCTACTTTGATGTTACAATTGATTACATAAGCTAGTGTTATATGACTAAGAGCGTCTATGTGTGTGAAACTGAAAGTGTGTATGGATGAGAGTGCGTGTTTTAGTATGAGATTTGGAAAGTGTATGCATGAATTATTGATGCAATGTACAGCGCATTGAGTAACAATTTTATTAGAAATGCGCTATAGAAATTCTATTTATTAGTATTATTATTATTAAAAGGAGCAACTGGTAAAAATGACATATTGCGTCATTATTTGAGTTGTGATCTTGATTCTAGAGAGCAGCTTTTAAAAAATTATTGAAAAATATTTATTTTCCACATGTTATGCTGTTTCTTATCTAATGAATCAATGGGGAAAGTATTTGTCACAGGAACAAATTTCAGGAGTTTGGAGGGGAGAAACCCAAAATCACCACATTATGATACCCATAGGTCAATCAATAAAAATTCCATGAAATTAAAAAGTATAGTCCTGCAGTGGTAAATACTGCACATTATTTACATGCTCTGATTTTTCTTCAGCCCTGGAAAAAAAACTTAAAATCCAATGGATGGACAAAGATAACACTTATCACGAGAAAAGTACTGTTAGTATACAAATCATCAATCTTTAGTCACTATGACGCTAAACAAGCAGGAATCCATAAATGTCATGTCAAAATCAGGCAGCATTTCAGCATCATCTCTTGAGGTCTGACTTCATGCACCAGCCTTGGCAAGTCTGTGTGAACTTACTGGGATGAAGAGTGGGCACAGGTTGGATTATGTGCCCTTCTTTCAAGACACCTAGAAGAGTTGTCTTTCCTGCATTATCAAGCCCCAGCAGGATCAGTTTCCCTGCCTTTCTGCCAAACCCTTTCAGTAAATGAGACATTAGCCAATATACAACTGCTAATTTGAGAAATGAATTTATCTATGCCAGCCATTTCATTTTACATGTCAAAATGAAGGAGGACAATGACTGACATCCATGTAAATTTCTAGAAAAGATACTTTTGCATGGAAATGGCCAAGTATATTAATTTACACATTATACTGGACCAACAGTGAAGAATATGGAGCACTGAGCAATCCATCTTGTCTCTTGTTGTAAGATCACGTATCATGATTTTGACAAAGTGAAAGACATAAATTTTCTCATTTGCACATTTTCTTTATAAAGCTGATCCAGACACAAGCTGCATAATATATCAGAATATTCAAGACTGTTAATTACAGCATCTCAGTGACTACAAAAACTACCAGTTTCAAAGCTCCCTATTATGTGTCTGCAGTATTTCAGAAAATAATGAAATAAACTGTTTCCTGCTGTGCTGCAAGCTTCAGTAGTGCACTCCACTCATTGGTTCCATCTTCCTACTTGAATTCATCCACACTTCTGACTGTATTAGACTATTACTGCATCCATTTACTGCCAAAAGTAAGTACTACCAATCACAACCAATGTTCTGAATTGTACTGGACACACCATGAAGCATACTGATAAGAAGTTCCATGAACCATCCACCAGGGGTCATGTTTGATTACAGTTTCAAAAGGCCAACAAGTTATCTGATCTAGGGCAACTATCTGTCAGCTGTACCTTGCAATGATATTTATCTAACCCGTGGCCAAGTAACAATATTGGGTACAATTTACTTGTCCACCTAACAGCATTAAAGACATTGGCTATGGCTATTCAACGCAACCTCTGGTACAATTCATGCTGTTTCTCATTGCTGCCAGATAGACAGACAAGCAAAATAAGAACTTTTGTCTCTGACAAAGATAACTGTCTTTTTTTTTTACACAATTTCTAGAACAGCTATGACATGTGACTGGCCTTTCTAATTTTCTGATTGAATGAACCATCTTGTTTTTTTTGTAAAATTGGCCAGGAAATAACTCCACCCTCACAGTCTGCACCCCCCCCCCCCCCCCATATTTGATTTTCCTACTATAAAAGCTGTCAAAAGTCTTGTTCATTGTTGTATTATGATATTCTTTAATGATATAATAAACAGCACCCTTTCAATCTCTATTTCTTAATTCCCTTGTAATTACTAATTTAAGTATTTTAACAGCACCACAAGGTGCTTACATCTTAAGTTTCTTTTTCCCATTCAATAAACAAATAGCCATGATGATTTTCCAGGGATGCCATCTAGGTGAGACAAAATATCCTCAAGATTTTGGGAACAGTTCTGTACAGCTGTGATTAGTTGCCCCAGTTTCATACTAATATCATGTTTCAAACAACTCTGGAAACCACCTCCAAATTTTGTAAAATTTCCAGATCCAGAAAAGATTTGGTAAAGTGGCATGGCCTTAGCCACATCCACTGCACTAATTGTGATTAAATATTATGTGAACTGCATCTTAGATAGGAGACTGCAGGAGAGAGAAAACTAAATGGTGAACATTAATGAAGCAAGTGTGAAACAAAAACAGATGAAGGAAATGAATAAATTTAAAGGAAAATGAAGAAAAACAAAACCACTCATAGTCATATCTTACCTAGAAAATTTAGCATAGATGAAAACCACTCCACAATAAACATGGTTGATTCTGATACTTTATCTAATTGGGATGTTATCTGAAACAAATAGTGAGCATCAGAATATCAGTATCATGACAAAATTTTATCACGCTGTACGACAACAAGCATCTTTCAGTCTGCCACAAAGGTCATTCATTCATCTGTGAAGTTAATTTCATTCATTTTAACTTTATGATTTATCATCCTCACTTGCTCATCAGCAATAATTATAAACTTGAGTCACTGTGAACTTTGAACACATAGAAATTTCACGACTTAAATCTAAATTGCCCTCCTGCTTTTAACCAAAAAATAATTTAATTATTATAATAAAAATAGATGTGAAGAGCTGAAACTGACACAGATAAAAGGTACAGAATTCCAGGTTCTTTAGAGTAAATTCGACTCATAATACTCATAAAGTCATATTCAAGGCATGCCTTTTACATTTTAAAAATATGACTGTTTGAACAAAAGACCTTAGAATTCCATTATATCACTGAATAATGTATTGTCAGAAAAATAATAAATCCCCCACAATCAAAGTGCACAGCAAGGAAGGTCTTCCCCCCGTCCGGCCACTTACCAAAAAGTTGACAAACATAATATGATGAAGACCTCCCCTAACCGAGCATTTGTTCTTTCTTTCTTTCTTCTTTCTTTGTCCCATACAAATACTGAACCCAACCTTTTGATAAGCTCGCTCAAAAGTCCCCTCTTTAGTGTGTTTTCTTGACTGGCGCGGACGGGCGGAGGACCTCCCCACAGCAAATATTATTGTCAATTTTGTGGCAATATCTCTGCATCAAACCTCACTATCCATCATGATTCAATTCATATAGCTACCTGAATAATTTACCAATCTTTACAGATTAGCTCCACAATATGAAACCCCTACAATTAAAATGGATATTTTGGGTGGTTATCATTAAATATCACAAATCTGTGTAGTGTGATGCCACATTCTGAATTGAAATCAGTAAGATTTGACCTTTTTATTATCTACTTTCTCAACTTTCTGACTACAATCTTTTGTCCTGTTATGCATATAAAGGAAAGTGAAAAGGTATTTTAAAGCATCTAGGCCTATGTATGCCTTTTTTTTATGCTGGAAAGTGTGAATTGTTTTATTTTTTCTTGTTATAATCTTGAGTTATAGACCTGCAAATCACATCATGTTCTCTATTAGAATCTTAATCATATGACACAATTTCAAGTTTTCTACATTATGTAGGCCTATTATTCTCTAATTTGAACATCTTTCAGATATCCATTATCCATTGAAGTGTCAGGATATGGCACTCAGAAATCTCTGTTGTGCTGCATTTTCGGGAGGAGTGCCACATGAATCACACTGTAAAGGATATTACAGGGACGCGACTTCAGGAGTGTCTGTGAGCAAGAGGTTACAGGGAGGCAGCGCACCCCCCCACCCCGGCTAGTTTGTCCTCTATGCTTTTGTGGTAAATGCGCGGCTCCGCGATTAACACTCAGACTACTCAGAACTTGAAATATGCCCTCATTTTCAATAGCCTAAACTGCCTACTGATCATCTTCCCCCACCTTGCCAAACATCCAAGATAATGTCGGTAGGCCTACAAAAATTTACCAATGTAGGCTAGACAATTTTTAAATAAATTGTCAAATGTGAGAGTAACATTCTTCTTCTTCTTTCATAGTTGGCACGTCTAGAAGACGATTCCCCCAACTGCACTACTATATGCAACTCAACGTACAGGGTAAAACCTTCATAGATGTTAAGACCATTTAAAAATATATTAGTTGTGTAAAATCTTTTGTATATAATAACTCTGGTATAAATATCTCTTGGTTTCCAGATTGTGCACAGAAATACAACCCGCACTTTAGTTACAATGGTAGCTGCAACGGATATTATGTTCTTTAATTCATTGTCGAAAGTCGTTGCAGACGGTAGTGTTTGGACTTCTGCCGGGAGGTTGTTCCACATCCTGATGACACTAGGGTAAAAAGAATAAAGATGGCTGTTAACCCGTGAGCTTGGGATGTTATATTTTATATTATTCCTTCTGTTGCCTCTGGTATTAATGGTGAGGTGGTTCAGTGGGATATGGATATTTCCTTCCCTGCCCTTATAAAATATTTTTACTTTGTTTTTTGCTCTCCTCTCTTCTAATGGTGTCCACTGAAGGTCTCTCATCATTTTGTTTACACTACTACTTCTAGTATAGTCATTCGTCACAAAGCGGGCAGCTCTCCTCTGGACCCTTTCCAGTTGGTCTATATTTATTCGACAATGGGGGTCCCAGACACTGCAGCCATACTTTAGGGAGGGCCTCACAAAGGTGTTATAGCATTTCTCTTTTACTTTCCTATCGCAGTTAGAGATGTTCCTTTTCAGAAATGCTAGTATGCTGTTTGCTTTGTTACATGTGATATTAATATGTTGGCTCCATGTAAGTTTTCTGTCCAATGTTACACCCAAATATTTAGCCTCATATGTTTCGCTCAATTTTTCGTCGTGTATAAAGTAGTCTGAGGTGATGTTGTGGTTTTTATTTGAAATTCTCAGGACTTGGCATTTATTGGGGTGGAATTCCATACGCCAGTCCCTCTCCCATTTTTGTAGACTGTCTAGATCTTTCTGTAGGATTTCCGTATCTTCTTTTGAGTTTATTATTCTATAAAGAAGGCTATCATCAGCAAACAGTCGTAATTTAGTGCCTGGAGAGATCTTACTTGGCATATCGTTAATATAAACTAGGAATAGTAAGGGGCCCATTACGGTACCCTGGGGTACTCCCGAGAGAACAGCTGCAGGATTGGATGACTTTCCATCAACGACGACTATCTGTGTTCTGTTTTCTAAGAAAGACTTAATCCACTTCAAAGTACTGTTTCTAACTCCATAATGGTTTAGTTTAGTCAATAGACTAGCATGGTGCACTTTATCGAAGGCTTTACTGAAATCTAATAAGATGGTATCAGTCTGCTTGTTGTTATTCAAGTTATTAACAAAATCATTGCAAGTTGTGACCAGCTGGGACTCACACGACCTGTGTTTTCTAAAACCATGCTGTACATGTGTTAAAACCGAGTGTCTCTCGAGATGCTTCATGATGCTGGTGTGCAAGATTATATGCTCTAACAGTTTACAGGATATTGATGTCAGGGAGACTGGTCTATAATTTTCAGGACTAGCTCTATTTCCTTTCTTAAAAATGGGTACTACATTTGCTTTTTTCCAGTCTTCCGGTATTTTTCCTTGTTCAATTGAAGCTCTAAATAACAAAGTGTAAACGGGGGCAATTTCCTTGGCACAGAGTTTCAGTAATTTGGCGGGAATTGGCGGAACATGAACACTAGATCTAGACTCTAAATCTAGATCTAGATCTCTACATCTATACTCTAGATCTAGATCTAGGTCACCATCTAGGCCTACTGTTTTCTTCAATTAGGGTCTATTCGATGAGCTATGGCTTCAAGATGACAAAAAAAAGTTTCTTCTGTTGATTCGATGAAGCAAATGTTGCATTTTCTGGCTCTAGATCTAGGGCCTAGGTCTAGGTTCCATTCCCATCGAACTTGTGATCATCATAAAAAGTCAAAACTCACTCAAATGGCCTCAAGTGACAAGTCGTCAAGAGATCAAGATTCAAGGCATCGCTACTTACCAAGTCTGCACAAAACGTAAGTGGCCCCATTTGGCTGGTAAATAACGTAGATACAATTACCACTCCTACTTTATTTTCTTATAAATTTAAAGAGCAAATCTAGATCTAGATTCTAATATAATTCTATCTTCGTGGTAACTAGATCTGGATGTAGACGTTCTAGCCTAGTTCTAGGTCCTGCTCACCCTCCCTGCGAAGCAAAATTACTTGAGTGTGTAAGATGAAACAAACGTATCGTTTTATATCTCAGGGGCAAGGAGTATTGTTTGAAGGTTATTTGGAGCATACACCGTACTCACATAAAAGAGATATAATGCGACTGTAAACTCTTCCACCAAACGTGTGCTTTCCCTATCTTTTAGGACGTGTAATCCGCTGTGAAAATGGCCGATTCATTGGTGACGTAGTTCCTAAACAGATAACAATTATTTTCATTGGATTACTAAATATAACTGCAAATCAAAATCAGTCTTTCTTTATGCCTTCCAAAAAGACTTCCGTTCGACCCTACTTCCGATTCTTCCAATGCGACTTTCCTCACAGAAGAGTAGTAATGTTATCCGCAGTCGTCTGGGAATAGTTCATCGTCTATTCCCAGATGCTTGCTGCTTCTTGAATTTAAAGAAATCGGCAGGTAGTTTGAGATGAAAGAAAGTGTAGCTCCTTACAAATGAAACTGATTTACTTTTAGTTAGCCGGTAAAACTATATAAATCTAGACGACAGATCTATCACGAAAATGTAAAAGAATTGAATTCAGTGGCGGCGCACATACAAAATTTTTTTTTTAAATTCGATCCTTGCTTGACACATTACATTGCTAACTTAACCTCACGAGTTTCCAAAATAAGAGACCAAAGATCATATATGATGCAGAATTTTTAAAATATTGGTCATGGCAGAGCGATAGAATGTGCGATATCTTCTGAAAAGAGAGGGGGAAGTGGGTGGAGATGTTTTAATCTCAGAGGTTGTATGGACAGGCTACAGTTACTCTGGAACAATAGCAGACTCGTGACAAAACTGCTGATAATAAAAATAATAATTCTAGGATAACGCCAAATAGAAAACAGCAGACCATAATTTGTGTTGTGTCCATAGTGCAGAGTATTGGCGGAAGAGGGATCGATTGCTGCAGACAGAAGCAGCGATTAGCCTGTTCGTCAATGACTGTGAATAGGATAGAGGCGGTCCATCAATATGACTGCGGGTAGACATAGGCTTTCTGCTTGGAAGTTCACTCTTTAGTTTGTCCGACCTACTGTTGTAGACCTAGAAATCTAAATTTAGTTTATGTACTTGGAGATCTCTCAGGATTGAGATTAGATATATAGTCTATATCAGTCTAAAGGGCTTGAAATCAGTACCACAATATGTCAGCAATTTCACAGGTAAAATAGGATCCTCTTTAGGCCTCTAATCTTAACAGTAACAACACCGATAGTTTGATACTGAATAATGTGATAGGGGATTGAAGTGATGTAAATGTAGATCTAGATCTAGATCCTGCTCCAATTGTTCATGCCTTGACGTGGAGGAGTGGCTTGCGTGTCCCAGTGATCCCAGGAGCTAAGCCAGCGGAGGCCTCGTGCCCCTGATAGCTTTGAGCAAGCTGGACAGGTCATGGGGGAAGGACCAGACAAGATTGAACAGACCGGCCCTCCAGGTTCGGGGGTTGGGCGTAGGGCTAACAACCCTACCCTGAAATCCTTGTTGGGGTGACCTTACTTGGAGAAACAAAAATCGTTACGGAAACAGCAACATGGAAAAACCAACGTTCTGGATGTGATGGACCTTCTGAGTACCTCGCGACTCGTATGAATGCAAGTAGTGAAAGCCGAAAGGAAACTGCTAGCAGGATGAAGGAGGAACTGAACACCGCCAAAACCAAGACCAGGATTGGATACTGGAATGTTAGAATAATGTATGAATCGGGTAAGTTAGCACAAGTAACATCAGAGATGAGGCGCTACAACCTACACATCCTGGGTGTAAGTGAGAGCAGATGGACTGGATCTGGAAGGATCAAAACATCCACTGGAGAAACCGTTCTCTACTCTGGAAGAGAGGATGACCAACATCATGAAGGAGTAGCCATCATCCTAAAGAAAGGACTGGACAAATGCTTGTTGGAGTGGAAACCAGTCAATAGCAGACTGATGAGGATGAGGATGAAAGGACGACACACAAACATCACTGTCATCCAATGTTATGCACCAACCAACGAAAACGACAACACAGACAAAGACGACTTTTATGAACAACTCCAGGGGGAAATGGACATGATGCCACGGCATGATCTCATCATTGTCATGGGAGACCTCAATGCTAAGGTAGGTAAAGATGATATAAATTATGAAAGAGTAATGGGAAAACATGGAACTGGAACAAGGAATGACAATGGAGAAAGGCTTGTGGATTTTTGTGCCTTGAACAACTTAGTCATCGGAGGGACCCTTTTCACACACAGAGAAATTCACAAACTCACATGGAATTCTCCAAATGGAAGAGACAAGAACCAAATAGACCATTTGATGATCAACGGTATGTGGAGACGATCCCTTCTACTAGTTCTAGATGTGAAAGTGAAAAGAGGAGCTGACGTAGCCAGCGACCACCATCTAGTGGCAGCACTTATCAAAATTAAACTGAACAAGACCGGAATCAAGACATCAAAGCAAAGACACCTTAATATTCAGAAACTGAGAGATGCAAGTGTTAGAAATGCCTTCAACATACAAGTCAAGAACCGATTCCAGGCTCTACGAGAGTCTGATAAGAACAACCCTAAAGAAAGAGGAATCGATTCAGAGTGGAAAAGAGTAACTACAGTGTACACAGAGAGCAGTGTAGCCTGCCTTGGATTTAATGAGAAAGGGAAAAGCAAGGAGTGGATCCAACAAAGAACATGGGATGTGATCGAGGAGAGGAAAG
The DNA here is from genome assembly GCA_963931925.1 of Onchidella celtica. Lineage (NCBI taxonomy): Eukaryota > Metazoa > Mollusca > Gastropoda > Systellommatophora > Onchidiidae > Onchidella > Onchidella celtica. The sequence goes on along the minus strand of OZ007568.1, from coordinate 62,065,980 downwards.
TCATGAAAAAGAAACTCCTACAAGTGAAATCGGAAAGGCTGAAAGAGAGGTACCAACATAGCTACACAGAGTTAAATAAGAAAGTGAAGAGACTAGTAAAGAAAGATAAACGAGAAGCCATGGAACAGCTAGCGGCAGATGCGGAGGAGGCAGCAGCAAGAGGAGAACAGGGTAAGCTCCACAAGATCACTAAGCGCATTTGTGGCAAGTACGGTGGAAGACCAAGTGTTCCAATCAAAGACAAGAATGGGAAACTACTGACTACAGAACGAGAACAGGATACACGCTGGACAGAGCACTTTCAGGAATTACTAAACCGGCCACCACCTGAAGATAGAATAATAATACAAGATGCTGCTGAAGACCTTGACATCAACATAGATCCACCAAAGAAAGAAGAGATAGTGGCAGCAATAAAGAGCCTAAAAAACAGCAAAGCCCCAGGAAAAGACAACTTGACTGCAGAACTGTTCAAAGCAGATCCGGATCAGTCAGCCACCATCCTTCAGCCACTGTTCACAGCTATCTGGGAAGCAGAAGCAGTACCAAAGAGCTGGAATGAAGGCAGAATAGTGAAAATACCCAAGAAAGGAGCACTCAGCAATTGCAACAACTGGCGTGGTATCACTCTCCTTTCTATACCCAGCAAAATCCTTGCCAAGATCATTGTGCAACGTATGTCAGATGCTGTGGACAAGACACTGAGAAAGGAACAGGCCGGATTCCGAAAGGGGAAAGGATGCATTGACCAGATCTTCACACTCCGAAACATCATAGAACAGTGTTCAGAATGGCAAAGGCAGCTCTATGTGAACTTCGTTGACTTCGAAAAGGCCTTCGACAGCATCCACAGAGAGAGTATATGGCGCATTCTTCGACACTATGGGATTCCCAGCAAGCTTGTTGAACTCATCAAAAGCTTTTACAAGAACTTCAGTTGCAGTGTCGGAAACAGTGATGCATCCTTTGAAGTGAAAACTGGTGTACGGCAAGGATGTGTGATGTCAACAATTTTGTTTAACCTCGTAATCGACTGGATTATGCGGAAAACTACAGAGGATGCACCAAGAGGCATCAGATGGACACTCTTCGACAACCTAGAGGATTTGGACTTTGCGGATGACCTTGCGCTATTGTCACATAGTCACCAACATATGCAAGATAAGACGCAGAGACTACATAATTTTGGATGCAAAGTAGGCCTTCGGATTAGCCAGAAGAAGAAAGAGATTATGACCCTAAATGTAGACACTCCAGCACCAGTGCAAGTAGATGACAAGAACCTCACCACGACGGACAAATTTAAATACCTTGGTAGCATTATCAGACCAGAGGGTGGCACAAAGGAGGACATCCAAAGTAGGCTGGGAAATGCAAGGGCTGTCTTTCAAAGTATGAGCAACATCTGGAAATCGACACAATACGGCATCAACACCAAGATCAGACTGTACCAAAGCTGTGTCCTATCCACACTCCTGTATGGATCAGAGTGTTGGCGAATGACAGAAGGTGATCTCGCCAAGTTGTCTTCCTTCCACACCACATGTCTTCGTAGGATTCTCCGCATCTTTTGGCCAAACAAGATTTCTAATCAGGAACTACTAAGGCGATGCAAGCAAGAAGAAATAGCCAACATCATCACGAAGAGACGATGGAGATGGCTTGGATACGTGCTGCGAAAGGAAGCAAATTCTATAACCAAAACAGCACTTCAGTGGACACCGGAGGGACGGCGCAAGCGAGGCAGACCCAAGGCAACCTGGCGGAGAACAATCGAGGCAGAGATGAAATCCTTCAATCACTCATGGGGAACTCTCGCAAAGATGGCCCAGGACAGACAGGGCTGGAGATCCTTTGTTGCTGCCCTAAGCACCAATGGGTGCAACAGGAAATAGTAGTAGTAGTAGATCTAGATCTAGATCTACATAATCGATATTGTATATTATGGATTAAAAATTAAATTTCGGGAAGTTGCATACATCCTGACTATCATTAGTATCAATGTAAGCCCTAGATCTAATCCTAAAAGTAAACAATTACCTAACCCTGTCTTGTATGTGGGCATTTTTTGAAAATTATTTCCCACTTATCTAGGGAGAAAGTAGTGTCATAGTGCTTTATTTATTTGGCATTCACAGTTCCTTGCCTGCTTCACTTAGATTTGTAAAATCAGCTCAGAACATTCATAACAAGGCATGCCTGATTTCATAAAAAAATTCAGTTTTAAGGTTCGATTTTCCCAAAATAGACATTTTGTGACTTAGGTTGCATGTTTAACATCAGGGTCTCCAACTTTTTCTGACAACATGTGCATGTACTTTATATGGCCTTGATTACAAATTGAAAGAACTAGGTGCCATTTTTGAAAAAAGTAAATTTATTTTGAGTAGACTTGGGGATTTGAAAGTATGCATTGTGTAGAGCTACATTTTCTATAACACTAACAGCCTTACCTCTGTCCGATGATTTCGAATTTAAAAACGTGAATATAGTGTTCTAAGTTATGTTAAAGAAAAAAAAAAGACTAAATTATTATCATGAATTTTCTGAGAGCATAATTTATTTATTAGTGCTACTTTAAAACTCATTATAAATTTTGATTTAATGAAGTCATATTTTATTTTCAGGGCCCTAGTTTGCAGCTTTCAGTTACTGATACATGTATTTTTTTTACCATCTTGTGTGTCAGTGCAACATCCATTATTAATAATTGTACATCAAAAATGACACTTTTCTTATCATGAAACCTTGAAATTATTGCAGATGGCTTCCAAATCCTTTCCGCTGTCCTCATGTTATGTGGCTTTCAGAGGACTGTCCACCACAGCCTGTGTCTGCAAGAATCGAAAATCTGGAGTTCCTAAGGTTACTCCGTTTAGAACAAAACCGTTGACTTATGAACAAGCTCAGCCTCCCAGTAAAATCTATTACACAAAAGGCTGGTTGACATGGAATACAAGTAAGGGAATGTCAGTTAACTATCATTAACTAATTACTTCCAGCAAACGAGACCAAATTTTATTTTATTGCATTGTGGACCATAGTTTTTTTAACTTGCTGAACTAAAACCATTAAATTCATAGATGACTCTTGGATACCTTTGACAAGTGGAAGTAAACTGTAAGGTCAAAGCGTGTTGACACACAAAATTCACAACTGCTTAACAAGACCTCAGCAGCTTTTTAAAAACATTCTGTTTTCACTGAAATTGCAGAAGGTATATGGGGATGTATTGTGTAGACTGATACATTCATGTCTTTGTTTGTCATACTTCAAGCATTGTCTCATTCATTACACTTATTTTAATAGTAAAGTCACGCAGCCTTGAGTGAAGTGACATCAAGGTAATTTTCGTATCTGTTTAGCTTTAAGTTACAGGAACAGTCTGTGTTGTACTTTAAATGGCCCTAAAATATGAAGTAGATACGGTACCAATCATACATTTTCAGTGATAATTTTTAAGTTCATTTCTATTAGATCAAATTAAGTGATTTACAATTGACATCACAGGGATTGCATGGTTGGGTTCATTGACCTCATGCAGCTGTGGGAAAGATTTCAACAGAACATAAATTTAATTACCCTAGGCAGTTTAAAGTTGTCAAATTCCTTTAACCCTCTTGCTACCACAGATCTAATATGTTGGCCCATCATGTGTTGCAGAAGACTGCCACACTACCATTATATCAGTCCTACCGTTTCATGCTAAAACTGCCGCGAGGCCAATATATTGGCCGACATTGTCACGGCATGTTTTCATCATCATCATCATTGCCTTTCTCACCCTGGATCAGGGTATAGGCCACCAACAAACACTTTCCATCCCTCTCTATCATGGGCCAGTCTCTTTACATTATTCCAAGTCTTTCCGCTTCGTTGCACATCATTTTCTCTGGCTCTTCTCCACGTTCCGCGCGGCCTTCCTCTTGATCTCTTGCCCTGGGGATTCCAATCCAATACCTTCTTCGTGATGCTGTTTCCTGGCCTCCTGAGAGTGTGGCCGATCCATCTCCATCGCCTCCTACCAATTTCCTCTCTGACTGGGCTCTGTCTTGTTCTTTTCCATACAATTTCATTGCTGAACTTGTCTGTCCATCTGATCTTAAGTAGCTTCCTCAAACATCTGTTGATGAAAACTTGGATTCTCTTTATGCAGGCCTGGGATGCATTCCAAGTCTCACATCCATACAACAGGACTGACTTCACGTTCGAGTTGAATATCCTCAGCTTTGTTTTTAGAGATATATCCTTGGTTCTCCAAATCTTGCTTAAGGACGTAAAAGCTGCCTGTGCCTTTCCAATTCGTGCTTTGACTTCTGCCTCTGTTCCTCCCTTATTGTCAATGATACTACCAAGATAGCAGAAGGACTCTACATCTTCCAGTGGTTGATCTCCTACTCTGACTTGTGCGCTTGGGGGTGCAACAATTTTTAGGACCTTCGACTTCGCAGGATGTATCCTCAATCCAATAGATTCTGAAATTTTGTTTAGAGCTGTAGTCTTTGCTTGCATCTGGTCGTGTACGGCATGTTTTGCACTCCTATAACTACTTCCTGAGCCTGTCTTTCTATCTGATAATCCATCATTCTAATGGAAGGAAGGGCATTTGGGTTTGGCAGCAAAAGGGTTAAGTAACTGTGTCGTCATGAAAGGTATATAGCGATGACCTTAAGGATTGTTATTTATTCCACATCATGCAGATGAAAAAATGGCTTTTCATTTCTGTTCCCTGATCATCGATTTCGTTGTGTCTAGTGATGTTGTAATTTAATGAGTATGGTTATGTTAATAATGTTCTATTTGAGACAGAAGCACATTTAAGTTTTACTCGATGTGTACGGAGTGAAAGCTTTGACAGATGATGAAGGACTTAACAGTTCCATCCCTTCTCTTAAGCAAGGTATCATTTTAAAGGTGACAGTTTACATGTAGATAAATTGTCATAGACATGAGAAAAAGAGAGGGTGATGTATAAATTAGTTATAATTTATGTTTCAGTACAGATAATGGACAGATTAACTATCTTCTGATTTCAGCCAATCTGTATGCTGAACGGAGACATGGGCAAACCTTGTTTGAAGATGCCCTTATTCGACAGTTCATGTTCGGCACATGGCACCAAAATCTGGCATCAGAGGTGGTGATAAAGAGACGCCATAATCTTATTGTTTTGTCATTCTTAGTGTCTATGGAACGCCTTTTGTCACGTCAAGCCTACTTCCTCAAGGGCTACACAGAAGAATTATTGTCCCATTGGTTTAAATGTCCTGTCAAGGTTGAACTGCAAACGATTGATTCAAAAGATCAGGTTATCTTCAAGAAAATATGAGAATTCTTGATGAAGCACCAAGCAGCACTCAGCATATTTTATGTAACAGAATCCGGAGTTGTGTGTTTATGAAAATTATTGAAGGTGATAACTGATATAGTAAATAGCCATTTCAGCTCACCTGGTCAAGATATGGTAGTATTCAGAAGCTCTCCTTAGAATCTTTGCTGACTGTAGGTGAGAGGTATACATATCAACAGTGGAACACACATGCAACCTAAGCTCAATTCAGTGACCACATGTTATGTTCTGTATCTTTCAAATGCCTGTTGCCTCTGTATTTTAGGTGACATCCTAAAATTTAGGTGACATGCCTTTGGTAAAACCAGCTTAAAAAATATCAGAAAACAGATCCAGTCTGTAGGTTGCTTGTGAAATGATTTTGTGTGGGCAGTGGCTTGCTTTTATCAGAGAGCAGACAAATTTCATGTTCAGCTGGCAACATAATCAGTCGGAATTACATGTATTTGAAAAAAGGCACCTGAAATGCTCTTTATCTTTAAATTGTTTTGGAATAAAAGATGAAGAAAGACTGTTTGATCTGATTCTTTCCTGGACTTGGTCAGTATAAAATGTAATGTAATACTCTAGTTGTGGCCCATGAAGCCCTCTGCTTACTTATGATGCATGTTATGAAACTGAAACAGTGGTTTGTTCAGTGGAAGCTCCAACAGTGTTTTGCTGAGTTGGCTCTACAATGTGATGTCGGACTTAAACTTGCCTCTGGTTTTAGAAGATACTTCATATTCTGCCAGTTATATATATATAATGCAAATGTGCCCAATTTCTGGCAGATAAATTGTAAACTTACAAGGCGAGCCCATAGGATTTTCAAGTGTATGGTAGTTTAAATTCAAATGTGAATGTAAGGCAATAATTTAGTGACTGAAGAAATTACCCAAAATGTAGGAATTTCAGTGCTACTATCTTTTAGATTTGTAAAATTATTGAAATCTACTTTTTCCAAATGAATGACCAGCATTTTTGAGTTGATCAAAAATAAAAAGGGGGGGTTAAAAACTTGGAACAGCCTCATCTTGACAAAGATATAAATTAATGTATGATGAGCATCAGTAAGTTAAAACAGACTTATATTGTAAAATGTCTGTTTATCTTAGTCAATGTAGCTGACGTACTGATTGATGTAGCAAAAACATGTATGGGATTGTAAGGTGTTACAAATGGAATGAGTGCTTAAATATTACAAGTATGCATGTTTAGAAAATACCATAGTGCGATTGAATCATGTGAGCCGACAGCTGTTCCATGTGGGGCAGGAAATTTGTGATCTTATTTTTGTTGAAATAAAATTTTACTATTAGTCATGTCAGCCTATTTCTTGCATTTGCCCCATGGCTGTGTTCTGTGGCAGAAATGAGTGGATAGATAAATGAGAGTAATGAAACTGAACATTTAACATCATACAAACTTCAACAGTTAATGTTCCAAAATGTACTATGATTTATTCTTCAATAAATGAATAACAAGGTGACAACAGAGCTTATCTCAACAAACCAGATGACTCATTGAGACTTAAGAAGTTGAAAGCACCATTCTTCCATACACACCAGCTGCATGCTCTCATTATATTGCATGTTTAAAAAGGTACAGTATCTTGAAACATACTAAATCCAGAGATTAACCACACACAAAATAGTCACAGTGCCCCGCAAATAAGAGTCTTGTGTGATTCCAAGTGATAGTCTTGTTCAATAAGTTAAATTGCTTCATTAGCCTATCCTCATACACATCATAGGCAAGTTTAATATTTGTCAGGGTTTGCTATGCTATCACACAGATACATACTGTACAGTCAAGGGTTCAAGAAAGGCTGGAACTAAATCTTTTAACATCTGGGGTTTATGTAATGTCTGTCAGATATAAAATGATTCAGGAGCTTCAAACTTGTCCATTACATCTGTCAGCTCCCAACTGAATCAAATGAAAACATGCAATCATTTTAAAAGATCCTCTCTCTGCTGAAACTGCAGGAGCGAAAGTGACAAGACAGCTTGTTATCACTTGGCTAGTATTGCGGGTTGTCTGTACTGAAGTTTTTCTCTTTCTTGCTGCTGTTGTTTAAAAAAAAAAGCACTGCCAATCTTTTAGTGATAGGATGCTTAAAACACAAATGGCAACATCTGCATTTAAACCTTTTTTTTCTGACATTACTTTCATACATACTTCCCTGACAAGACAAAAACACACAGAAATTGAGTGGAAAAGACAACTACAAAAAAGAGTAATTACTTTTTGAAATGAAGTTGATGAAATGACAGAAATGGTTGGCCTATAAGGTTGAAACACACAGACTGACAATCTCCGATCAACAATGAGCTGAATATTAATTTGTGACTGCCCTTCCCATGTCAAATCAAATCTTCATGTACACCATCACCATCAACAAAGCAACAACACCAACAACAGTGGGAATTGTGAGCAAAGTGAATCCGTTACACATCAGACCACCACAGGATACAAACTGATGAAATAAAATCTTTACATCTGCTGATAAAAATTTTTTTTTCTCTGTAATTTGAATGTGTCTATGAGGCACCTACGCCTACACCATACAAATCCAATGTGCAAATGATAAAAGTATTTGTCTTTATCGTCCGCTCTCCACAAAATTCATTTATGCACCTTGTTCTCAGGCATGTAAGTATCATAAAGCCAAATTGAAATACATGTAGTTCATCCTGTGCAAGAATTTCACAAAAGATCCAAACTAGACAAAGTATACATCTGCAAATATAAACCTTGCCTTTAAAGAGAAATATAACATTCATATTTAGCCTCTTGGGATACTGGACCCCCGAGTGAAAAATACTGATTAAAGAAAAACAAAACTACAAGTACATCAAAATCTGTCTATGACAAGCAAATGATGAACCATTCACTTCTATGTGCAACAGTAACGGAAACAAACAAATCCAATCCAATGGGTTCTGATGAGAATAAAGCTATTTATACTGTGTGATTAGTGATAAAAGAAATTACCTACATTGTATCATATACATACACAGTTCTATGGCAAGGGTCACATCAACTCATGGTAAAGGAAACAGCAACAAAAAAGGGGGGAAAAAAAAAAAAGCATAAATGACATGATTATGGCCAAGAATGAAGAAATTGTAACATTCAAATTACATAAAATATTGCGGTATGCACAATAGACACAGCATTTACCAGCACTCAGTCTGCTGTAATGCTGTGCTGGTGCCGATTTTATACATTATTCATTCCCCAGGAGAGGATTAGAAACATAATTCTTCCAATGATAAAAAAAACACAGGAATCCTGACTGTACATATATGTAATCTTTTCATTCAGAACAATCAGTCCAGCATTAGAAATATTTAAAACCGTATTATCACTATTGGGTTAATGTCAGAGCTGCAGCAGGCTTTCTAATATCATGCTGTATCTGTCACTCATTTCACAACACATAACCCACTACCCTGTATCTGGGTCCTTTCCAAAACCACCCAGAGAAGAATGCATTGATGAATGTTTCCACAGAATCACCACATTTTGAGATAAGGAATCAAACAAAAGACTTTTTTTTTTCAATGAATAATTAACAAAGATCAGAGAAAAGATAAAGGCACACTTGAAACTTTGATCATGTTGGTACCCTCAGCCAACACCAGGTTGCACTTTTTGATTCACCAATGACATTTTGGTTACAGTGATACAAAAGGAAGAAAAATAGAGAACTACTTGTACAAATACATATAATGTTGACTTCCAGCTATTCCAAGTCGGTTTTTACACACAATAATCATTCAGCACCTGCACTGCCCACTCTACACAACAAAATGATACAGACTTGTCACATACAATGTCTGTGCATGAGCTTTCTGAGCTTCTCTCTAGTTTTATTCAGCCTTGACAGGCAAACATGATTTGCTCGCCACAATGAGTATTACAATTTTGTAGTGACCACATACAGCAAAAAATAAAATCAACGTTATCAGAGAAGAAAAGAAACAGATTAGAAATAGAAATCACCATGACATCTTCATTCTGCAGTGCACCCTAAATCATCCGGATAGAACATTGCCTCGAAGGATCACATATTTTGCATTTTTTTCCTTACCAGAAATAATTATGTTTTCACCTCTCAGGTTTAGCATACTGCACCTCCATCAGATGAAGGCTTTTGCTTGCCGACATGTGCAGGAAAGAAATATCATATAATTTTCTCAACAGCAGTTGATGAATTTGTTATTATCTGAACTAAAGTGACATATATTTGCAAATTTTTGTCTACTCTATCTGCATAGACAATACTGTTTACATTTCTCTGAGTAGTCTGAGTATTTGTATAATTTATAAATTTTCTATTTCTGACTTGACTCAACAGACATTTAAAATCTACCTGTGGACTTCGCAGACATTTATTTATGTATTTATCTGGACTTCACAGACATTTGTTTATTTATAAATTTGTACTGCACAGACATTTGTATACATCTCTACTAACTATCTGGAAGTTACAGACAATAATTTGTAGACCTATTCCTTTGAACTTCACAAACATTCATATCTACTGGACTCCACAGATATTTGTTAATCTACTTATCTGGACTTCACAAATATTTGTACAACATATACTATCCACTTTTTAATACTATCCAGAATTCTCAAACTTCAAACCATTTGTTTTTGTTATTGCCTGAATTTTATAGAAATTCACATTACTTCCCAATGCTGGACTACCTTCATCAATTCTCCCATTTACTACCTTCCACTCTTTTCAGTCCCATACATGTATTTACTTTCCCTGACTAATTACACTTTTCACACATCCTTAATCTTGTTTACTCCTTTAGACCTATAATTGTTCTGGGCTTCTCTGACATTCTTAGCATTCTAATTCATTTATTCCCCCACAGACCTGCTTTACAACCAAGGAAAAGGAAAACAAGTTGTGCCTCAAAATGCAATCTGAAGGAAAAACAAGCATCTTTCTCACAACTTTCTGATTCTTTACTTCTTAATACAATGCACAAACAGAAATGTATTCAGGGCTAAATTTGAAATGCACATTCACTTGTGATGAAAACAGAGAGAACAAACTGAGCAGAAACAACAATCCAGCTGATGCTTCTTACCAAATTTGAAATGCACTGTATCAGAACTACCGTCACATCCGTGTGTAGTTTTAAACTTTACATTATTTGTTTTTGCCATCAAACTGTAGAAAAAAGTCTCTTTGTAAATAAATGCTCAAATCTGTTGTTAAAAAACTGGTATGTCTGCAGGATGAAGGACACAATGCCTTGGAAGAGTGAAAAATGAACACGTGAGTAGATGATGCATGTGGTGGAAGGAGGTGAGAATACAACAGAATTTGTCAAACTGTCTTGTGATAATCACTGGCAATCACATCACTCAAAGCATGATTTACACAGATATTAAAAGAAAAAAATATGTTTACTTACTGCGGTAGGAAATGTCTTTCAATTTCATAGTAATATTTCTGTTAAAATACAAATTCAAGAAGCCAGTGCCACATTTTATGTTCTGTAGTGCTCAAGAGCATGAAATATTTCATAATTTACATACATGTATTGTCATGAAAACCTGAGATTTACAACCAAACAACTGTATGGCCCTCCCGTCATTCTCATCCTGACAAATGTTGAATTTCATTTAAAAACACAACAAAATTCCCCTGTCAAAGACTTTCACGGAGTTTGAAAAGGGAGAAAAATGAAGAATTTCACAAACAAAATTTCTCCAGCATGACTACCTATGGTACCATTTTCCGTTCCTCGATCTTTCAAAATTTGGGTCCCACGATTTTGTAAATGTGCAAAAGTGCCCATAAAAATTGTGACCAGACAAGTCCAATGAATTTTGAAATACAAAAAAAGAAAATCATGTCAAGGAGTCAATTCATTGCCTCATGTTGCCAAAGTGCGTGAGTCAACCAGTGAACACTGGTCCATTAATTTTAGATGGCCAACGATTACATGAAGTTCTGTGTCAAAATTAGTTGTTTGAATATTGAAATCTATTTCCTGAACTATTTGGATGCAGCCATTTCTAACAGTGAAAACATGAAAATATACAAACTGAATTCTTGTTGACTGTAGAATGCTAATTTCTTATCCAGGATTCAGCTGGATTTTTACACTGTATGACCAGTGGTTCTGGCAAATTTTATGCCAACCACACGACCATTGCTGACAGTGATAGAGTGCCTATTCATCTGATACCATGGGAAGAAGTCATTCCATCAGTACTTAAAATAACTTAGCCCTGTAAAAATAGCTGTTTCCTTAAACTACAACAATGACGAGCAAAATCGTTCTTCGCTGATATGAGTTTTCTCCGTGAAGCTGGTAAATGTTTAAATGTATATATCCAAAAGTAACCCTGAAACAATGATCCTGAAAAGCACGGCTGACGTATTGGAAAAGTTATGGAAATATAATCCAAAGCTACACACTAAGGATACACATCTGCATTTCAGAACATTACAACATTTGAAGGACCAAAAAAGACCATACAAACCTAGTACTACAACCCTGCACCACCACCCCCCCCCCCCCCCCCCCCCCGGTTCACACAAATTGGTTACTGGCACAAAGGAGGAAAATGGACAGTGTACAAAGTTCCAACATAGTTCAAAAACAAGTACTCAAATGACATTCAAACACAGCCACAAGTGATGGCCGGTGACAAACAAATATGATCTTCCACACAGTCTCTCATGCAAGACAGTGTCTGATACTGTAAATCTCCCAAGTCTATAAATTAAAACACAAAATCTTACAAGCGAAAAAAAGTCATCATCAATTGTTTATCACAAGGTTTCACATAAGCAAAAGAATTGAGGAAGGGAGAAAAAAAGTGGGGCAATGAAATGGGCAAGTAATAAAGAGGAAAAATAAAAATACACCACAAAACAACAGTTCTGTACACCGAGTAATCGTTTCAAATTCGAAAAGAAAAATTTTAAATAAAATACATCATTTGATACATATTTTACAATACAATTAATCACACAGTTGTTACCTCTTCTGCCTTTTTCAATTAAAGCTATGCCAACATGAGCACGATCAGTGTCAGTATATAGACACATGCACAATAAATGAACGCTTTCACCACACAGGTTACCAAATAAATGAACTGTTTGGGCAAAGGCTTTTGTTACAAATGACTCATTCAACTCCACATTATATCTTTCTGCATCATCAACAAACACACTGCACAGTCTACTACTGAAAGAATTGTGGAACATTAAACTGGCCATATAACTGAAATATTCACAAGTTATCCTGTAAACTGATCCCCAGTGGTCAATAACAAGCTTTCATAAAGAGCTCATTCTTAGGATTACTTCCACCTTTCAGTTCCTCTGTTTCTCCTGTTGTAGTTCTTAGATTCGAAGCGACCAAACCCTATATCGATGTCTGGGTTTCTAGCCTTGGGGTCTGATACCTTCTAATATGTTGAGCAATTCAGACAAAAGTAATACTTTCAACCTGTGGGGTGATTGATCTTGAGTAAGTTGCAAGAATTTAAGTTCTACATTTATGAAGTCTTCTTACTGACCTAATCTTGCCAGCGTGACATAGCCTTTATCATCACTGGTGACTCAAACCTCAACTTTTCTAGCATGGCCTTTATCATTAGTGGGTAAGAATGACAAATGTGTGTCATTACTGTATTCTGACTCAACCCTATTGATTAGTATGGCTGAAATCACGTGCTTTTTCACTGTTCCTCCAACAAGGTGAAAAAATGCTGACCCAAACCTGCAATTGCGTGTTACATTGTCGTATCTTCCAAAATCTGGCCCAGGCTTGCTTGTATAGAATTTCCTTCCTCCTAGCTCACAACTATATGGCATGGCCTTTATCTTGCAAGGGGCAGAGAAAACTGTGTGTTATCCCAACAAAACCGGCAGCACCAGGAAAAGCTGGGACATCTCTGTTTAACAATATGCATGGGACAAAAAATGTACAATTGTCTAATTTTTATCTGTCATCAACCTTTGGCTTTGCCTTGTAGAAATTGCAAAAATTCATAGTAGGACATGCTGTTCTCTGTTCTATCCTCAATCATGTGCTGGAAAAACAGCATTCTGTATTTGCTATCATCCCTGAAACATGAAAATAACAATGTACATAAATGAAAGTCAGCTGTTTCAGAAAATCATATGTTGGAATTACCTATTTATTTATTTGAATTCAGGCCCTTTTAGTGCAATATCAATACTAAACGCTGATTATTCAGAATCCAATGTTGAACCATAAAATTTACAGTTTGCCTGACATCATATCCGTTGATACCAATTCAAGTGTATTTTACTTTCTTCTTCACTGCTTGCATTTTGCTCGTTTATACTTAAACTAAGCATATCTAAGTAAAAAATTTGAACTATGTAGGGTGACTGATCTCATACTTTAACTGGGCCCTCAAAAAGTTTTAATGCTTCTTGCATCACATGAAACCACATTCCATAAATATGTCTTTTTTTTTCTCAGTGTTCAATGGTTTTACAATAAATAAAAGGTTTATATTGATCGTCTTACCTGATGACAAGGAAGATGATCCCATTGGGTCGGGAATCCATCAAGTAATTGACAAAACTGCGTATTTTCTCTGATGTGGGGTTTTCCAGTTCTGGCAGATCCATCTGAAAATACAAGATAGTCAGGCATCAGACACAATTTTTACATTCACTCTAATCATCAATATTACTCTAGATAAATATTTCATGGAAAGATCATTGATGAAAACATGATAGGTAAGATTCTCCAGACCACCAATCTTTGTAACTTGTTGACATGTAAAAAAGGCACGGTAACCTTAAAAAGATGGAATATTCACTGTAGGCAAGCATGAGAATATCAGTGTCATTTACTGTCCTTAAGTACATGATGTCATGGAAAGGGTGAACTGATGGAGCTCGGCTTACTAATTTTATAGTACTTTTTAGATTAAATATAATTTATTTTTTATGCCCCTGGTCTCCCAAGAGCATGAAGTATGTGCAGCACTGTTTTTTGCACTTTTTATATTTTCACAATTATATGTACACAGTATTTCTACTGTTTACACATTTGTCACAAGAATTTGATCAGGATGGAGAGGGAATGATGTTCTTCCAATAACAGACAAAGAACAAGGTTCGCCCAGCCTGTGATTCAGTAGCAAATTGTACAACTGTACTTCTATGTAATGCCCTGTGTAGCAGTATTTTAGTCAGTTCCATTTATTCACACTCCTGCTTAATTGCAAATGCTCCTCTGATGTTTCAAAGGGTTAACAGAAACACAAGAGCTATAATGCAAATAAAGCTGCCAGTTTTAATTACCATGCCCTCTGGTATTGACATAAAGTTCGGCTTGTCAAATACATCCTGGCACATCTGGTCACCCACTCCACTTCCAACCAGAAGATACATGGCCTCACCAGCGTCCATCAAGAAAAGGCCGGTGCGGTCAATATTGGCTGAAGATAACTGCAAAAAGGGGGCACGTGGGATCTCTTCTTTGCCTCTTTTGATTGGATTCTGTTCACATACAAGGAAAAGAATAAAAAAAACATAGAACAGATGTTGGATTCAATGCATCAATTTCAGCTTCTTAAAAACAGATCTTACTCACAGTCAATGAAGACTGAAAAAGCTTATTATGTTTCTATTTAAGTGAATATATAAAAAGTAGATTTTCATTAGTTAGCAGTGAAAACGGTGCTGTTTGCTCTTTCAGTTTTACATTTTTTATTTAATTTTTTTTCTTCTTCCACAAAGGTGCATTTCTTGAAATATAATTATAGATCTGTTGATTACGCAAAATTACTTTGTTGTGATAAATAACTCATTTTTATGAAGTAATGGAGCTCATGTATATTCAAGAAACCATTGACATCAGACATAATGCCCCTCTGCTAGGTACAGTAAAAGACGCACAGGAAAAATGATGAAGAAGAAAGAAAGGTAATTCAAAAACAAACCTCATCACTCAGCCTGTGTAATGGATAGAGATGTGGGTACAGGTTCTGTATCAAGTAACCAACAGGCTGCACTTTAAACTGTTGCATGGCAAACACTCTGTCATCCACTTTAGTATTCCCAGCCAGGCTAAATGCAATCTATAAGAAATGGAAGAGAGATAGGAATTGTGTTATCAACAGTAAAACATTATGTAATTTTACATGGCTGGATCCTAATTCCCACATGGTACAATGAAAGATATCAATATTCATAAATATGGGAGACATAATGAAAATGTTGGACACCCAATGCAAAATTCTTCATTGTCAAAAAGAAAATACTTGATATCAGCATCTTAAATTCTGAATAAAATTTTATTTGTGCTATACCTTACCAAAGAAGTCTGGAATCAAACGAACAGACAAATTTTGAGATAGAAATCTGAAAATTGAATTGGCCTTCCCATAAGACATGGGGGAAAAATAATGTTCACTGACGACAAATGTACAATAACCTTCTGGAATATTAATAACAACACCACTAATAAACTTGTCAATCTGATAAGGATTACAAGAGCACAGTTTCAATGACATAAAACTACTGAAACACTGCAGATTGTCTTACATTCTTCAACATGGCCAGGATATACACAGGCAAGAGCCGCAGAGAGAACGGAGCCAGAAGAGCACCAACTCGCTGTGATGCGGGCACCTGCTGGGCATAGGCTGCCAGGGCATCCAGGGAGGCATTCATCATGGCGTCACGGGCATCGGAGAGAGCCGAGTTCTGTGACCGGTCAACAGCTACAAATATGGAGTATAAAGAATCCAATCAACCTTTAGTTTAGATAACATATAATCCATCTCTATACAATGAAACTGAGAATACAACATATAAACTTTTGGGAAATAATAGCCACTAGGGCAAACTTAATGGCACAGAGATATTGCAAACAGTCAAAAAGATATCAGTCATTTTTCAATTGTTCTCATGTCTTCTTTATCAGATCACAGTCAAAAACTCACCCATTTTAGCCAACAGAGATGCAATTGCCTGCTGATCGGCACTTGTCATCACGTCACTCAGCTGATTGGTCACGGGCACACACAGTGTATGAACTCGTATCCTCCGCTCACCTGCAGGCAAAATTATCATGCAGAACTAGAAACCTCTTAACCTGAATTCATCATTATCATGTTATGTTTTACTCAGTTTAGGAGGCTAACACACAAAATCAAAATATTATTCAGTTTTAAGTACAAATGGAAAACTATCAATAATCTACCACTGTCCAAATCTCACTGATTGCAATCAGTTTCGAATAAAAAAAATTCAAAAAAAATCATTGCTCTTGGATATGAGTCTACTGAGACATCTGAATTTTAGTTTCACCCAGGACACTATCTGTATGACTACTGAAAATATACATGGTATTGTGTATGACAAAATTTCTAGCTTTGTGTAGAACTTGCCATATTTGCAACATTTCTTATCTAACAAAACTACACTTTAGATAAAATAGAGATTTAGCATTTTGCACAAAAACGAAAGATGCAGGACCAATACCTTTACTGGAGGTATAAAGCAGAGCTGCCTGGAAACTGACGGTACTTGAATCAGTCAGATTATCTTCTATTGACATCTGCATCCCAAAGCCTGCGTCTGGATTGATGTTAGGCAGCGACAGAAGATCAGTCGACCTGACAAAGAAGTTGCCATGGAAGGTGTGGATGCTCAACCCTGGAATGATTATAAAATATGGCTTCATCATGTTTCATGTGCAGCTTTCACATTTATTTAATTGGTATGTATTACAGAAACAAATGTACCTAATACTAAATAATGATGAAAATTCTGACCGACTGAAAACTTCAACCAAAAAATGATCTGGAACATCTATCAGCTGTTCCCTTACCAAACATTAAAAGTCTCAGACGGAATGAGGTGAGAATGTGCGAGACACAGGTTTCTTCATTGGACACATTCTAACACATAATTTAAGACACTTTTTCTCTATCACAATTTAATGTTGATTATATTGTCTGAATGATTTTTCATTCTACACTTGCATGATGAACCTTAGCAAAAACTGATAAACTTAAGCAATACTTTATAATCACCAGACCCATAATACTAAAACGTAAAAAGGAGATGAAACATCTGCCCAATCTTCTCACCCCTTGTGCATCTGATTCTCATCACAGATTCAAAGCCAATCTTTCTGGTCAAGTATCTGCGCAGATCCGTGTCAAACTTGTCCACCAACCCTGGATTCCTCTTGTCGTGGAATGATGGATAGTAGTAGATACATCCAGCTGAATACTTGGAGATGCAAGCTGGTGACAATGACAAGACAAATAATTACTTTATGCAATATTGCTGTAAATTTGCATTTACAGGAAATGAAGATTACTGACATATTGCATCTCTCTGATAAACAGTTCATCTGAAGACAAAACACAGAAGATTTAAGACCTTCCACAAGAAAGCAGAGCAACACAAGAATTTTGCTTTAAATATACCAAAAACATTGAAAATTCAACACCCTTGGACTACACCCTTGTCATTACTTCCTGAACTTTTGCCATTTCAGCACCTATGACTATGGTAACCGGGAGGGGCACAACACAACGAAGATGACTACTTTACACAGCTAACGTTAATGAGAATAAAGGGTAATGCAATAAAAAAATTTTTTTTTAAGTCATGAATATACGATACACAATCATTACGTTCCATTCACAACACAAATACATACAAGCAATGGAAGAACACGCTTAAAAACAGCTGATCCCTGAATTCATGGTCAATAGTACAAACACATTTGCATAATCTTCCATTTTAACTTTTTGAGAATTTATTGTTGTATTTTTTTTTTCTCGTTTGTTTCTAACATGAGGCTCTGCGACATACAACTGTTTCTTTCTCTCTTTTTTGGTAGGTCCACATTTGAACTTACATAATGTTGCAATGTCTGCATATTGGCCATTTAGCATGAACAGATCCACTGCTATCTGTTGTGCAGAACAATCTAATGAAAGTTTCTTGTAGAAATCTGTAGCAGGGCCAATGTTGGTCACATTCTGTTATCAAACAAACAAACAAAAAAAAAACAATGATAATGGACTCAACATCTGGTCAACAATTGACTAACTGCAATAACACAAGCGGACATCAATGTATTTCCATTCATAAAGAAAAGAGTGACTCATTACATGCAAAAAAAAAAAAAAGTCTTCAGACAGAATGAACTATCAGCTTCTCAACTTGTTCAGGGCATTACAAGTAAGCTCTGTATATCAAGGTTTCAGAAACAATGTGCATTAAGTTTTCCAGCTGGTGCCAATAGTAAATTAATTAACTACTGATGACAAAATTGCACAAAACACGAGAATTCAGAAATCTGCATTCCACAATCCCTTGCCTGGCTGCAAAAAAATATGTGTGGGAATGGAACACTTCGTACACAATGCAACAGATAAATTTTGTGACAGAAAACATATTCTTTAGATATATCTACTAGCACTGAAGCTCTGATACATACAAATTATTATGTTCACTTATGCACAATATAGCAATACAACTACCACACAGGAACAGTATGATCACTAGAGAATCATCTACAGTTAAAATTTTCACAAGATTATGATGAAAAATGTTTACTTTTCCTGGGTCAGTGCCACTTGTTCTGTTCTGTAAAGCTCCTGGTCCAACTGTTGGTAAACATGTCTGCATGACTGTGATTCTCCCACCAGTGGGACTCTACACAATAGAAAATACTTAAGGTTAAGCCAAAGTAAATGTACACATGAAATGGGTAAAAAAGAATGTACATGTGTCTACAAACAAAAAAAAAAAAACCACCCCACAAAAGTTGTAACTTCCCTGTGTCTGGCCCAGCGATATGTAGTGCACTATCAAGGACAATCACTGATTCCTTGGGGCATTTCCTTAACATATGCAACACTTGCGGGTGTCTCCGGACAGGTCTCGCTCAGTAATACAGTAGGTGGGAACTATATATTGATAAGCCTAAAACCTGAACCTTATGGACAATAAAAACCCACAAGTCTTGTCTGACAGACAGTTACATACATTTTCAAGCCTGTCTGTAATGCACAGATACTCCCGCTGCCTGTCACAGATGTATGAATACATGTACTTGCTCATCTATCCAATGACATCTATTTTAACTTTACTGACATGAAAATGATTACAAGTACACAATCACTGCCTACCATCATTTTATGGCCAGCCTGCAGGGCAGCTCCTAAGGCACTGCCTGTTTCCAGGTTACCCTCAAAGAGGGAAGGGAGCTGGTTAAGAAGTTCTGTGACCAGTTCCTTACTCTCATGCAGATTGACTAGAAGGTTATCAGGGCAGGGCAAAAATGGATCTGAAAAAAGGACAGGAAGCAATTCATTGAACAAGTAAAGGATTTCAACATGAATATACCAGCACTGTGAACCATGTTTCCAGAACTTGACCAATCAAAGATAACATTAAAGACCTAAATGCAAATTACAGCAATAGTTCTGCAATCTCTCAAACTTTTGTCTACATAAGAAGTTATTGTTTTTAAATATCCTTGCCTTTAAATGCAAATTAATTTTTGTTATTCTACTGATATCAAGGCTTCAATTTTAGCTTATAGAGTTCACAAAACAACATAACTGTTCTTTAATGCTTGGCCATGTAACAGGTTTTTTTTGTCTTTATGTTTGTGTGGGCAAAAACATTTTATTGGGCAAAACTTTTGGATTTTTCAGATATTCTATAAAGAAACTAATTCCTGTTTATCAAGAGTCTACTGAACAAAATTTTACCTTCCAGATCCGGCACACACAACATTTGAGGCTGGGAAAGACCCTCCGCCAGGTTGAAGTAGTAAAGTGTGCTGTCATAACACAGAAATCCAATAGTGGTACGGGCATCACCAGGCAACTTGTCCAGCTCCTCCAGTAAAATCTGGCAAAATTGTGACAGGTAACCTGTTTCCACTGCATTGAAAGACACGTCCAACAAGAAAAGGTAGACTGCTGGTTGAGGTGGTCGTAACTGTGGACAGAAAACAAGAGAAAGCTTTACTACCAGTGCATATCACAATGCAACAAAACTTGTAAGCCATGATCAAGAGGCACTAAATTAGTCGATACATGGCACTGTAAATAATTCCTCAGATCTAAACAGTGATCAAAGCCTGAGACGAAAAAATGTAACACTTGTAATGCATTAATTGCTTTTCTAATGCTATGACATTTACACCGATGTGGCTTCACAATTACATCCTCAGCACCAAGAATTTGAATTTTGGTTTCATTTGCACAATAAATTAGGTTGCACTTAATGCTGAGTACACACAAAGTCAGCCATGAATTTAGTTCAGGTGTTATGAATGACATAAATAATAATATTTATGATGTTACATTTTACTGTACTAGAAAATTGCCATTTTATACTTTGGAATTATTGTTCAGATCTGCAATTTTTTAATGTCCCCCTAGTCCAGTCCATCAACTTCACCTGGTTTTAATTTTGTATACAGAACGACAGAAACGCTTCACATTCTTCCAAATAGCTATAGCTGGTGGAAATGTAGATGTTTGGGCAAGATTTCCAAATTTGGTGAACAGCCTATTCTTAGTTTTTACATGAATGCCACCAAAAATTCTTTCATCTTTTTAGTGTTGTTTTATCTTTTATCATAACACAGTTTTCTGTGGTTTTTATAATATTTCGTCAATTAACAAGATGAAGTACCCAGCGTTACATAATAATCTACAGTCTTGCCACTGATCTTATGTATGCTAAGGTGCTATGCACCAGTCAAGGAAACCGAATGCGTGTCAAATACAGTCTTCCCTGCGCTAGGTTTATCAAAGGAAGCAAAATGAAGATTGTTGTGTTTCATCGTCAGGACATTTTTAAAGGACAGCCTGAAACTTGAATAAAAATATCAGGTTGATGTAACAAAGGAGACTGGGTTAGATCAGTTGACAGTTAAGAAAATTAATTTTACCATTTGTGAAATTGTCACACGTTGTGTTCCTGTGTTGAGGGGGGGGGGGGGGGGGGGGGGGGGGGAAAGCCACCTATTTTTTGATAATTAGATTGGGCATAGATCCCTACTACTTTGTTTATGTATACTTCTATTGTATTGATCTTCAGGAGACATCTCATAATGAATATTTTGCAGTCCAGATGTTGCCACCATCCAGGATAATAATGACAGAAGTGCGACAAATCATCAAACGAGATTTCAATCAGCATCAGGAGCAGCTGTGCCAACTGGCATTATTACATACATAATAGTCAGAGCTACCCATACAATACATTCCTGACTGCTGATAAGAAGCCTCACACAATGCATGATATTCTTATCCACACTATTCAAACAATATAAGTTTAATTGGTCTACTACATTCAAAAGTGAGACGTCGATCTCCATCCCCACTGTGAATATGTCTCCAAATTTAATCCTTTTTTATTTCAATAACCCACGAGGCCATTACAATGAACTCAGGGTGTGAAGAAAGAAAAAGTTATTCTCAACATCTAATGAACATTCTATGACTTAGTATATTTAATCCTGAATACTGAACTCTAATTGATTAATTCAGAGTTTCCCACGTGTAGATTTTCCACATTTCTTCCAATCTAATAAAGCAAAATAGATTTGCCAGTGTTGGATAGGATTGGCAAGAGGTTATTTCATGTTAACTCTGGCAAATACATCCATGAAGGTTAAAAAATCTTTCTTCGTTTAGAAAACATTAATATTTTCCTGTGCCATCTCCATCAGCAATTACAGTGTTTGTATTTCATTAACACAGAGCAGCATATCAATGGTGTTGTACTCTAACCGTGTAACTGGTTTTGGGATTGTTTTCCAGGAGACGAAAAAAACATCTTTTTGAGAGTTTTTTTATGCAGGACTATATCTTTTTGGTCGTATTAATCAAACAAAACGTGTCTTTCTGTCGTAATAAATATTTTTTTAAAAAATGAGGTCTTTAAGCCGGTTAATCCTGTTACGCGGTTATCACACAAAGTATTGTCGGGCACTTACGCAGTTAGAGATATGCACGACTAGAGCACGACAAAATTACGCCACAGAAATCAGTTACACGATTAGAACAGCCACATAAACGGTTAGAATTGTAACTATTGAAGGCTTCGAAGCTCAATTTTGCTATTTATAGTGCGCATAGACTTCCCATTTGAATAGGGAACCCCCGGAAAGGCATGGTGACCATTTTTAGCTTAAAAAAATGAGTTGGTCAATTTTTTCCAGTTACACAGTTAGAGCACAACACCATCGATATGGTGAAAAACAGTGGCCTTAGCATTCTTTTGCAATGTGTGCCCTCTCTGTAACAGTATCCAATGAAGAAAATTATAGTTATACATCATCCATCTCCCTTCTGAATCAGTTCAGAAAGTGCTGACCTCCATTTTACTGTCCACAAATGCTCTATTCCTTCCTTACTTTGAGAATGCTAACCTAAGATTCTTTACATTATCTATTTAAACATCTTCCGATTAAAGTGAACAAAAGAGATGGATATAAAAAAGTACAGCCATTTCTATATTTTCATTCACCCTGACGAACATCTGTGTACAGATGAACATTAATGTAAAACCCCACATGCCTGAATGAGTCACAATGTCCAGGTTCCCATTATTCCAGGGTACCAGAAAAAAATCAGCAGCATCTATCAATTTTCTCACCTGCAACTGACTTTTCTCCCAATGACCATGTTGTTAAAAGGAAAATAGTAGGAAAAAGTACAGGTGCCATATAAAACAATATATTTAAAACTATCACTGAAGCCCAAAGTTTACATGCCAAAATCAGTAATCAGTGTACAACCTCCAAGCTTGCCCCTGTTTAAATATGGAAGTTAAGAGTGGTCAGTGAACATTTCCATTGTCGTGCACAAAGATGTCACCAGTGCAAAGGTTTCAGTCCGTACAAATGCTGCGCTTAGGAAATTCGTACAAGAAAGACAGACAATATGAATATCATCACATCTGTACAGTCCCATGAGCATTTTTTGGTAAAAGTACAAAAGCTTGTAACTCATTTCAGCATATGACACCACTCATTGTGTAAACATTACCATGTATTCCGAGGGTGCAATGAATTCAATAGTTGCTGATTTGACTTCTGGTCTTCGTTGAGGATCACCATAGGTCTTACTCACTGGATCAAAGGAAAACTCATCTGGTACTGAAATCATCAAGAAAAACAACACTAAAAATTTATCCAGACAAATTCATCTAACAAATATGGGAAGATCATTACCCGGGGTCCCATTGACAGATCTGAAGTTCCAAACACACACAACTTTCCTATTATAATTATGGTAATCAGCCATTTGAGCGCGACTTACATTTCAAAGGAGAAACTGCTGGCAAAAATCAACCAGCACTTTCAAGTTCCAAGTCTTCATTCTTCTTTTGAGAAAGGGAAATCTCATGAAACAATTTCTGTTGTTCATTGTGTGGTTAGAGAAAGAAAATAAATACAGTGAGATAACAACGAGACATACTTAACTTAGAAGTGAGCCATCCAATTTGACCAAACTATAGACATTTGGTACTTTTTACCATTACACTTGACTAGAAAAAAAAAACAACAACAAGAGTCTCATTTAAAAGCAAAACAATGAAAAATGAAATGAAATTTCCTTGTTCATCAATGACTTAATATATACTTTTCTTGCACATTCAAATAAGAAGAGCATGTGAGGAAATTCATAGGCACAATTGATGACATGGAAGAAGCAAAGCAGGGCTCCCACTCAACTGAGACAAAAACATCTGAAATCTATGCGGACGGTAAATTTTAAAAGATTGACCATATTCTGCGCATAAATTTGATATAATGGACCATACATTACACCTACATGCAGAAATACACAACAAAATATTTAAATAATAGTAATAAATGGACATCGAAAAAATAACCACTGATCTCTTCCACCGGCGGATTTCTGCGTTTCCGCGGAAGAGTGGGAGCCCTGGCAAAGTAAACACTTTCACTGATACATGTTATGTTTTGTGAGACTACTTACAATCATTGACCCTGAAACACAAGTTGCACTTCCATCTCCTCTGGTCAATAAACACAACAAAGGGGTTAATGTAGGTTCGGCAGGACCGACATCGGACAATCACACTTGACTGTATCACAGGCAGTTGCTGTAAAAGACAAACATAAATATCACTGCAAAATAGCCAGGAAAAAAGGACCACATTACAAGAAAAATCTTGTCAGGGCATGTACATGTCAAGAAGAACATTTGCTGCCCATGAACTTGGGTCCTAAATGAGACAATTATTTAATGTGAATCACTAAAGAGTCAAAATAAAAATTACTTAAAAATATTTTGGGGAAGATCCTTAAGAAATAACAGCTCACATTCCACAATAAGAACAAACCACAAGACAGTATTACCAGTTGTGTGTGCGAGTATGGCATTAAGTGTACTCAACCAAGCTACCTTTATGTACTTCATACATCATTTACACAAGTACTTAAATAAATTCTATTTTCTCTCACATTTACTGCTGGAACTTTAGAATCCTAATCCCAGGTGGTGATGTTGCTTTTCAAATTGTTGGCAAGATGGCATGTCCATCCACTATTTCAAACATTTACTTCCTCAGGCTACAATACGATCATACTAACTTGGCATGATGCTAATTCACGTATTTTTAAGTTTACCATGCTAGAACTGCTATACATACGATGTAAAAACCCTCACCAAATAATATGAATGGTACAGAATTGAAATAGAAATAAAATATTAAAACAGAAAAGAAAGAAAGAAAGAAAGAAAGAAAGAAAGAAAGAAAGAAAGAAAGAAAGAAAGAAGGAAGGAAAGGGGAAAAGGGACACTGATCAAAAGAGAGACTATGGGGCATAAAGGCTACAGGTTAAGATAAATTACTGCATAAGCAAAAAGATTGAGCAAATATACAATTACCTGAGCAGTCATTTATGAAATTTTCAAACAAAAATCTCAGCTAATTCCATAAAATTGCATTAATTCTATAGAACTGTATCAGCAAGTATAATTTAATACATTATCTGTCTCGTCAACCCTAACCCACAAAATTCATTAATGAAAATCTGAAGACGACATAAAATATAACTAAATTGACTAATCTTGCATGAAAATGAACAGGATATGCACAGCATCAAGAACAAAAAAAAGTTTTAAATTCAATGATACCACATAATGACTACAGAAGAATGAAAAGAAAATAATACTTTTATCTCTCAGGGCTGGGATTAGGCCAATGTGTACTCAGCTGAAATCAGAGAGCTTTCGCCAAAGGCGGAACAGTCGATGGCCGCAGGTGGGAGAAACACTAGGGGATGCCCCCCCCCCCCAGAAAATTTTGAAAAATTAAGCTTAAAACAAGCCATTCTAGTGCTGATTTTGGTCTTATTTTGGTCTTTTACTTTGAAAATCAGATGAATATTTTGTTTTAAAATTGGCCTGCTCTTATCATATGAAACAAAAAAAACCTCTTTACTTGATTAAAGGTAATCTGGTTTTAATTTTATTCAATACAATAATTATAGATATATGCTTCACTACATTCAAATAATATTTAAGTTCTACTTGGTAATCAATAATATTAAACTTACTTTATGTGCAGATTTCACTCCCGTAAATTCCCAGATTTTAAAAAGATGGCCAAAATTATTTTAGTCCCACACTGCGATAGGCATATTTCGAAAGAAGCCTCACGTACTGTCTTGCCTAAGCTTCTTGGCTTCGAGCCAATAACAAGCTTCTTGGCATAAAGCCAAGTGATCTACGCACGCATGCTGGCAAGTCTCGGACCAGCCGTTCAATAACACTTAGGCCAGGTCTCAACACTATAGATAAAAGTTTGTTTTTTTTTTAATTTTCTTTTCTCAAGCTGCCAAGTGGTCTGTTTCCAAGCTGAACATCTCATAACAAAAAATTATTCCTTCTCCATCCTTGCAATTACGGTCCAATGGGGCAAAATTCCACATGCAATTGTGTAAGTGCAAAGGCTAAGATTCTCTCAAGGGTAAAGATTAAAAACTGCATGATAATTGTAAATCATAACACAGGCAAAGTCAGACCAGACATGACAGGCTCATTTGAACTAATATCGCAGGCAGAGCTGATGCCATACTGGTGACGTTAAAAAAAAAACAAAAAAAACCTGACTGGGTCCCTCACTCAGATCTCTCAGACAGTCATACCAACATTCGATTTTTACATGTATTTGCTCTGCTTCATAATTCCTTCCACCCCACCACCTTTTTGTCTGTACCGTAAATACAAAAAGACTTAAGGGGGAACACTTGTTTGATTGTAAGCTATCCCTAATGGAACCAACAATGATGATGGGTTATTGACATTATATTTAAACATGAAATTGGTGAGTTACGTAACCGGTTGCCATGGTAATGGCAGCCATATTGAATATAAACAAACAATTTTATAAAATCTACCACACACAAACGGTCCAACCAATATAAATGAAAGTGACATCATTAGATTCGTCTTGAAAAACAGAAAAAAAAGTTGTCTTTAATTTTCTCATAGCATAATTTTCAGATTTTTATGGATTTTTTTGCATCACATCAACCTGCCCAGCATGAAAAACTATCGTATCATCTTGTCATAAATCACCCATAAAATACATAAAATGCATTAAAATTATGATCTCTGTACACCATTTGGTGTAGAAACCATTTCTAAAGCCATGAAAAGAAGAAAGAGCATGATATATTTATTAATTTTAGTACGATAGATTTTATAAGATGAAAAATTGGAAACAAAAACTGATATTGAGAAAATTGCGTTTGAAAGTTAGTAGTGGTCAAAAATAAAATTTTCCCCAAAACTATATTTTAGACAAAAGGCACATTCATCTTTATCAATTAAACATTAAATTGTCCAGCCCCATAAGTATCTCCCTCTTTCAAGACTCTTTCATCATCGATATTCGTGTGAGTCACTTCGACCTCGTTCCCTTCATTAGATCTGTTCGGTGCAGAAATGAAAGCGCTTGCAGCCACTTCGAGGGGCTCAGGATTCGTAATTTTGCGCGTCCTGTCTCCATTTCTACTTCTAGCCTTTGCCTTAGCCTTCTTTTTGCCGAAGTGAAAGGTTTTAGGCACTTTATTTGGTGTTTCGGCAGTGAAGTTATCGAGAGAACGCGGTTGTAGGCACGCCATTTTCACCGATGTAAACAATCGCAAAGCACGCCTCTGCGCATGCGCAATTATATTACTATTGAATTGGGCCAATGAGATCTCCCGATTCGAGACACACCTCCAAACTTCGAAAATACCATGCTTGTTTTCATTGAGAATCTCCTCTGTTTAGTTTCGTACATGGGTATCGTTGTGGTTCCATTCAAAAGAGAAAGAGTAGCGCTTTCCAACGATACCGGACATGTCTACTGTCGCTATCGAAAACAGGCCGTAACGAAGGTGGAAAGATTGGCATTTTCTGCCTCTGTGATGATCGAATGACAGAAAAAGGGTGTAGGTTGACCACTTTTACCCCTTCAAAACCCGTTTTTTAGGTGAAATTCATGAAATTAATGACTGAAAACAGAAAGTAAAGACCTCAAGGAACGTAAATTTGTTGAAAACCCAATATCGATATTTTTAACTGAAATTGGTGTATTCACTACCCGTGTCCCCCCCTTAAATACAAGAAAAGAGGGGATGATGCACCCTTGGTCCTTCCTCCCAATTCCAGCAGACTGAGACTTTAATCCTTTTATTTGAACAAAGCACTATTGCACCGAGTGGTGCCCTGACATACGATATAAAAAAAAAAAAAGGAGTATTCCACAACCTCATAAATGCTGACTACTTACACCTTCTATTTCTTCCTGGAAGTGACAAGGTCATGGCATTCAGTCATATTTTCTATCATTAGAATGAAGGAAGTTTGAAAAGAACTGAAAAGTTGTTTCACCCTGATCTCATTACTTTGCCTACCCTGTTTCATTCTGGCCCCAAAGTCATGAAAAACTGGTTTCCCTTTTCCTTCCAGAACACAGTTGATCTCCATTAAAATAAACAAAAACACTGTTCTACTATAATTGGTCAAGCTAGTAGCACCAAAAAGCATTGTGACTGAATTGAGTAACTGTCCACTGACGTGATCTGAAATGTTTCTTTAGCATATTTGGGGGTTTCCTTCTGATATCTTAAGAATACGATACTTTAACTGTCCATTGAGAAATGTGGTGACCAGTGTTTCAAGTTATGGATAGATCTTATAGAGTTTTCCAAAAATTAGGAAAATGAAACAAAAGAATTGCCTCCTGTTGTAAACAAACCAGCATGTTGTAAATGGCAACACTCACACCAAGCCAGTGCAATTTGATTCACATATGATGGAATGCAAATGAAACTTACCGACAAGTCTTTGAAGGGATGAATGAGGATTCCCAATGGCAGTCGAGCTTTACTGAGCAATGAGGAACTTTGTGGTATTGTATTAAGAGTACATCTAAATATGCTGTAAAGAGACAAAAGACAAAAAAAAAAAAAGGGCAAAATTAACCTAACAAATCACTGCTCTTTCAAAAAGCAATCTTTAAACAATCAGTTGACTAACAACAATCCTACTTTTCAGACTTTAGAGTAGCATCACACAATGATATACAGAAACACAAAATACACTTTTTGTGCTGTTAATACTAGACCCTTGTTCATACAGGTACACTAACATACTGTTACAGTTTTTACATGTTAATATAAACCAACACACGATAAAATGTCGTCTTTGGCTCCATATGTGGGCTGACATACTGGTTATAGTTCTTACATATTCAAACTTATCTCTGAAAAAAAAAAAAACACAAAACTGGACTTACTCTGGGCTGCAGTTCACTTTCTTGAAGTCATGAGGCAGTGTTGGCTTTGCTGTTTCTACACCCTCAGGGGGGACAATTTGTCTCTCATTTAACAAGTTGATAACTCTCTGTGACTCCTGGGGACGTAAATGATCCAAACATAAACTCATGACACAATCAACTGCATAAAGTTAAAGAATACAAATCTCAATTCCAACTGTATCTTTCTTGTCACTTCAACAATTTCCATCAACTTTATTCTGTTCTATCCACCATTCTCCTTCCCTGCTTATCCTACATAAGTGGTACGTCTTTTTCATTACCTCAGACCAACATCCTTACGTTTTACTGAATGTACCTGTCAGGGCAGACAGTTAAGCGAAAAATAAAACAAACAACTGACAACCGTGACATAACACTAAGTGACTGAAAATGTTTTACAAAGACCATTACAAAGACTAACACGATTCAGTATTCTGGACCAGACCTGTCAGGACTTCAAAGCATCCATAACTGCAGCTCTAGTGACTTCTACTGTATTTATGTTGTTAACTTACTTGAATGCCCATATGTGCCAAGTTCTGTGTCATGGTATTCATACTGTTTGGGTAGCCTCCTGCCCCTGGCTGCTGAGGTCCGGGTGGCCCAGGCTGTCCATACTGAGGGGTCGGGTAACTGCCAGGAATGGAGGGACTAGGACCTGGTGGTGGCTGGGAGGATACAGAAGAATAAAGTACTTCCATTAACAATTAAAGATAACAAATATGATGACGTCATCTTCAAAATACTAAATCGAAAAGGCTAATCAATAAGCTGCTGACATCCTGTGCCCAATTAAGCCAAATTTCTTAACGGTCTACCAGTGTTTTATCTGCAAGTATGGCCATTTCCATAGAATGCAGCATGGATTCCCTGCCATGCATCACCTACTACAATTCAGAGCAAATCAGCTGCCTTATGTCATAACACCTGTGACCAAGCTTTCTGGTACACTTCAAGGTTTAAATCACGATGGACAGCCCAAAATCGGAAGACAAGCATGATTGATGTGTAAAGTGAGAGTCAAGACTTTTCACTAAGGAATGAAAAAAAAAAAAAATTTTTTCTACAGCACATATTTCTTACCATGGCTCCATATTGAGAAGTTGGTGGTGCACCTGGCCGCTGACCCATCATCTGACTTGCAGGGGGCACTGGGGCTGCACCTGGTGCTGGGGGAAAGCCTGGTGCACTCGGCATAGGAGGTGGGGGAAAGCCTGGGGTAATGTTACTTGAGGAGGGTGGAAACATGCCTGGTGCATTTTGTAAAGGCAGTCGTGGGTAACCCGCAGTCCCAGTACTGGTAGGAGGAGGGGGGTATCTGGCCTGGGAGCTGGCAGGGGGAAAACCTGCAGGTTGAGCTGATGTTGGTGGAAACCCACCTGGTTGACCTGAGGTTGGGGGAAATCCAGCTGGCTGACTTGATGGTGGTGGGGGGTAACTGGATGACATGGGGGGTCGTTGGCCTTGGTACATTGGTGAAGACTGAAATTGCCCAGAATCACCCTGAGGTCTGGGTGGCCCTGGGGCAAATCCTGGTCTTGGAGGCAAAGGCTGTGCTGTAAATGCTGGAGCACCTTGAGTAGTGGACACTTTGCCCTGCTGCACGGGTGCGAATGTTCCAGGTATTCTTGGTGGCGTACCTGGTGCTGGGCTATTACTTGCTCCAGGAAATCCCTGCCCAGACACTGGGCTCCCTCTGTTGCCCTGATATGCAGGGGATGACACACCTGAAACAGATATTTCATATAATTCAAGTATTAAATTTTATTTTCAGTGTTTTATCAATTTCCATTTGGGTGTTTACTTCCCAATGTTCAAATTATTGTGACACAAGATTTAAAAACAACAAAACAAAACAAAACAACCATTTAAATAAACTGCGATCAGCTGCACCCTGAACCCATTCACAAACCGGACAAAAAAAAATTACTGAGGGATAACAAAACACAGAACAGAGGACACCACCCTGTGAGATTTAAGATAATTTCCCCTTGAATTTTTAACGCACCTTGTGCTGGTGAAAACTGGCCCTCCAGAGCATCTATAGTGGAACCTGACACTGGCGAGGGGCCCCGTGATGATCTTTCAGAAGGTGGCTCTGTACAGCATCAGATACAAAACAAATAAAACTCTTACAACAGCCGTTAACTGAATTTGACTAAATTCCAGAGCCTAGTAATAATCTCTATATTCTTCAAACCACAAGTAATTTATCTACCGACAAAATAAAAATCAAGAGCCGGACTGGACAAAACCTTAAACACTGCAATAATTAATGATTCAAAGGTAAAAGTAAAGAAACCTAGTGCATAGCAAAATGAAGCAGAAAGCTTAAAGGCACATGAAAGAGGCAGTTGAAACATAGGCATGAAAACTCAATAAAAAGCACTTTTTTTCAGCATAAACAAGTGTCAGATTTTTCACAATTCTCTGACACTCAACAGCAAAGAAATAAAGATCAAAAGGAAATGTGATATTTGATGACAGTGGAATTGTTGCAAGCACTTGTATTTATAATAAAAGCAACAAAAGTGAAGAAAACTTGTTGTTGTGGTGTTTTTTTTTTCAGCAAAAATATGGAGATATACAGTTTCATACAAATATATTACTAGGAAAACCAACTTCGCCATGCTTTCAACACAATGTGGGTTCTACTCCTTTATCCAGGCAAAGTTAGATATTAGTAATATTTATCATGCAGATAAAATCCACACAATTAACCATCTAGCATTA
Organism: Onchidella celtica; assembly: GCA_963931925.1. NCBI lineage: Eukaryota > Metazoa > Mollusca > Gastropoda > Systellommatophora > Onchidiidae > Onchidella > Onchidella celtica. The sequence continues at coordinate 62,034,037 of OZ007568.1, read as the reverse complement.
TACAAAAATCTGATAATGTTCATATATAAATTTATTATCTCTACTTTTCCTTTCGGTTAAGAAATTTCAGAGCAGCTAAAATGGACTTGCTGTTCAAATTCTGATAAAAACAAAGAATGCTCGAAAACAGAAATATTCCTGGAAGATTTACCTGAGTTACTGGGAGTTGGAGTGGGAGTTTTTTGCGCGAAAGGATTAACTTGATGAGAATATTGTCCTTGTCCATGGAAAGGTACTGGTAGTTCAGTGGGACGACCTGTGAGGAATATGAGGCTTTGGTCATAATGGTGGAGATCCATGCACAAAAGATACACTGTTGCTTTCTAAGTGGACCCATATAGCGGGTGCTCAACCCCAACCACCCTACTGCGGATGTTCACAAATTCTAATCAGATTTTGACACATACACAATAACTGTTTACTTTCTTCGTAATTCATGTCAGAAATGATTTGTGTCTACTGCTCTATTTTTATCTACACCAGCAAGATCGAAGAAACAAATTGTTTTCTCTACGTGCAGATACAGAAATCTGCTGATAAATTGTTAACAGTGCCTGATATGATATGAAACAATCAACTGAAACAATTTTGAGGCTAAAGTGAGATCTCATGGTTCAACTAAATCCAGGAATATTTTGAAAAATGCCGAAAAACAAAGTGAGTGCAACAAAACAGCTGGGAGTGCAAATGTTCGAGCCCCGTTTTTTTTTTTAAAGACCTTTCATACTTATAGCTGGCACTAAATCACTACTGTCTGTAAGTGTAACAGATATCATAAGGATGAGCTTCTTACTGATGGTTGATGTAGTAGTACTGGTGCAAAGAGAGCTAAGAAATAATGCCTGAACTCCCATGTTTCAATTTGTAAAGAAAGGAAATTAGTAAAGTGTGAGTACAATATAACACAAACTGGACAAAAACTGAAGCAAACTGAGAGGAAACAGCTGCAACTCATTCTCATAAATGCCAGTATGTAATATTATTTTACAACAGAACAAGTCCTTGTTACACTTAAAAGTATTATTTTAATACAAAGACGTGGACTAAAACATGCATCAGCTGCCAACTGCTGAATTACCACCACAGAAGGATGAGTTTGTTTAAAGGTTTACATGCAAACCATTACAGGACAGAATATTATACAGCATATGAATTTTCAGGCCCTTCACTACAATGTGCTTTGCTTTAATAACCTAGTGAATATTCAGTTTTTTTAAATTTACTTTCATGAATTGTATGTACCATGTATTACATTACGGTTAATATCAATTATCAAACAATTTTGGTAACTTTATTTGCAAGTTTCCAAATAAACCAAAAAAATAAGAGTTAAGAACAGAAAACAACAATTAAAATAAACTTTTTCAAAACAGAAAACATCCTAAGGGCTTTCTCACCATCAACTAATAAAGGCTTGATATAATAACGCTTTCCTCTCCAAGAACCTATTTGCGTCAAACATAAAAAGCCAAGATGACATTTAGTTTCCCTGATTTAAAATTTAAAAATCCCGAGTACATGATATAAACACTTCAATTTTACTTGATGCTCATAAAGAGTTAAATCCCTTGTATTGTTTTTCATGACTGAATGTTTACATTAACATCACCCTTCTAGTAAAATCATCATCAGTGCAGAATTCACTGCAAGGAAAAAGCAGTTCTTAATTTTGCTTTGAAGTTTTAGTATTGATTATGAGTGGAATATTGTGCTTTTTCAGAAATCACTATTAAACGGCATTCATTTTTCTTGTGCAATCTAGATCAGAATTTTTCTGTTCAGCTATTTATACCTACTTTGTGAGCTATCGCCACCCGAGCCAGAAGTTCCTGTATTGTATGCAGGTGGAAAGGATGCTTGACCACTCTGGCTGGCAGGTGGGAATGGTGGTCGGGTGGGTGGCATTGCTGTGTTTCCATGAGGCAACGGTGCTCTTGGGAAGTTTGAGGGAGGCTGACCAGGTACCGGAGGCCTCACAGGTGGCGGCATATTTGACGATGTTGGTGGTCTAATGTTCATACTGCCTGGCCCATTCATATGAGGTCCTGAAGATGGAACTGATGTGGGCTGGGGAGGAAAAGGACCTGGTGGTCTTGCCAAAGCCTGGTTTGATGGTGCCTGGCCGTATGATGGAGGAGGTTGAGGCTGGACATTGGGATTCATCATAGGCATCCGTGGTGGCTGCTGTGATTGAGCACTGAAACCATTCACACTCATTGGTGGCCTAGGTGGAGCCCCTGACCACTGGCCTTGCTGGGCATTGGTGGGCCTCATTGGAAATGTTCCTCCTGGCTGAAATGGTCCATTAGATGTTGCACCTGGAGGTTTGCCCTGACCTGTGAACAAACAAATGCATGTGGTATGTAGATCGAGCTATACAAAATACCATTTTACCACTGAACCATTGAATTATATTATGATTTGACAGTTAAAAAACAAACAAAAAAAGTCAGCATTAAAACTGCTGGGTCACTGCTCATTATATAAACTGAAAATGTGCTCCATCCAGAAGTGCAACCTCTAGATCTGAACCCACATCCAGAAGCACATTTCTCATCAGGAAACTTCCAATGAAAATCTTTCTCGCAGCAAAATGACCATAATATATTACTGTTAAATTAAAATAAGAGAGAAAATAATGTTCCACAACATGAAATCCTATTTATAAATACAAAGTGTTTATCTGCCGATACTGTCGGATAAAGTTTCCCCTTCGATTTTTTTAATCAGCCAACATAAATTCTGATTTGCGAGTGATCTCCCCTGATGCAAACTCTTCTTAATCTTCCTCCCTAGTTCCATTCATTCCAATCAATGTTTGTATTGCACATATGTTGAAAACGATGGCACGATTAAAATTGGAGTGGCTTTTTTTAATAAAAATGAAATTTTATTGATTAAATGGACAAAGGTCCAGGTCTTATCCCTAGATATGGTTTTCTTGGTTTAGTCATGTTTAGTTCGTAAGAATTCCCTCACAATTGCACAGTGTTCTCAGTAGCATAGTGGTGAGCATATTTGCCTGTCAGTCAAGGGATCATGGTTCGATTCTCAGCGGGGCAGTTATAAAACTTAAAAGTCTTTTTATTAGAAAATGATCTTTTTTTTTTTAATAATCAGGAATTATAATACTTAATAGTGAATGAATCCATTTTTGGGTTGTTGTTTTTTTTGTATCTTCACCTGTCAATCATGGGACAGTGGTTCAATTCTCAGCAGGGTAGGTTTTTTCTTGAACTTTTCTTATAAAAGTTTTTTTTATCAGCAATCAATCTGTTGGGTAATTTTTTTTTTAATCCAATACCAATAATGGGGAATTAATCCACTTTGTTTGTTTTTTTGTAATTAGTCAACACCAATAGCCTACCTGTGGATAAACCCAAGCAGTATCCGCCGATAATGTTGGCGGATAGGCTAACCCCAGCCCCAGGCAGTATCCGCCGATAGTGTTTGCGGCTCGGGCAGTATCTGCCAATAATGTTGGCAGATAAATGTGGGCAATATCTGCCGATAATGTTGGCGGATAATGGCAGCCTTATATAAAAAAGTCATGTTATTGTTAAAATTATAATATAAAGTTGTATTGCTCACAACCTAGAGTAATCTCAGCTTATTATCATCAGCTTTCATTCTAATAATTTGTTTTGTTGGTTACTTTCATTTCTAAAGGCCTTCATCATAAGATCCAAATAGCTTAGGACAGTATGAGTCATGTAGGCCTACTAGCATCTCACCAGGCATGAGACTCGAAATTTGATGGCCATAAAAAATGATAAGAATAGATGTTGAGCTACTATTCGAATACAAGGAAAAGAGTTGGGGTGGATCTTACTGACAATAATCAATAAAAAATACACTAGTTTAAATGTTCCCTAGTTCAAGATACTGAACACACTTTCCTTCAAGTAGGCCTAAGCCTTAGGCCTAACACTAACAGGTGTGTGAATGAAATGAAGGTGTTTTGTTCGGTTTCATAAATTCATTTCAAACAGAACAAATGAAAATCACTCCTCAAACCAACTGTGGGTGTTGAGAATCTATATACATGTAATTAAGATGATGGCAAATAAGCAATCGTGCCGTATTTTCAACAGCATTTACCTCCTTGTGGTGTAAAAAACTGTGAAGATTGGGCTGGTTGGTGAACTTGATTCCCTGGGTCAGCCATTCTCGATGAACTTCACAAAATAGGTCCTACGGTTGATCAGTTTTGGCTAGATCGATGTTCTCGTAAAAGTTTGCACATTCACTCCGTAAATTAAGAATATGACATTGATCAATCATCTGTCCCAAACACTAAACGGCTCATTTTGACGAAGTTGTCTTCATTTTCGTCATCTGTAACAATGCTTTTATGGACACGAATTGTTTCCGGAAGTGATTGTAATGACGCATGCGTGATTCAAGATACGTGGCATTGAAATCCGCAAGGGAAATAACTGAATAAATAAGTTGGCCACGCAGAAATCTCTATGGTTGGCCGGAATTATCACATCATCATTATACATTGTTCATATTGTATAACGAAAGGTCAGCCGGTCCGATAATGTATATATTATGTGTATCTTGTTGTCCTTCTAAACGTGCAGTACGTAGAGCCATGCTTATTGTTTTACGGTTGACTGCACTGTCCTCGTTATTCTTTTGCAGATGTCTGGGTGGGTGGTTGTTGTTTTTGTTCTTTTGTTATTATTTTTCTTGGGGATGGGGGGGGGGGGGGGCGTTAAGTTCATCGAAGGGAAAATGTAAAGATAATCAATTTAGCAACCTTTACGTGGTAGGAAATGGAGCCGCACAGCCGCGTCACATCCGCCTTTTATCGTCCCTGTTCCAGATCAATCAGAACACCGGTAGGCCTACATGTAGGCACTCAACTCGAATGCATTCAACATATATAAATATCTTTCAAGAGCCTGTTACACCACCCCACCCCCTCCAAACCACGTTCCCTTTAATTTCACCTGCTCACTGGGTATGGAGATCCCTCCGTGGCGAACGACCTAGCTCTTTTCCACCCTTCTGCGAGGTTCTCTCAAGGAGCGGACACCCGCAAGCTCCGGTCAATTTTCCTCACTTCATTCCTTGTTCTGCCTATCTTTTCTGTCTTTCTTCGTTTTTCAGTCTCATTATCTCATCCTCTCCTCTTGTTGCGCTCTCACTTTCCTCTCGTTCATCTTTCTCGGGCCCCGTGCCCCCCCCCCCCTTTCCCTCGTGATCTTTTATTTATTCTGTCATTCAAATACATTCATATTAATCACATTTTAACATAGCCTAATTTTCAACCGTGACACCGGACCCAAATAAGAGGACGTCTTGCTGGTGCTAGTTTGTCAGGGGAAGCTAATTAGGCCTAACTGTTCATAAATCATAGTGCATGTTTCAAAACGTAAAAAATAATTGTGTGTCCCGTTCTGTTCAGTGGTCATCCTTCCCATTTCAGCATGCAGGAACCCGGGGCGGGGGTGGGGTGGGGGTGAAATCAATACATGTTTTTTTATTGCTTTATCTAAATGTATAATTATATGATTTTAAGAAGTTTCTACTGGGTGAAAAAAACGGTTTTTAAGTAACAAAAGAAAAAAAAAACGTCCAATTTCGAACATCTTATTCATGCCTACTTAAAGGAGTACCGATTGTGCAATCTGTCATGGTTCGGATGTTGTTAAAACTCACGCAGAGAGTGAGTTGTTGTTGTTTTACCAGGGCCATGAGAAATTGGCTGGTGGCCTTGAACGGCCTTCGCGAATTATAGTTGGTGAGTAAATAAATGTAAAGTTAAACTGTTAGAGTCACGCTTGTCGGTTTTAATGTTCGTGATTAATAAGTAATGGAGTAGGGGTGAAACAAGGTGGGGATAGTTGACATTGTTAAGTATGACTAGACAAGTTTTTGCACGTTAACTGGCTGGTAGAATAGTGCAGACGTATTACTACAATTAAAATGGTGGGAGGTTTCGACCAATGAGATAGCTGAACTAATTGGGCCAGCGGACTAGCACTGCTGGGTAGCCAGATAGTATAAAACATCGAGTAACGTTCAGATTTATTGAATACAGACGAGCAGAAGCATCGTGTCGTGATGTATATCCGGTTGGCTAGTACCTGAACTGTGATTTGAAGACTAGAAGTCCTTGCTAACGGACTGACTGAGCTCTAGAAAGAAAGGTCTGAGTGGGCTGACCTTTGAAAGCCCACGCTGCGCTATTTTGATGTTCGCGCCTACCAGTAGGCGTGACCAATGGTAATATATCTTATTTGTTCAAGCATAATAGAAGATCAGAGATAGAGAGAGAACCACAGCCTCATAGGAAGTCTAGGGAAACCCCAGCTGGCGCTCGACGACGAGTGGCCTGTGTTATAGAATTATTTCCATAGTATGATTGAAGTAGTATGGCACATTGTTGATGAATTGAATAATGATTGTGCATATATATAAATAGTCTTTTTGCAACTGCATAATTACCTACAAGCCGAAGTGTGCTTCTGTAGGCTTGGAACGTATTGGGCTCTCCTAACATTCAAGCCCATATGATTTAGGGAGAGTTTGCCTGGCGACTGGCCAGTGGCGACACAACTGACACTTTAAATTGATATCTAGTTTCGTATAATATACCAATTTGCTATTGATTGCAGTACATCCAATAAGGATCCATAATTACATGAATATCATAGATTAAGTTAGTAATTAGAATTTATTGCTTTGAATATACCTCTATTGTCTTTTGTTTTGTTTATTAATATTTATGTAAAACATGGCCTGACCGGCCTGACATATATAGATACTCTAGTTGTTTGATACTTTTCTTGTGTGGTTGTGTCCGAGTGTGAGTTAGCTGCCTCTCGTGCAGTCGAATGCTCCCCAAGACCCTAACTCTGCTCCTGACATCTGGAGTGGACATCCTCACCCTAAACTGACATCTGGAGAGGACCCCACTGACATCCAGAGGACACCACTAGCATCTAAACTGACATCTGAAGAGGACCCCGTCAACATCTGCAGGGATACCACTCTAGACTCCACTGTTATTTATGTCATTTTTTGTAGTTTATAGTTTTGTATACTGCTAATTTTTTTTTTGTTTCTCCCCCACATGTCTGGCGTGTCCTCTCGTCATTGATCCTGGGACCACTATGAGGGACTGACAGCTAGTAACAGGAAAAGACAAGACCAGCGCTGTGGACCAAGGGAAAGAGCCAGTCCATTTCACCCAGTTAAGTGAACCATCTGCACTAGTCTTCGTTTGAGGGGTTCGTCGTTCCAGCTCCCCTACTTTTGACAGGCATTATTTTTTTTCTTTTGTGTTTAGATTAGATACGCGGGAGGTTGGAAGGGATCGAGACTCAGCTTACCTTTCTTGCCAGACTAGTCGATCTAGATGGTGGTTTAAACCGGGTGTGAGGTATGCTTTGCCTTGAATAGTTCTGTAGGGACCTGTTATTCGTATAGATTGTTAGCGTTCTATCTTCCTCGTACTTTTAGGAAGACGTCTCTCCTGTGCTTTTCTTACCTATCTGTAGATAGTTTCAGGTTAGTCGGGTCTGTTGTCGTTTGTTCTTTCTGTTAGTCTAGTCACTCTGTGTAATTCTTGTCCATTATAGTGTTACAGTATTATATTTTATACTCATACTTGCTATATTATTGCCTGGGATAAATCACGTGTCTATGGCACGTTGAGAGATAATCTGGATATTACAGTTGTTAGGCTTGTATAGCCAAGGAAGTTAATATCGTGAATATTGATTTATTCCGGTTTATAGCAGAGGGAACGCTGCTAGGAGTGTACGGAAGATACACTGGGAATATTACATTGGTATCGTTAGTTAACGACCAATCACGGAAGCAGTAGACTGACTGCTTGAGGATTAGGAGATATACGTGAAGGAGATAAGTGATCACTAGGATAGCTCAACCACTACTTGGTTGACTAAGACATACTGTTTGTTGTTAATTTCGTTATTTCGTTCATACTGCAGGAACGAACACCCGCAGAGTGCAATTGATACATTGCTTCCAGGGAGAATAAAGTTAGAGAGTTTTGATAAGTTGTCCTCGATTAGGACATTATATCGCATTATCGACCGGTATCATGGCCGAACTACAGAGATATTTGGAACTCGCTCAATCATTTGGCATACCGGAAGCTCAGCGTGCTTCTTGGGTTGACCAGAAGCTAAAAGAAGAACGTGAAGAAAAGGCTGCGGAACGAGAAGAAAAGGCCGCGGAGAGATTACGCCAAGAAAAAGCCGCGGAACGTGACGAGAGAGCCGCGGAACGCGCCGAGAAACAGGCTCAAAGAGAGTATGAGCTCGCTTTGAAACAGTTGGAAGCGAAGCAAGCCCAGCCTACCGGGGCTCCAGAATTTGCTTCCAATAATAAAACGAAGCCTAAATTGCCAACCTTTAATGATAAGGTTGATCGTATTGATTCCTACCTCCACCGCTTCGAACTCCATGCCGTTTGCGCGGGATGGCAGCGTGGTGAGTACACGTCATGCCTCGCCAATCTTTTGACAGGGAGAGCGTTGGAAGTTTTCCATAGCCTCACTATTGATGACGCTAGGGACTATGACATTCTAAAGACCGCGCTATTAAAGCGTTTCCAACATACGGAAGATGGATTTCATAAGCGTTTCCGCGATTGCAAGCCGGAAGCTTCTGAGAATTTCTCCACTTACGTGGACCGCCTCCGCCACCTGCTCAGCCGTTGGACTGAGTTGGCCGGTGTGGAAGAGGGAAACTACAAGAAACTATATGATTTAATAATTAAAGACCAAATATATATGTCCTGCCACACGGACCTGGTGGCGCATTTTAAGGAGCAAGCCCCCAAAACTACCGTCGAGATAACATCGATAGCGGAACGGTACGCTGCGGCTCACCCTAATCGATCGTTAGCTAAAGCTAAATTGAGCGAACCATGTTACGCCGGCGTTGCTACTAGGACACCGGTACCGTCGAGACAATCACGACAGCCCTTTCGACAGTCGCCGCAGGTTCGTCCACGGTCCGAGCCGCCGTTTAACAGGAGACAACCGAATCCCCGTAATTTTTCTCGGGACTGGGAACCCCGATACACACGTCCTTTCCCTACCGGAGGACCGCGTAACTACTACCAAGCGCCCCCATCTCCTTATCGAGGTACACCTCGAAGGGATGATAATCCATTCCACTGTTATAGATGTGGCGGCGAAGGCCACATTCGGAGACAATGCAGAGTTAGACTAGATGCGGCAAATGCATGCTCTGTAGCATTCACCGAAAACCGCGGTAACAGAACTAGGAATGCCGAAACCGTAAATAAAGTTATTCCAGTTATGTCCGCCCTCCACGAGCGAGGCGCGCTGGCATTGTATGAGGGACGAGTAAACGCCATACGAGCATCCGTATTGCGAGATTCAGGCTGTACGACCGTCGGTGTGCGTGAATCGCTGGTCCGTCCTGCACAACTCCTGGATCGCGATGCGACATGCATTACTTTTGGTGGTTCAGTTGAACATTTTCGCTTAGCGGAAATATATGTTGACACACCGTTTATAACTGGTGTTGTCACGGCCTGTGTGCTACCGAATCCGGTTGCCGACCTAATCATTGGCAATATTCCCCATTTAAAGGACGTCTCCGATAGCGAACTCGAGATTTGGGACGATGATAACTACATTGCGTGTGTCACGACAAGACAACAATCGCGTCGCCAGAGTGACGACACATTACGATCGCCTGTCGTCGACTTGGATGTGACCCCCGAGGTTTTTCATAACGAACAGCGCACAGATCCATCACTAAAGCCCCTTGTCACGAGTGGAGTGAGCGATAGTTAATAATTACGGGGGGAAAGGAGGAGAGTAAAATTAACGCACGTAGACAAGTAAGGGAAAGGTCATGTTATGAGTGGTGGGGGTCTGAAAGAGGCGAGAGCGCTGTATTACTATCACTGCAAGTTAGAACGTCCTAAAGAGCGGACGCAAGAGAAAGCCCAGTGGGCGAACATAAGGGGAGCAGTCGGAAGACTAGTGAGAGAGTTTTTTCCAGTGATGACTGGTAGGTGAAACGATGATTGATAATTATGATTGATGTATTATATTCGTCTATTACCATGATGTAAATAAGTATATGTGAGGAATGTGGAAGCCATTGATATTGGATATAGCAATGTGCGCCATGAGCGGTAGATGAAAGTTGAGTTCATGGATTTGTAGCACGAGTGAGTATTGTGTACTACGATGGAGGTGTGTTACCGTAAGATGTCAGGGTTAGGACTAGAAGTGTCGTGCTGGGTCACGGTTTGTTTATTTCAGGGTCTCGTTGATTTTAGCCAGTGCAAATGTCCTTGAACTATTCTCGTGGACAGTTTGTTTTTGTAACGCTTTTTCTTAGAGATGGAAAGAAAGTGGGGCAAGATAGAATAAATGGATGGGTTAGCAGTGACGGTGCAGTTCTCGACCCCGTGATTTTGATGAACTCTAACAGGGAAGAGAAGGGGTGAGAAAAGGGAGTGAGTAAATTCGTACATAAAACGTAGAGGGTTTAGAGACTTTAGTAAGGGTTTTGATATGTTAATTTGACCTTGTCTGTTACTATTAATAGAATCTATTAATACTACGAGCTGAGCTCGAAATGGATGCACCAATCAAATTTGGGCAGTTGGCTGGGGATTTGCAGATGGCGGCGAGGTATATAACCGGAGCCATTCCTATGTTTCACTACTCCATGCAGAATTATCCATCTGTGAAGGTAGTCGGCGGGATTCAGCCAGAGAGAATCAGAAGATTGTTAAAGTCATGTCTATGTCCTTGATAGACACTGGAATGAGACCATACGCTTCTCACAAATCATCTACTGCTATTATCTCCGGCTCCCTGATCTCGTATCAGGGACCAAGTGTAAGTGTCTGCCTATTGATTCGACGATGAACGTGAAGCTGACCTTAAATTTTCCAGTAGAAGTGCTACCGAAGAATGCAAGACTACAATGTATTTTAACTTGCAACTAGATCTAGCATGAGTGTCTGGTATACACATTTGTAAATTGAAATTGATGTGACTGGATGAGGCTGGGGATTGCCAGCCCATCCTAGAGTAGATCTAGATCTAACTTAACTACGTCAGTCTGTATTGACGAGTTAGATCCTTTATAAGCGGTAGGCACAAATAACTGAGTTAACATTGTCGTCTGAGACATTAAGATATTATTTGTTAGATAGTAGGCAGGCTATATCTGAAAGATAGATAAGTAATAATTAAATTGTGAATGAGTCAGAATGATATAATCTTTTAGGAATCTAGAGGAGACTTCTAGTGATATATTATTGAATTTTCATTTGATGCTGCTGATGTTGTCTTTTTAGTATGTAAGAGCTAGACGAAATTTGTTAGGGATTTTAAAGTAAATAAATTTGTGGCCCTGCAGGTCCTTGATCAAACTTATTCGAATTGTTATTAGTATATGTGGCATGGTATGGAAGAGTAATTCCTAAAAACCTCTCGATATTTTAAATGCAGTCGTAACACCAATAATTCCATATACCCCAACTCCGTAACACCACACATAGGCCAAGAGTGAGGCTGTCGGTGCAGGACAGTAGAGGCACATAAAGTCGTGGCAGTCTGGCCACGGACAGGGACGTAGATATGAGCGTGAATGTGCTAATTGAAATGATAATGTATTATTGCCATGTTGATGGGCTATTGAAATGATAATGTACTATTGCCACGTTGATGGGCTATTGAAATGATAATGTACTATTGCCATGTTGATGGGCTATTGAAATGAATATGTGCTATTGCCCTGCTGAGGTGCTAGTGGAATGCTAAGGTGTTATGGCAATAGGAAGGTGATATTGAGAGACTGCGGTGCCAGTGAATTATTAATGTGCTATTAAGACCCTGAGGGGAGAGGCTGAGGCCGAAGTGTCTTTAGGAAGTAACTACCGGGTTGTGGATCTGAGGGAAGAGTGCATGTGGGAATAAGGCCGTGGTACGGCAGTTAAATTCAATAATATAATGTATGTAATTGCGCTATTATCTGTATAATTATGTTTAATAAATGTGTGAGTCTGATGGGTTGTTCTGTTAAGTGTTAAGCTTGTTCGTTCGTGATTGTTGTCCTGTCATAACTTATTACATCTCCCAGTCTGGGATTTGTGACACTGGGGGCTCGTCCATTTTCGTAACATTTAGTTAGTAGATATTTGTCAGTGGGCATTTGTTACTTTAGTTTTTGTCCACGTAATACTTATCTTGTGGTAGGAATTTGTGCTGTCTTTGTTCGTGGGATGAATGGAAATTTCATGATGGTATGATTTATGTGTTTTTATGAATATGTATTGATGCATGTATTTTGATGAATATGTATTAATGTGTACTTAAATTTATGCAGAGTGTGTGTGCCAGCCTGTAGAGGTCAAGCAGCCAGAGCTCCGAGAAAGGGGAGGAACTTAAGTCTAGTAGAAAGTTAAGTGAAACTGAAATTTTGTACCCTGGATTGGGGGCTGTTCCTTAACCTGTCTTTTTCTCTGTTTTTGCTGTTTTCGCTGTAATTGATTGTACGGGCGGTGGCGCGGGTTTGCTGTGTTGAACTTAGTTTATCTTTTTCAAAAGGTGTGGGAAACTTGGAACTTCGTTCATCACAGTGAACACTTCTATAGGGACCTGTATTTTTGTTTAGATTGTGGCGTTCCATCTTCCTCGTTGTTTTAGGAAGACGTTTCTCTTGTCCCCCTCTTACCTATCTGTAGATACGTTCTTTTTTTTCAGACTCTGTTCTTGTTCGTACCGTGTAGTGTCATCGGCGTATTTAGGTTGCATTTTTTTTCCATTATATTTTCTTTTTTAGGTCTTTGTCCTAGTCTGGTTCGTTGTCTTTGATGTCCTTGTGGTCCTTCTACTGAATTTCTTCATCTTTGTCTTTTCTATTCTCTTTTGTTATTTAATAGTGCTATACATTGTATGAACATAGAATTAGTTAGACAGTATGCTATAAATTGTTCGGTTAGGTGTGTGTGTTTCTGAATTGTATTTGAGACAATTGAGGGTTGTTATATCTGGTGTGATCTCAGGTGTCTGGTCGTGTCGTTAGTGATCATACCGACAGGTTAGTCTTTTTCATAATACATACCATAACCATAAATCTGTGAAATGGCGGATCTCCGTGAGCTCATGAAATTGGGTACGGAACTTGGCCTTGAGGGAGAGGAGCTGCGCAGCTGGATTAAAGAGCAGCAGGCAGAATTGCGCGATGAGCGTGCTAAGGATAGAGAGCGAGAGGAGCAGGAGAGGGAGTTAAAGTTAAAGGAGATAGAAGCCCAAGAGCGGGAGATAGAGGCTAGGGATAAGCAACAGGAGAGAGAGGCGCGAATAAGAATCGCCGAGTTGGAAATCAAAAAGAATGCACCAACAGAAACAGTTGAGCGGCAGGGGCAAAATAAAGGTGGCGTTAGGATTAAGCTGCCTACGTTCGGCGACCGGAAGGACGACATAGACGCCTTCCTTTACAGGTTCGAACTGAACGCACAACTGCAATGGGGCGAGAATAAACAATTATGGTCCACGTACCTGGCTTCCTTGTTGCAGGGGCGAGCGTTAACCTACTTTAAAGAGCTACAGCGCGAAGACGTACATGATTATGATAAGCTGAAGTCTTTGCTGCTTCGCCGATTTGCGCGTACCGAGGAATATTTCCGGGAGCAGTTTAGGCGAGCACGTGCGGATACCAGGGAGGACTTTGCTGCCTTCGTCGCGAGACTAACAGAATATTTCACGAACTGGATGGACTTGGCGCATGTGGGCGCGGATTTTACTAAATTGAAAGACCTAATGATCCGCGACCAGCTCTACGCGTCGTGCCATAAAGATCTGGTGGCTTTCCTGAAAGAAAACGAACCCGCGACGGTGCAGGAGGCGTCTAAGTTGGCGGAAGCATACCGTACGGCACATCCGTCCAAACCAGTCGCGAGGGCGTACGTGCAGGATGCTGGTTACGTCGCTGTTGTTGAGGGGTCGCCGACAGGACATAAAGACAGGTCGCGTCAGCGTGGTGCCTATAATGGGCAAGCCCAGGGGCAACGTAGGGGGTATCACCAATCACCTGCATATGGATCCGGTAAGTTTGACCGAGCAGGAGGGCTAGGTCGCGGTAATGGCCGAGGGCGATTTGTGACCTTTGCCGATGACCGACGGCATAGGGACTTTAGTTCCGGTCGCGATGGGTCACGGGGACCCAGGTCTGGTGGTGCTCAGGGAGCGGAATGTTGGACTTGCGGACGCGTAGGTAATTTTTCACGCGATTGTAGGGCCGCGAAGTGTTGGAACTGCGGAAGAGCAGATCACATCAGCGTGAATTGCCCTGCAGGTAGGATAGCGGCGAACGTGGATGACAATCGCAGTGGCTCCAGTCCATGTTCCCCTAATAAATTTCATCATGCGGCTGCGTGTGTTACATCGGACAACGGAGGCGGACAGTATTCTAAGTGTCCCAGTTGTGAGAAGTTATTATCTTCCGGTGTTTTACCTTGTGGGAGAAAGATCCCCGTTATAAATTCATGTCATACAGGAGGTGATCTTAGGGTTTATCCGGGGTTTGTTGGAGACGAACCGGTCTCGGTTTTACGAGATACAGGATCTACCGTTGTGGGAGTGCATAGGGGCTGCATTCGGGATTCACAGCTTACAGGTGAGACTGTCCCGTGCATCCAATTTTCAGGGGCCATAGAGAAATTACCCATGGCAAAGATAGTGATAGATACGCCTTTCCTTAGCGGGGAAGTCGAAGCAGTCGTTGGTTGCTTTCCAGGCGCCCAGCTCATCATTGGTAATGTATCTCGGGTAAGTTCCCCTTCCGAGGAGAATGTGCAGGCATGGTCACAATCAAAAGGTATTGACTTTTGTGCCGCAGTCGAGACACGTCGACAGGTACGTGATAGAAGTAAGATTAGACCTTTGGCAACGCCAGCGGTCAACCTGGATATCACACCAGGGCGCTTGGCGACATTACAAAAGGAGGACCCATCATTGAGTCCATGTTTTCACGAGGCGCGAACGGAGAAAACAAGGAAATATAAGAACGGGTCGTCGTCCTTTGTTATTCAGGCGGGCATTCTGTTCCGTAAGTATGTAACGGTGGCCTCCATTTTAAAGCAGGTCGTTGTGCCAGCGTTGCTAATCGCAACAGTATTGCATTTGGCACATGATGTCCCATTAGCGGGTCATATGGGAATAGCTAGAACCAAAGAAAGGGTTCTTAAAAATTTTTTACTGGCCATCCATCCACAGGGATGTACAAGTGTATTGTAAGACGTGCAGTGCGTGCCAAAAGACGACGCATAAGGGTCGTACACCTCAGGCTCCTCGTCAGGATATTGCGGAAGAAGCTTCGAGTATCGCTTCGAAAAGAGCAAAAGACTATAAAGATAGAGGTTCCAAACTGAGAATTTTTAAGCCAGGAGACAAGGTCCTATTGTTGTTATCTACGGACCATAATAAGTTATTGATGACATAGCCAGGAGACAAGGTCCTATTGTTGTTACCTACGGACCATAATAAGTTATTGATGACATAGAAAGGTCCTTATGTTATTGAGCGAGTTGTTTCAAAGGTAGATTACGCTATCCACATGGATGGATCGAGTAAGGTTTTCCATGTTAATATGCTACAGAGATTTTATGAGAGACCACAGTATCTGTGTGCACAGACAAAACCAGAGGAGGCTGTCTTCTCTATTGCTTGTACGGGGGTCGTAGACCAGTTGGACTGTGACGTAAGCGACACCGAGGCACAGGAAGAGTTACAAATTCAATTGCCGGAGTTAACTCCGACACAAGGTTACAGGGACGTAAAAATTAACCCTGACCTTACGAGTTCAAGGAGTAGGGAACTTAAGACCCTGTTAGCGTCATTCCCGGATGTTATTACGGATTTGCCGGGTCGCACTACGGTGATCCAGCACCAAATAAAGTTGACTTCGGATAAGCCAGTATTTCTTAGACCTTATCCGCTGCCTTTTTCTTCGAGAGATAGAGTTATAAAGGAAGTTGAGTCAATGTTGAAGTTAGATGTGATAGAACCATCAACATCGCCGTATTCATCACCCATCGTCCTCGTGAAAAAACTGGATGGATCGGTGCGGTTCTGTATTGATTTTCGAAGATTGAACACTATTACGGTAGGCGATAGGGAGCCTATTCCGTTTCAGGAGGAACTAATAGCTTCATTGGCCGGGTCCACGTGGTTTTCCAAGATAGATTTAACGAAATGTTATTGGGAAATCCCTCTTACTGAGGAGTCTAAACAATACACGGCGTTCCAAACGCCCATTGGATTATTCCAATTTAAGGTCATGCCATTTGGGTTGGTAAACGCGCCAGCGACGTTTGCACGATTAATGAGACTGGTGTTGAAGGACATACCTAATGTCGTGTCATTTTTTGACGATATAGCATGTCATACGTCGACATGGTCTGATCATATTCAGACACTAACAGTAATTTTTAAACGATTACGTCATTTTTGGTTAACTGCTAAACCCGCAAAGATGGATTTGGCATGTCCAGAGATAGTATTCTTAGGACATATCGTGGGTAGAGGTGTTCAGAGACCTGAAGTAACAAAAATTGACAAATTAGTAGGGTTGCAAATCCCAAAAACAAAGAAACAAGTCAGAAGCTTATTGGGAATTTTAAATTATTACAGGAAGTTCATTCCAAATTTTTCCTCCTTGTCATCTTCTCTTACTGACCTTACTAAGAAGGGACAACCCGATAAGGTCCAGTGGACGTCTGAATGTCAGACAGCATTTGATAATTTGGTGACAGCATTATCATCGTCACCCATTCTGATATTACCCGATTTTCGATCTAATTTTATCCTCAGAACGGATGCGTCGGACTCTGGTGTCGGCGCTTGTCTTCTACAGGAGAAGAACGAATGTTTCCATCCTGTATGTTATGTCAGTAGGAAGTTATTGCAGAGAGAAAGAAAGTATTCTGTGATAGAGCGGGAGTGTCTTGCCATTGTGTGGTCCGTCCAGAAATTAGGACGTTATCTCATGGGACGAGAATTTTGTATCCAGACAGACCACAAGCCACTAACGTTTTTGTCGAAGAATCGTTCGTCCAGCCCACGCTTGTCTAGATGGGCATTGGCTTTGCAGCCGTATACTTTCGTTATACAACCAATTCCAGGAACCAGCAATCATATCGCCGACTACCTTAGTCGAGCCTAGGGGAAGAGTTCAGGAGCTTATACATCGGAGGACAGGAACATTGACAGGATCTGTGTGAATGAGTCGTCGACTTTAAAATATTGACATTATAAATATGATATGAAGAATGGTTGATAGGTTGATTGGTTTTTGATTCTGTATTAGGTATTGTGTTTAGTTAGCTATTGATGATGTGATACATATATGCATAGTGCAGGGCATATTGATCCCCATATTTTCCCCTGATTCCGGTATTTTATGTGCTAGGGGCATTGGTAGGTCATTTTTAATGTAGGTATTGCTCACGCTCACTCGTTGACAGTCATCTTGATGCGATTTGAAATTAATTGCATTAATTTTTTTGGGGTGGGGGATGATGTCACGAGTGGAGTGAGCGATAGTTAATAATTACGGGGGGAAAGGAGGAGAGTAAAATTAACGCACGTAGACAAGTAAGGGAAAGGTCATGTTATGAGTGGTGGGGGTCTGAAAGAGGCGAGAGCGCTGTATTACTATCACTGCAAGTTAGAACGTCCTAAAGAGCGGACGCAAGAGAAAGCCCAGTGGGCGAACATAAGGGGAGCAGTCGGAAGACTAGTGAGAGAGTTTTTTCCAGTGATGACTGGTAGGTGAAACGATGATTGATAATTATGATTGATGTATTATATTCGTCTATTACCATGATGTAAATAAGTATATGTGAGGAATGTGGAAGCCATTGATATTGGATATAGCAATGTGCGCCATGAGCGATAGATGAAAGTTGAGTTCATGGATTTGTAGCACGAGTGAGTATTGTGTACTACGATGGAGGTGTGTTACCGTAAGATGTTTGGTGAGTGAAAGGTGAACTATTGTGTGTACGCTTCATGGGTTGTAAGGAGAGGTGGAGTGAATAGAAATGGTATGGTATTATACCAATGTAATGTTATTCTTGTAGGTGTCGGGGACAGGCCGAAGAGCCACCTCGGTGAGCACAGGGGATAGGCCAGCATAGGGCCGGGGGGGACACATAGGCCAAGAGTGAGGCTGTCGGTGCAGGACAGTAGAGGCACATAAAGTCGTGGCAGTCTGGCCATGGACAGGGACGTAGATATGAGCGTGAATGTGCTAATTGAAATGATAATGTATTATTGCCATGTTGATGGGCTATTGAAATGATAATGTACTATTGCCACGTTGATGGGCTATTGAAATGATAATGTACTATTGCCATGTTGATGGGCTATTGAAATGATAATATGCTATTGCCCTGCTGAGGTGCTAGTGGAATGCTAAGGTGTTATGGCAATAGGAAGGTGATATTGAGAGACTGCGGTGCCAGTGAATTATTAATGTGCTATTAAGACCCTGAGGGGAGAGGCTGAGGCCGAAGTGTCTTTAGGAAGTAACTACCGGGTTGTGGATCTGAGGGAAGAGTGCATGTGGGAATAAGGCCGTGGTACGGCAGTTAAATTCAATAATATAATGTATGTAATTGCGCTATTATCTGTATAATTATGTTTAATAAATGTGTGAGTCTGATGGGTTGTTCTGTTAAGTGTTAAACTTGTTCGTTCGTGATTGTTGTCCTGTCATAACTTATTACATCTCCCAGTCTGGGATTTGTGACACCCCTCTTTGCTAAGATTCATCCGGACAGCCCGGATACAACCAGGTTCTGCCTGAAAGACGACCTCCTATATCGCGTTTTTCGGGGAAGGCGCGAAACTATTTTGCAATTGGTCATACCAAGATCATTTCGCCGAGACATCACCCGCCTCGCTCACGACACGCCATTGTCGGGCCACCAGGGCAAAGCGAGAACAAAATCGAGAGTCCTGTCTGTTTTTTTGGCCCGGGGTTTACGGTGACATAAATAGCTATGTGTCGCGTTGCGATACATGCCAGAAAAGAACCCCCAAAGGAAAAACTTCGCGGGCACCTATACAAGAGATGCCGCCGGTTTCCACTCCATTTCAGCGAGTTGCCGTCGACATCGTCGGGCCATTACCGAAGTCGGATAGAGGCCATCGGTTTATTCTATCAGTAATCGATTATGCCACCCGTTGGCCTGAGGCAATCCCGTTAAAAGAAATATCGGCCGATCACGTCGCCGAGGCATTGGTTACCATATTCACACGCGTCGGATTCCCGTCCGAATTATTATCCGATAGAGGTCCGCAATTCACCTCCGACCTTTTCAGGAAAGTGCTGGAACTCACGGGCATTAGGCAGAAACTTACGTCACCATACCATCCACAGTCCAATGGCTGTTGCGAGCGCTGGAATGCCACCATGAAAGCTATGCTGGCACGCGTTTCAGCCGATAGACCTGGTGACTGGGACCGTCGACTTCCGGCCATCTTGTTCGCATATAGGGAACTCCCAAATGCGACAACGGGTTTTTCCCCGTTTGAACTTTTATACGGTCGTAAACCACGTGGCCCGATGGCCATTTTACGCGATTTATACGCCGGTTCTGATACCGACGTTCCTGATACGCGATCCGCGTATCAGTACATCGTCGATCTCCGACATAGAATAGTTAATGCATGCGACCTGGCTCGACAATTTGCATGCGTACGGACCAGGTCATTTATAGGATATCGCGATCGGGGTAGTCGGTTAAGAACCCTGTCAGTCGGAGATCTGGCATTGGTGCTGTTACCAGAAACGAACAACAAGCTACTCCTCACTTGGAAAGGCCCCTTTCTAGTTAAGAAGCGACTCTCGAGAGTTAATTATCTCATTACCATCCGTGGTAACGATAAGGTTTACCACATAAACATGTTGAAAAAGTATTTTACCGATGATCAAGGTCATCACGATCATTCTTGCCATGTTGTGGCCCAAGCAAACGCAGCGATGGTCACTATCGATGACAACGACCGGGAGCCATTACCTATGACTAGATCGCTCCTGCCCTTGCAAGCCACAGAGGACGCGACTTCCGTTAATATCAATCCACAGCTGGATCAAAGTAAGACACAGGACATAATGGATCTTGTTCAGGAGTTTGCGCCACTATTCACTGATTTGCCGGGTAAAACATCCTTAGTTCAACACGTCATCCGGTTGCACTCGGACGTACCCGTGTTTGTTAAACCCTACCCGCGCCCGCTGCACGCGCACGACACCATACAGTCCGAGGTGGAAAAGATGCTCAGCTTAGGAGTCATTGAGCGTTCGACGAGCCCTTACTGCTCGCCGATTGTACTAGTAAAGAAAACAGACGGTTCCGTTAGGTTTTGTATCGATTACAGGAAGCTTAACGCTCTAACCATTTACGATGCTGAACCTATCCCGAATCAGGAAGAGCTATTTGCGCGATTGGCTGAGTCGTCCGTATTTTCGAAAATAGATTTGGCTAAAGGCTACTGGCAAATCCCAATGGAAGAGGCCAGTAAACAGTACACAGCGTTTCAGACCCCTATGGGTCTCATGCAATGGAGGTTCATGCCATTCGGTCTCGTAACAGCACCAGCGACATTTGCGAGGATGATGAACATCCTATTGCAGCAGACACCATTCGTCCTAAGCTACTTTGACATTTGCGCTTTCCATACGGATTGGAAAGGCCACTTAGAGGCACTTCGTCAAGTGCTTAGTAAACTTCGAGATGCCGGGCTTACAGCTAAGCCTAGCAAAGTCTTCCTGGGTTATACGCAGATTAACTTTCTAGGACATACTATCGCCAAAGGCGTCCAAACACCGGACGACAATAAAATAAGTAAAATTTTAAAACTCCAGGCTCCTCATACTAAAAAGCAGGTTCGTAGCCTGTTAGGTTTTTTAAGCTATTATCGGAAATTCGTTCCTAATTTTTCGGCCCTTACGGCCCCGTTATCCGATCTTACAAGAAAAGACCGACCCAATAAAATTATCTGGACTACGCAGTGCGCCACCGCGCTCGCGACAGTGCAGCAACTGTTCTCCAGTTCGCCGCTGCTTATCCTACCAAATATTAGGCACACCTTCACCGTCCGCACTGACGCGTCGGACCAGGGAATTGGAGCTGTTTTGCTTCAAGAGAGAGATGGCTTATTGCGCCCGTGTATGTACGCTAGCCGGAAATTACTTCCGAGAGAACAGAGATACGCTATCATAGAGCGGGAGTGCCTGGCGATTGTATAGGCCGTAGATGCGTTTTCCCGCTACCTACTTATGACGGAATTCGTCATCGAGACAGACCATAAACCGTTATTTTTAAAATCGAACCGAGCCAAGAACGCTCGTTTGACCAGATGGAGTCTGGCCCTTCAGGAATATCGCCTTCATGAACAATGTCCATGCCGACCTATTATCACGGTTACCTTAATCTTGTTGTATTTTAGTCTGTCATATGTATTGGCGTTGGATGGGACTGACACCTCATTCAGAGACCGAGGGATGGTATCACATATTGTTCACCCATTGTGAACACTTTTCACCTACCCCTGTGCTTTCCTTTGTTCCAACAGCTATTTTACTGACGTCGACCCGTATTTTGGCCACACCAGACGTTGTTGCCCAGGGTCGAGGACGAGAAGTCATGGCAGACCAGGAGTCCAGATCCACTAATGCCATCGATGCTACTATAGTTATCTTTTCTTGAGTATTATTCATTGTATATATGCATTCCTGATGACATTCGCACAGGATCAATGTTGTACTCTAAAATTTTCGAGTTATGATTGTTAATGTCTACGTATTTAGAGGTAAGATTTAATCCTCAGAGAGATATATACTTTTTGACGGAACCTTAAGATTTTCATGAAGTTTTGTCCATCAAGGATACCCGTCCTGTAGGTTTTTTTCAACTTTTGTAGTAGTCTTAGTTATTACCTAGTTAAGTTCACCTTTCGAGCAATTTCTCGACTCATGCCTTCCCCTTACGATAATCAGTTATATCGTTAAAATTGCAAATTTTAACTGGGGTGGGGGATGTGTCATGGTTCGGATGTTGTTAAAACTCACGCAGAGAGTGAGTTGTTCTTGTTTTTACCAGGGCCATGAGAAATTGGCTGGTGGCCTTGAACGGCCTTCGCGAATTATAGTTGGTGAGTAAATAAATGTAAAGTTAAACTGTTAGAGTCACGCTTGTCGGTTTTAATGTTCGTGATTAATAAGTAATGGAGTAGGGGTGAAACAAGGTGGGGATAGTTGACATTGTTAAGTATGACTAGACAAGTTTTTGCACGTTAACTGGCTGGTAGAATAGTGCAGACGTATTACTACAATTAAAATGGTGGGAGGTTTCGACCAATGAGATAGCTGAACTAATTGGGCCAGCGGACTAGCACTGCTGGGTAGCCAGATAGTATAAAACATCGTGTAACGTTCAGATTTATTGAATACAGACGAGCAGAAGCATCGTGTCGTGATGTATATCCGGTCGGCCAGTACCTGAACTGTGATTTGAAGACTAGAAGTCCTTGCTAACGGACTGACTGAGCTCTAGAAAGAAAGGTCTGAGTGGGCTGACCTTTGAAAGCCCACGCTGCGCTATTTTGATGTTCGCGCCTACCAGTAGGCGTGACCAATGGTAATATATCTTATTTGTTCAAGCATAATAGAAGATCAGAGATAGAGAGAGAACCACAGCCTCATAGGAAGTCTAGGGAAACCCCAGCTGGCGCTCGACGACGAGTGGCCTGTGTTATAGAATTATTTCCATAGTATGATTGAAGTAATATGGCACATTGTTGATGAATTGAATAATGATTGTGCATATATATAAATAGTCTTTTTGCAACTGCATAATTACCTACAAGCCGAAGTGTGCTTCTGTAGGCTTGGAACGTACTGGGCTCTCCTAACATTCAAGCCCATATGATTTAGGGAGAGTTTGCCTGGCGACTGGCCAGTGGCGACTCAACTGACACTTTAAATTGATATCTAGTTTCGTATAATATACCAATTTGCTATTGATTGCAGTACATCCAATAAGGATCCATAATTACATGAATATCATAGATTAAGTTAGTAATTAGAATTTATTGCTTTGAATATACCTCTATTGTCTTTTGTTCTGTTTATTAATATTTATGTAAAACATGGCCTGACCGGCCTGACATATATAGATACTCTAGTTGTTTGATACTTTTCTTGTGTGGTTGTGTCCGAGTGTGAGTTAGCTGCCTCTCGTGCAGTCGAATGCTCCCCAAGACCCTAACTCTGCTCCTGACACAATCTTACGGGAGACTGCTTCAATTGTTTCTTCAAGTCAAATCATTTAATTGCTGTTTCAACGTATACAGGTAAAGCGTTGGCGATCTGCAATCAATAACCCCAATACTTTCCCTACCCCCATACAAAATTAATCCTCCTATCTGCCGTGTACTTCTCGAAAGTGAACAAATAGCCTCTGGACACTAAGCTTGCATCATTAATTGGATGTTAACTGATCTTCGCCTTAGCCAGGAAGAATTTGCTTCACCTGTGTCGTGACATGCTGACCTTCAAACTGAGGTGGGGATTTGCCTGGTGTCAGGGGCTAGCATGGGGTCCATAATCTGTTAAGTCCTACTACATGTGATTTCTCATTTACTGAGTGAAAACCGCACTTTGTATATAACCTTTTGCAGGAGCGTCGCATTTAACAAGTTGAAAATCCGTTTATTACAAAGAAAAAGAAAGAAAAAGTGCACAGTGTGAAGCAGTTTTGGGGTGGGGGGGGGTGTGTGAGGGGGGGTGGCTTTGCATGCGTTAACTGAAACGCCATGGTTCACCTTGTGATAACAGTCGAAAGACAAACATATGTATCACATAAAACAGCGCAAGAAAAATGAACATTTTATAAAGGGCGCACACACATTTTAACGGGAAAGCTGAAAACTCGATCGGTGACCGCGTTAATAATAACAATGGAGTTTTTACAGGGTATACAATAAATACTGGAGGTAATGTACATAGAATGGCATACTGTACAACTAAAAGGATATTCAGCTAAAGCCAGCGGAAGTAAAAATTCACAAACAATCATTGGATAAACACAAAATGAGGATTGACTTCCACGGGAAGGTTTGGCGCAGTTAAACTTTTGTTTTCATATTCGCAAACTGAAATAATTCCATTTAAATTATTTCCGAAATCAAAATAATTTCGGTTTTTCCACAGGGATTCCCCCATGGCGCGTGGTAGCTTAAAATTAGGCGCGCACTGGCCGATTTTGATCGGCGGAGTAGTTGGTTTTTGACGTCACCACACTGAATTTGAATGACACCTCGCCCACCCGCCGACTAGTTGGGTCTCACTGAAACTGTCTGACGTGACGTCACCATGTCGGCCAATGAGAATCGGCCAGTGGGCGCCTTGTTTAGTCTCCTAGATGGATTAAAAAACAAAATTAGACCCCTCCCCTAAACAACAACAACAATAACAACAACAACAAACTGACCTTTTTTTATTTGGCTTTTTTCCCGCATGACGTTTTTTTCTCCGACGTCCTAAAAAATAAACACGACTACTTCGCAATCCATTTTGGCCAAAAATACCGCTCATTGTTATTATTTATATCACACTTGGACCGATGAATCTCATTCGTCAAGCATGTGAATTTCTTGGAGTAAGTGATCCCGGACACGCGACTGTTGAATGACTCATTTTTAAGTGGCTGTAGTTTGGGGCAGGATTTTCTCTACTTGACTTGTACATTTATAACAGCATTCCATTTTTGACTACATTGTAATTCAGAGAGTTCAACACATGAGCAACTATTGGTGGCTTCTTCCGTGGAACTCTCAATCTGTTGCTGGTCTTGGATCGCCAGATTTTACAATGCATTTTTCCCGTGTTCGTGAATTGTAAGTGGGCCCTACTGGTATGTAAGAAAACCTTGAATTCGGCCAAATTTCTGGTGACCACGAGAAGATAACATTTACTCCTTACATAGTAATTTTTACCAACGGGAGAAAAAAGGAGCACGCAGAATTGAAGAGGGAGAGGTCGATTAATGGCATGGTGCAATCAAAACTCGAACCTAATACCCTTAGGAATCTGGGCGAACACTCTACCAACTGAGCCTTAATGCAGACGTCCGTTTGTCTGATTCAAGTGAACTTAAGTATGTTGTTAGGCATTCCGCCAATGTCCCGGGATGGCATATGCAAAAAATCGAGCTTCTCTCTCTCACACACACACACACACGCACATACACACACATACGCATACGCACACACACATTTTCTCTTAATAGGCCGCATAACGCCCGCCGACTGCGTATCTAAACACCTGGACACTATAGTTTTTAGAAGATACCATAGAAGCAAAAGTACAAAGGTCGAGGGTGCGAGCAGAAGCCAACCACCGATACAACCAAAACGCTGGCTATTTTTAGGAATTGGGATCACTCCGCTCAAAACGTGATCTTTGATTGAATGCTGTATTTAACGCTAATCTAAACCTAAACCGAAACTGTCGATGTCAACGGCAGCCAATTGTGTAAGTAGTTCTATTAGGCTAAGACTGGGTTTCTATTCGAGTCTTGCACGCAGACACGTTAAAAGCAAAATAACATAATAGTACTAAATAGTTCAATTCACAAACTTTTCTGCACGCAATTCATTGACACTTTGCACACAACCAAATTTTCGTGAATAGACAATTTCACGGAAACCGGCGTCATCTTGGACAGGGGAACTGCTGGTGATGTCGTACGGTGTTGGTGACCACAAAAAAAGTCACTGTTTATTGGCCCAATGCCCACCAATGGTGTTTCTTGCGCTCTGATGTGTAAATCAGTGCCCAATGCACTATTCATACAATATTTCCATTGCTCTATTGCGGTAAATAGTAAGTCCTTGTCCTTGATCTCTTAGACTCCCGTCCGTAGGGGCACCTCTGTGGCTCTGACAACCAGTCCTCTCCATTCATCCCGGCACTCCGCCCTCCTGAACGTGTCCCTCAACTCCAGGCCCGTTCACTCTGTGATGTTGTTTTCCCATCTCTTTCTTTGTCGCCCTCTCCGTCTTCCTCCTTGTACTGTACCCTGCAGGATTGTCTTGGCAAGGCCTGATGACCTCGAGACATGACCATACCACTTCAGCTTGCGTCGTTTAACTGAAGTGAGGAGATCTGTATATGGACCGATTTCATTCTCGATACGTCTTTTTACTTCCTCGCTGGTGATGTGATCTCTGTATGGAATGCCAAGGAGTCTTCCACAGCACCTAATTTCAACTGCTTTGATCCTTTTTTCGAGGTCAGCTTTTAGTGTCCATGATTCGCAAGCATAGAGGAAGATTGCCATGACTAAGGATCGCATCAGTCTGATTTTTGAGCTGACGGAGATGTTTTTGTTGTTCCATATTGGCTTCAACTTTGTCAATGCGGCTGTGGTCTGAGCAGTTCTGGAGAGAATTTCTGGTCATGATCCTTCATGTAAGTACAGTAATAATAAAACCTCGACTAATGTCAAGTTTCTAATATACAGTCTTTCAAAAATAACTTGATACCCTTGTTTTTTATTTAAATCTCTGTTATTATAAGTCGGATCGATATGAAATTTTCAGAGACGCTAGAATATTCAATATAAAAAGAATTAACACACTGAATCACACGATTGGACACAGGTTAATTTATTGTGGTGCTCACTGTTAACAGGGTGTCAGAATCAAAAGTCACAAGCCTAGTAACGAGTGTTTCCACCTCTTGCATGATGACAGACTGGCATCAGTGACGCACAGACTGGGTCAGCCTTGTGGCTACAACAGTGTTTACTGGCACTAGTCAAGCATTTGCCATTGCATTCAGTTCATCTGTTGTCTTTTGAACCGTTTTGAAGCGATTTCTCAAAATAATGTCGAGTGCGAATAACTGCAATCTGTCTGCGAGTTCTCACTCTTGGTCTGCCTTTTCTTTGGCGGTATTTTACGGTCCCAGTTGCTGCCAGACGGTTTCTCGAATCATTATTTTATAACATCTGTTTGCTGGCGTTCGATCCCCTAGCTACAACAGCAAAAAATGTAATTATTATTATAGGGCACCCGGTCGGCGTTAAGCATCCCAATAATCTTATTTTTAAAAAATAATCTTGGCTTAGTCGCGGCACGCGTATCGTCATAAAAAGTGCTGATTTAAACACGGCAAATTAAAGCAGTTGAGTCAACCTTCCCACGTGTGTTTTTTTCTTTCATTTTGAGGCTAAAAGAATGGAAAAATCAAGATCGCGTGATCCGTAGCCTGCAAGGCGACTAAAGGGCCCTAAGAGGAAATGAGTAAAATTCATAAGTGGTCTTAGTATTCTCAACGAGGTGTGAAAATTTCAATGGATGATGCAGATGAAAAGTTACGCACTTTTAAAATGTGTCAGGTTATTTCCGAAAGGCTGAATAGTTCGTGGAAACCTGATAACTCATGAATACACGGTAATAGCAATTTTCGAAAAAGGGAGGAAAAAGGAAATGTATTGTTATTAGTATTCAGTGCTATAATTGTATTTAACTGCTTCATCCAGTGCGCACTTCAGTACCAACATTTTCGATGCTGGGGTTTCTGAATGAAATAACCCTTGCGCTATGAAGTAATGAAATTATTATTATTATTACTGTATTGCGCCTTGGTCTGTGTAAAAGAACCAACCTTTCCTCCTTTTTTTTCACCGTTAAATGTTCACCAGCGCCCTAGCTAGCTCTCAATGAACCTACGAAAGTGACGAATAATTACCCGTTTCAGTCTCAGGCAAAGATTATTTTTACCCACGGAATTTGAAGCACTTTGGCTTTGAAAGTTGTCGTCCTTTGTCTGATAATTAGCTGCACTTCGATTTCAAACTAATCAAACTCATTCAGTCCAAAGCGTGTTTGCTTCAGTTCTTGGTTTGGTAGGGTAAATCTGAAACAAGAGTCTGTGTTGACACATTTCTGTCCAAAAACGTTCGTACAAGAATATGAGTCTGAATTTTGTCACCTGGCCAGGTTTCAAAGCAATACCCTGAGTCTGAGTCTGTGCAGTCAAATATCCCTAAAACAAAAACAGACAAAAGTATCAGCCTCTTCATTGGTTAAACAGTCCACATGAAACGATCCGCCGCTCAAAGGAGTGTTTACGCGTATATATTACAGAGGTGTGGTTTAAAGTAGCGTAAATAACAACGAGGAAAAAAACATTCCACAGTGAAATAAATCCTGATCTGAGGCGGTTTGGCCAACTGCATGCTGAAGCATTGAGTTACGCTGATAGAATTTGTTTTCTTTTACTTTCAATTGGACAAAATACTGTACCCCACGCATGATGTATAAGCCTACATGTAGGTCACTGGTTGTGCCAATTATGTATCTAATGCCAAAATCACAGTGTAGCCCACAAGGTCAGGGCCAAAATTCAATTCATTTTCTGAACGCTCTCTATTCAACAAACACAAGACTGAAAAAAAAATAATTTCACACTGCAAGAACGCTCAGCATCGTCTCTGAATGTCGCAAACTTTAATTTCCAGGGTAACCGTTCAGTATGAGGGTAACTGAAAGCAAAACAAACGTGAGTTTGGAATTCTCTGTATAATAACGTACATGACCTATCGTGATGTGCACGTGATTGTCAGATTTTCTCGTGACTCTTCCACCGTCGTGGTCTTTCGTAATTCGCAAAGACATTATTTCGCCCCGATATCAGTTCAAGCGTCGTCCTAATGCAACCTACTGTCTTCTGTGCCCAGCTACACTTGCATTTTAATTTTTGCCCACCTTCCTACATGCGTTTGCCCATGGAAAACATCTAAAAATATCTCACGGTTTTCCCCTTCTCTGGTTCTAAATAAAGTAACATTCAGCAAAGTTAAAAGCAAGAGATCCGGTTGTCACATTCCAGTCATGGAGTGTTCAGCTCAACAGCTCGACGGTGTTTTTTTATTCAAAATTTAATAACCGTGCATTCTTTCTGTCATATTATCACTGAATTACACTTTATCCGTGCACAGCAGTTTGCATTTATGTGGTGGTAAGTGATCTTGAATGAGACACGGAAATCTCCCCAACACTTCTTATCACGATCGTGACAACCATCAGAGAGCTTAGATATTTAACATCAAAGGACAAGCCAGGGGAGTCGGCAGGAGTTGGTGAACTTAACTTTCGTAGCTCCACGTCAAGACGAATTAGTATTGTCCAAATCGGTGTCCACTGTCAGCGGTTTAATACATGAACGATTCCTGAAGACGACTGAAGTTTCTTCACAGGTAGGCTTTCGCAAGACTGTGTTTAGATCTAGAATATATCAAGTCTAGATCTAGTATGTTCTTGGGAAATATAGGCCTAGATCTAGATCTAGATTCTAGTGATCTAGATCTAGATCTATTGCAAATCGGAACACTTTCAATAGGCCTAACAATACCAACATAGTGGTCCAAGGCCCATTTTTTAATTTTATCGTTTAGAGGAAATTCATGGCGAGCGATTAATGTGGGAAGTGCCAAGCCTGTTCTAGGTTTTAAATCTTACTCTTTTCTTCTTTATGTGAGAGGATGAACGACTTTCTATTTTTAATGTGCTTTCATGGTAACTCTGGTGCGTGAGTGAGGGACGGCCACTCATAGTAGTTTATGGACACTTGGCCGAGTGCAATTAATTGGATTATTTCCCTTGTAATACTAGCGCGGGACCCGTTATTCACATCACGGTGAAAAGCGCGCATTTTGATTGGTCAGTTGGAAATGTTGACCACCGGGCTTCCAACTCTTATATCATGGCTTTAAGTTTCTTACAACTCGCTCCTTCGTTGTTATCCACCGACAGAAAGACGGGAACCCGAATTCATTTTTGAGAGTAGACAATACCCTATCGGTACAAAATAGGTACTCATGATAACGTTTGTTATCAATGGAGATACGTCGTATTAATGGACGAAAGTATCCCGCACAAAATTGTCGAATGTTGTTAGTCCTGACACTTTGAAAATTTATATTAAAACTATTACCGGGTTTCTGGTATAAGTAGTCAGTTAGAATTGTAGCAGCAAGTTTCTACTTTATAATGGTACCAATTTTGTTGTACTTTGATGCACATATCCTATTGAAATAATTAATAAGAGGATCTCGGATTTAAAGTAAACCACGAGTTAGACGCATGTTATCCCCGATAAATCCAACCTGGGTCAAATTTATTCAATTATTGCTGGAGGGGACGTTAGAGTAATTTCTGCAGTTTACTGGGATACCTAATTGACTTTTGTGTGCACCCTTTTAACCGTACTGTAAATTCGATTGTGTTAGGACCCTAACCGGTTATGTTGTTCGGCTGGACTCCATGTCCGAGCCTTTCACTTGTGCAACACGGGCTACGTAATAGCTCTCCCGGACGTCCGCGCGGGCTCATAAATAAGATGCGAGTTCGAGTGGTCAGGACACTCCATCAAAGACGCAGAGACAAGAGCCGACGCTTGCCATCGCCACCCCGCCCCATAAGGCATGGAGCGGTAGCACAGGACCCGGAGAGACTTTGGGTAAGTTGGAGACTATTATATTAGAAGTGACTTTAATTTGCGCACCCCCCCCCCCCTTCTTGGATGCCGCGTAGAGAATGCTGATCTACAGAGACTATTATGAGTCCGGCTCAACGGTAATTGCCATTGTCATTAGACGTGTAAGATGCGCGATGCAGCGCAGTGTCTTGATATTGTGACTTTATTGTCAAAGTTAACGTTTGCGGTGCTAGATGATAATGATGGCTCGCTAACCAAGCTATCACGATTTGCTTGTGTGCATATATATAGTGTATGTGTAGCATTGCCTTGTTGTGGTAGGCAGTGAGGATTTCCTGACATGTTGATGTGGACGGCTTATGTTATAGCGAGCGGCACAATACACTTGATTGTATTACGGGTATTTGTGTACCTTGCCAGTACCACTATGCTATAGAGAGCAGTGGGATTGTGATTGCGTGTCTAGTGTTTAAGATGTGTAATTAATTACATGTAGGCCTATTGGAGATGTATAATATTAGTTGGGCCTCACATGTGTGAGCCCCAGGATTGTTCTATGTGCGGCGGTGGATGAACAATGTTTCAGTGAGTCTACACATGTTGCAATGAGTCTCGCCGACATATATATATATATCATGTGCATGTATTATGGTTATCCAGATGTATTATGCTTCTATGAGTTTCGTAAGTGTGTGAAGGACAGTTTCATTTTAAGGAATGTACACATTACTTTATGTATCTAGTGGTGTGTCATACACATGTTAGCCTGGCGGCATAGCTCCGCGGCTAAGGTCCAAGGGCATGACCCTTCAGTATCGATTGGGAAGGGAAGTGCCAATACAATAGCCCTGGGGCGGGTTAGTACTAATAATGGGAGTGGGCCTATGAGGATGGCCTGCATTGGGATGCAGCGTCTGTGTTATGGACGGTCAGTGGGCCATGTTGGCCACTGCGTTATTAAATGGAATGGCCACTCTGGATGTGCTGTACACCGGCTCAGTGGAGCGAAACTATTGTGTTCTTGCCCCTTCATTCGTTATGTCCCTCATACTTTGATTGGTATATTAGTTTGTGTTGCCAGTGTACTAGGAAACTCCTTGTGTATATGATATAGCCACTTGTAGTTGTTATTCATTAACCTTAGCGCTATTTTATTCCATGCATACATATCCAGTTGGTTATTGCTTAAATTCTATATTATGTTGTTGTTGTTTGATTTAATACTTAATACTATTACTATATATGTCCACCATTGATTGCCTGATTAATGTTGTCATTATATCCTAATCATATTTTTGTCTTTTTCTCTTGTTCCAGCTTATGGCTGGTTGGGCTTCTTTTTTTGGGCTTTTCTTTTGTTGGGCTTCTTTTTCCTTTTTTTTGTTTGGTAGTGATACCGTTGTTAGGCTTTTTGAATAAATAAGATTGCCAGCAGAACCCTGTGTTTGTTAATCCTGTGTATCCTTAAGGGAGTTACTATTGAACCCACGCAGTAACCACATTAGCCACTCGTAGTTCATCCAACATTTTCTGGTGTCAGAAGTGGGATACACAGAAGGGTTAGTTTGTAGTGTAGAGAACCCAGCCATGGAAATTTTTAGTTTGAAGCCCGGCCAGCCAGCCAACCCCTGCCCCACCCCATAGGAACCATGGAGCCACGAAGACCAACGCCCTCCAACGTCAACTCAAGATTCAGGACCTGTATCCCAGTCCCCATGCCACCCCCCATTCTTCCACTGGAGTGTCCCCTTACGAGCTCTTGTTTGGCAGGAAACCACGTCTGCCATTAGATGTCTATCTGGGCGACGAGACACCAGCCTCCACTTCGGTAGGCGACTACGTCCAGCGGCATATACAACGACTTAACGAACTGAGGGCGAAGGTAGCGAGGAAGGTGGAGTCCACGCACCTTCTGCAGGACGCACGAAGGACAACCCCCCACAACGCCGCCCATCTTCAGCCGGGCGACCATGTCCTTGTCAAGCACCACTATCCTGGTCGACACAAGATCCAGGACCCGTACCCCGGTCCTGTGCACACCGTCCTGTCTATTCCCCCGCCTCATGGTGGTTACTTTACCATCAGAAACCCAGATGGAGATGCCACTGCGGTCAACGGAGACCTCTTGCGGTTATTTCACCCCCCAGTGGTCAACACACGTCCACAGCACCCGCCTCCACTGCCTGCGTCGACCGATGTCTGGTACTTCCCGGCTCACCACCCTTGCCAGCCACCTGCAGCCCGACCGGACCCTCAACCTGGGATGACAACTTCCCAGCGCCTACCTCCTGTGCGACGGTCCAGCCGCCCACACAGACAACCCCAGAGATTGGACCTCTGACTCTTATTAGTGATTAACATTAGACATTGACTGTGAGTGCAGAAAGAGCAGGGGAGCGCACCCATCAAGACCCCCCCGAGTTTCCATCAGGCCAGATGATAGACCACCGAATCCAAGGGAGCTCCGCCTCAAGATTTTAAGTTAGAGAGTATGCCCATGTTGGCTTTCTCCACAGCTTAGTTACAATGACTTTTAATGCCTATGTTGACCTTGCCTTTTTCATTGCACTAGTGCCCTTATAGCATATTGTCTTTTTTTGTACTGTTCGATCCTACGTTAACCCTGATAGTGGTCTGGGACCACCGTTGCAGGTCTGGGACCTGTTGTTTTGTCCATATGATGTAACTTACTACAGCCAGAGCTGAGACTGTTGTGTACATCTTCAGGATGCCAGTAGTAACTTAGCCGGTTCACGCCACCTGTTAGTAGTTATAAAGAGGATGGACCATTGTTGTACTTCGGTTCACTGTGTGTAATTTGCAATTGTTCTACTCTAAGTGATGGTATCATAGCCCCTTAGAGTTTGATTATACCTTCAGTGGTCTTTTGTAAACCTTTGAATTGATGTATGTGTCACGTAAGGGACTACGTGACTTAGCAGGGGAGAATGTGAGAGGATGAACGACTTTCTATTTTTAATGTGCTTTCATGGTAACTCTGGTGCGTGAGTGAGGGACGGCCACTCATAGTAGTTTATGGACACTTGGCCGAGTACCATTAATTGGATTATTTCCCTTGTAATACTAGCGCGGGACCCGTTATTCACATCACGGTGAAAAGCGCGCATTTTGATTGGTCAGTTGGAAATGTTGACCACCGGGCTTCCAACTCTTATATCATGGCTTTAAGTTTCTTACAACTCGCTCCTTCGTTGTTATCCACCGACAGAAAGACGGGAACCCGAATTCATTTTTGAGAGTAGACAATACCCTATCGGTACAAAATAGGTACTCATGATAACGTTTGTTATCAATGGAGATACGTCGTATTAATGGACGAAAGTATCCCGCACAAAATTGTCGAATGTTGTTAGTCCTGACACTTTGAAAATTTATATTAAAACTATTACCGGGTTTCTGGTATAAGTAGTCAGTTAGAATTGTAGCAGCAAGTTTCTACTTTATAATGGTACCAATTTTGTTGTACTTTGATGCACATATCCTATTGAAATAATTAATAAGAGGATCTCGGATTTAAAGTAAACCACGAGTTAGACGCATGTTATCCCCGATAAATCCAACCTGGGTCAAATTTATTCAATTATTGCTGGAGGGGACGTTAGAGTAATTTCTGCAGTTTACTGGGATACCTAATTGACTTTTGTGTGCACCCTTTTAACCGTACTGTAAATTCGATTGTGTTAGGACCCTAACCGGTTATGTTGTTCGGCTGGACTCCATGTCCGAGCCTTTCACTTGTGCAACACGGGCTACGTAATAGCTCTCCCGGACGTCCGCGCGGGCTCATAAATAAGATGCGAGTTCGAGTGGTCAGGACACTCCATCAAAGACGCAGAGACAAGAGCCGACGCTTGCCATCGCCACCCCGCCCCATAAGGCATGGAGCGGTAGCACAGGACCCGGAGAGACTTTGGGTAAGTTGGAGACTATTATATTAGAAGTGACTTTAATTTGCGCACCCCCCCCCCTTCTTGGATGCCGCGTAGAGAATGCTGATCTACAGAGACTATTATGAGTCCGGCTCAACGGTAATTGCCATTGTCATTAGACGTGTAAGATGCGCGATGCAGCGCAGTGTCTTGATATTGTGACTTTATTGTCAAAGTTAACGTTTGCGGTGCTAGATGATAATGATGGCTCGCTAACCAAGCTATCACGATTTGCTTGTGTGCATATATATAGTGTATGTGTAGCATTGCCTTGTTGTGGTAGGCAGTGAGGATTTCCTGACATGTTGATGTGGACGGCTTATGTTATAGCGAGCGGCACAATACACTTGATTGTATTACGGGTATTTGTGTACCTTGCCAGTACCACTATGCTATAGAGAGCAGTGGGATTGTGATTGCGTGTCTAGTGTTTAAGATGTGTAATTAATTACATGTAGGCCTATTGGAGATGTATAATATTAGTTGGGCCTCACATGTGTGAGCCCCAGGATTGTTCTATGTGCGGCGGTGGATGAACAATGTTTCAGTGAGTCTACACATGTTGCAATGAGTCTCGCCGACATATATATATATATCATGTGCATGTATTATGGTTATCCAGATGTATTATGCTTCTATGAGTTTTGTAAGTGTGTGAAGGACAGTTTCATTTTAAGGAATGTACACATTACTTTATGTATCTAGTGGTGTGTCATACACATGTTAGCCTGGCGGCATAGCTCCGCGGCTAAGGTCCAAGGGCATGACCCTTCAGTATCGATTGGGAAGGGAAGTGCCAATACAATAGCCCTGGGGCGGGTTAGTACTAATAATGGGAGTGGGCCTATGAGGATGGCCTGCATTGGGATGCAGCGTCTGTGTTATGGACGGTCAGTGGGCCATGTTGGCCACTGCGTTATTAAATGGAATGGCCACTCTGGATGTGCTGTACACCGGCTCAGTGGAGCGAAACTATTGTGTTCTTGCCCCTTCATTCGTTATGTCCCTCATACTTTGATTGGTATATTAGTTTGTGTTGCCAGTGTACTAGGAAACTCCTTGTGTATATGATATAGCCACTTGTAGTTGTTATTCATTAACCTTAGCGCTATTTTATTCCATGCATACATATCCAGTTGGTTATTGCTTAAATTCTATATTATGTTGTTGTTGTTTGATTTAATACTTAATACTATTACTATATATGTCCACCATTGATTGCCTGATTAATGTTGTCATTATATCCTAATCATATTTTTGTCTTTTTCTCTTGTTCCAGCTTATGGCTGGTTGGGCTTCTTTTTTTGGGCTTTTCTTTTGTTGGGCTTCTTTTTCCTTTTTTTTTGTTTGGTAGTGATACCGTTGTTAGGCTTTTTGAATAAATAAGATTGCCAGCAGAACCCTGTGTTTGTTAATCCTGTGTATCCTTAAGGGAGTTACTATTGAACCCACGCAGTAACCACATTAGCCACTCGTAGTTCATCCAACATTTATAATGAGCCAGCACAGTCAGCAGCAAAACGTGACATTCAGTTTCAATAATTGTTTAGTGGAAGTCTGCCCATTAAATAAAATTTAAAGGAAAAAATTAACAGTCTGCCAGTGCCACTCATCACCCCTGCCCCTGCACCAGACCCATTGTCATGCTGTGTAGGCTAGATTATACATCACACTCATATTTATACAGTCAAACTCAGGGTATAACAATTAACATAATATTGAGGAAAGAGTGCCTCAGAAGGAACTCCTGCCCATTCAAGTAATCTTAGCTTTAATGAAAAAAGGGATTTAAGTTTAGAGTTAAAGTGATGATGTAACATTTAACACCCCATTATACATCTGGGACATAAAACTATAATAGATTGATTTTCAGGTTCAAAGGAATTTCTTGATGAAAAGAAATACATGGCAGGGGTTCTGGACATTATGAATATTATAGAATTCATTGCCTTCGGTTTTGGACAAAATTCTGTCTCTTTCAATATGGCATCAGTAAATTGTTTACTTAATGATCTCTTTTTAAAACTTATTTAATTTGATAGTGATATTGATTTTTCTTTACCATATCAAAATGTGGAGTAATATGGGAAGAGATGTAGATTTTGGGACATCTTTATTGTTTAGGTCTTCAGATTTTAAAAATTTCAACTTATGTTGTCACCTCATTGGCATTGCATTTTAATTAATTTTCCTTGCTTAAGTTCAGTTCATGGTTTTTCTAATGGAAGCACATATCTGTACAACATGTTGTACGCACACAATTCGATGACGTAGAACACATACCGGAATACTATATTACTGACCTTGTTAATTTGCATAGTTTTTAAAAATTTATGAATCGGCTTAGTAGCAAAACAATCCGATTTCTGCTCGGAGGTTGCGTGATCTACGCTAATAATATACTTGAATGTACATGGATCATCAATGGCTACCCCAACCCCTTTTCGCCTGATTAGTCAATCTATCTACCGCCCATTGATACAAACTGACTAGACCCTCATGCCCCCAGGTCCATCTGACTATTCCATGTGTTGTCACTTTAAATTCGTGAACACCATACCAAGTTTTGTTTCAGCAAACCTTCACCAGTCGTGCTTTTGGTAAACATGTTGTATGGATATGCACCGTCCATATCCATACAACATGTTCCTTTTCTAATGGGTATGAATTTCAATTGGTGCATTGGTTATTTAAGGAGTCCAATTTGGTCAGTGGCTTAGGTAGCATACCATTCCTCTCCTCAGTGGTGACCAGTTACACTATAACTTGTGACATTTTAAACGCAGTAGTACAAACTGATTTATTCCACCTTGTAAACAATTTGTGCCACTTTCATGACTGTTTTCTTTCCAGCTTTTCTCTCCTCATTAAAAATATTATATTTGGTAACAAGGCATTGTATTAACTAGCCGACCTGGGCAAGATAAATCTTGCAGATTCTTTGTAGGAAGCCCAACATCTAGATCTAGGCAACATTAAAAGTAGCATTTGGTTTCGATGCAATCACTAATATAACTTAGGCTTCGCAGAAACACACAAATGTGATTACGATGATTTTCGACCACCAATGTGTAAAGAGAGGTCAAGGACGGAATTCCCGATCATGCTTTTTGACTCTGCTCCACGAAAAGGCGGCTCATAAAAAACTAATATAAATAACATGTGTCCACGTAACTCTTCGGCAATAATTGATGCAGTACACCAAATTTCCTCATTTTTGATGGCGTAGACGCGAATTTTTATCTGCTTACATGTTCACCCTCTAGCTCAATTATTAATATAATATGAAAGTTATTAATTTGAAGTATGATAAATAGCAAATATTGTCTTTCTTCCCCAGTTCCTTTTTCAGTCAAGCTTGAAGACATCACACATTTCAGTATGGCAGACTGGGAACGAGATCCAGATGCTCCATTGCATTTTAACTCTATTGAGTTCCCACCTTTAGCTACGCGAACCAAACATGAAAGTCTAACTGTTTCATCAGGTTCTACCACCACCATGAGGAGGACATCTGGAAAGGTTCAGGCAACAAAACGGTCAATGAGAGATGACGAGGAGGACGATTTACTCAGTGGAGACAACCTGACATTGTCAGGTGCTTCAGGAAGTTCAGAATCTTTGAATTCTTCGTCCCCTACGAAAAAATCCCGTCGACTTGTATACAGAGAACCCCAGCCTGTGTTATTATCCCTTGATTCTGATGCACTTAAGAATTTGTTTGATTCTCCAACTCTTAGTGACTCTCAGAACTCAGACATTGGGTTTGGATCCAGATTAAATCAAGGTTTTGCCTCACCTGTAAATCCAAGTGCAGCATCAAGTTTAGGAAGCTTGACTGATATCATTGAGAAATATAACAGTACAACCCTCGACTCATTTAAAGGGTTTGATGGTCTAAGTCCA
This sequence comes from Onchidella celtica, assembly GCA_963931925.1. Lineage (NCBI taxonomy): Eukaryota > Metazoa > Mollusca > Gastropoda > Systellommatophora > Onchidiidae > Onchidella > Onchidella celtica. Next base: position 61,995,612 of record OZ007568.1, on the reverse strand, counting down.
TTCTCAGACAATGCCCAGTCCAGCCCATGTTTGCAGTCACCAGCGTCTGTACACATGGAGAGCCCAGGAACTCCAAAGGACTTTCCATCACTAGTGGCCCCCAATCTCAGTTTAAGTCCCAGACAGTTTCCAGCAATTTTGACCTCACCAGGTCAGGTGCCTTTGACGCTGTCGCAGGGAGAACATGCAGAAGAAGATAATGTTAAAATGCAGTCGTATACGAGTGTAGAGACTATAAACAGTACGATATCTTCGGCTGTGAATACCTCAGATGTCCAGTTCAAAGTTGTCACTTCAGAGAGTTGCACTGAATTACAGCGAACAAATATTGTACAAAAGAGCTTGAGCAGTGTGAACATGGCTATGGCATCGCAGACTTCAGCAGCACCTCAGCCATCAAATTTGATGTCATTTGATGATGAAATCAGTTCAGTAATTTCAAAGGCTGATTCAGGAGTGAAGGAAACCTTCACAGTGAAGTCATATCAGGAAAAAGAAGTGAAGATTACATCCCATTCCAACCCTGCCCACCGGACAGAACCTGCAACTTTTGAAGAACAAGTGGGAAATTATGATAGTCAAACAAGCCAAGGAAAAGGCAAAAATAGAAAAAGCCGAAAAGACACTGAGATATCTGAGGATAAAGTCAAGTTTCATCATTCTGATAAGAAAGGTGCTGTGGAAAGTGTCAAGGTTAATCGAGATAAGAAAGACCATGCAAGTGATAGTAGTGGGAGTGACACAAGCACCCCAGAAAGGTGTGGCAGAAATGAAGCCGAGCATGAGTACAGGAAATGTAAAAAGAATCCTGGGCATAAAAAGTTCTACGCACCTGGTGAATTAAAGGTACCTATGTGTTTGTGTTAGTTGCCAGTGTTGAGGAAGTGTATTTAAAAAATGGTGGTTAAATGCTGCTGGGCAATCACAATTGCTAGACATTACAACTTTGCAAAATCAGGTGTCATATAGGTAAATTAAAAGCCTCCTTGATATTGTGCAAGCTGTGTGAATCAACTCCTGAATTATAATTCACTTCATGAATTGTAATGATAACTAGTGAGATGAAAAAAATCACCTAGTGGTCACTGTGTCTGCAAAGATTATGGGGAATGGAGTTAAAGCATGGATATGCTGGCATGATAACGGCCACTTTGCGCCTTTCGTGTTTTTTTGGGGGGTTATGGGGAATGCAGAAAAGGTGGAAGGATAATACTTTTATGTAGTTGTCTCATAAGTAAGTCCAAGTATTACCTTATTTTAATATGAAGCATGAAATATTGAGGCAAGCTATGAAATGAGACACTGGCACTGTTTGTAATGCTTAACCTGTCAAGCAGCGTCGACGCATTAATTTTTCACTTCAAATTCTGGGTTCAGAAATGAAATGAGTAGCACTGTTGATTATGTTACTGCAAAATTAGATTGTTGGAATAATGAAATTGAAATGTTAGTTTTACTTTGATCTTGGAACCTTTTTTTTGACAGGTGACTGACCTCCCACCAGAAATACAGAATGAGGACAGTTTAACATGTCTTACTTGCTTATCACAACTGGTCATCCAGATATCTGTCAATTCTACAAGTGCAGCTCGAGGTCCTGATGATGTCTATAGTGATTACATTGGTACCAGCAAGAAGAGGAATGGCTCAGGCTTTATAGCATCTGTTGATGAAGATATTCGAAAATTCAGATGTAGGATAGAAGACTGTCCCTACGGAAAGCCTGCAGAGACATTAGACTCTTCATTGGAGGACAGTTTGAATGTCACACCAACAACTCCAACTTTGGACAGAACTCTGAGCAACATCAGTACAGCCAGCAGTTCAAGCAGTTCTAGTGTTGGCAGTCAAAGACATAGTTTCTACAGTGGTGTCAACATCCATACCAACAGGCATATCATTTATGACATGTCTGAAGCACAAAATGCATACGTCAAGTTTTTCTACAACACGCCAGATGGGGTGGGTGTGATCAACGGGCATGTAGCTGCCATTGTGGGGGTCAACACTAATCAGGATCATGTCATCCTACATGTCATGTCCCATGACAAAGCCTTATTCAACATAATTGGTCTACACATGAAAAATGCCAAATCTAGCTATAAACAGATGGTGGAGAGCACTGGAAAAATGCATGAAGTTCATGGTCATAAATACAAGCATAGCTGGGTGGCCATAATTTCTCATCCTCATGGCATGTCAAAAGCCACCACTGTTGGTCGGGTTCGTAGAGAAACTGTGGATGGCTTGAAAATTGTCAAATATTATGATGCTCCAACATGCCCTGGAAGTTCTGGTGGCCTTGTGATTACGCCATCTTTGCTGAAGCTGCAGTGGCCAGGTGCAGTTCACAGTGGCACTGATGGTGAGTCTGGCTACAACGTCACCTTTGACTCGAGAGTTCAAGACCTCGATTACAAGGTCATGGGTAAAATCCATAAATCGCTGATGCATCGTAAGAAGTCGTCATTTAATAAATCATTCAGCTTATGAAAATCATTTCCTTTCTTTAAGGAGTATGAATGCAAACTTTACTAAATGACAGATGTTTTGAGTCCCAACCTTATTGCAGGTCAATTCCACTGGAGAATAGAAAGCTTTAAACTTAAAACCAGGGCTCTTGCTGTTTTTCCCTATTTTTTCCACTGAAGAGTATTGTTGGGTGTGATTTCACTCTTCATATGGTATAAAATCGTCAAGGATTTGGAATTGCTCAGTCTAAATTTTGTTCAATATTTACAACATACAGGAAAGGGTATTGTGTCTTGAAATAGATTTGCTATGCATCAGATTTGTAATCCAGATATATACTCTTCTTCATTTTGATTAAGATAACTGCTCTATTTTTGTCATCCATGATCTGTTCATGGATGTAACAATGACTCACAATAACTTAGTAGGTTGCTTCTTCTTGTAATTATAATTAATGGTATTGCGCGTAACTGTAACTTTTCAATATGAATTGACTGTAATTTTTTTTTTTGTGCAGGTAGAAAATTACAGTTTCTGATTTGTGTCCATGTGTTACACTGTCAAATGATTGTAGCTAATCCAGACATTGAGAGTATTTATTTTATAATTTAATCTCATGTGTACTTTCGCCTCAGTCATATGTATATAATTATCAGCAAATGTATAAAGTAGCATTTTTGACACTGACACTGAGTAAAATTAAGATTGTCATATTTTATTCAATAGTCCAATGTAAACAGTGCAATTTCTCCTTATATAACATGATGTATTTAACCAGAGCACTGTCTACATTAATAACTGTATAACAGTTAACACAGTGTCTTTTCATGACAATAAAAGTATCTGTCCATCCAGCATGGTAGATAAATGTGTATAATGTACATGATGTAAATTTATTTGCAGCCTCAGATGTGTTCAAGTAGATGGATATGAGGCTAGTTGTTTACATTGGTATTATGTAATCTTTTTATGCACATATAATTGTCATGACCCATGTCAGTCTCTAATATTCTCTTCATTTTTGTTTGAGTTAAATTGTACATTATGCCTTTAGAAGATCATGCAAGGCCCAGATACGCTGCTGAATTTACAGTATTTTGAAAGACGCAATTAATGTCCAGAAATGCATTTTGAGGCAGTTGCCCGTACAGTCAAAGTCAGTTAGTGGGTTGATCTGTTATCTTGTTAATGCCAAATCTTCAATACTTAATTTCTTTGTCTTTACGGAAAGACAGAGAACCTGTTTGTTGGAAACAAGTATGTAATGAAATATTAACATTGTCTTGTGAGAAGCTGGGATTAATTTAATGAATGTTTCGTAGTCCGAGTTTAAAATTTTATCAGGTTCCTCACAATTGTTCCATGTTGAGATACATGATATATACTTCCATTACACATTCAGAATAGCTATATTGTTTTGGTCTTCACCAAAACATTTGGGCTGTTACTACTTAGTTTATTACATAACTGTCTAACATAAGTGCTCATGCTGAAATTCCAGTGTGTATTGTGATACTGTATTGTTTTGAGCTTGAATCAGAGTGAGAGAGTTCAGGCATATTCCCTGGGAACACCATATTAAATTATAAGCAATTGCTATGGGTCACTTCCATGTTTACTCATTTAGTGCATGGAAAATTGGAACTGTTAACCCTTCCAACGTTGAGATCATCTGCAACGATCTATCCATGTAAGTTAACCCTGTTACATCCATTAACCAATTTTATTGGTCAATAATGGTGGTTCATATTTATATAATTTACAATCCTCATCCAATTTCCTTTCCAAAAATGTATAGTTATTGTGGTCTGAAACTTTATTCCAAAGAGTTACAGCCATTTTACTAAACCACCATAATTCTTTAAAAAGCTCCTCAGCACTGGGGATATGTGTATGTAGCAGTACTTATAGGGTTAAATGGAGCATACTTATGCAGAGGATTATATTATGGTTTTCTTATTTCTTGTGCTTAAACTTTTGCAAGATTTTCTGGATTGTTTCATTTTCACTGTCATAATCTTATGTCAAACCCTCTGTCGATTCATTCATTACATGTCACGGCAATACACAGAGTAAATACAAGATGCTTGATTACACAGACAATTGCAGTAGCGTCTCCATGTATTAACTGTGCCAGATTATCTTGACATAGTTACATCATTGCCTTGTGTACATGTATGTAATTGTTTTGACCTTCATTAAACACAAATTTTGAGTAAACTTGTCGAATTCGCCCCACAGATATATGCAATCACATTTTGATCCAGCAAGGTCTCCGAATACTTGACATTTGGCTGAAATGCCATTGTATTTAAAGCAGCATCAACTAGTCAGGTTACATGGTAAACATTCATTATATAAAATTTTTGAATCTGATTATGACGACAAATGTTGACAGTCAAATGTTGATGTGTTCTTGGTGTTATGTTTATTAATTATTACGTCTCATAGGTACCTGGAAGTAGTGTTTACAAGAAATTTGCTTATGCACTAGAGGAGAGGTTAAATTTTGTTGTTTATGATTTGATCAATACCTGTTTTAACCTTCAGTAAGAGGTAACCACCGATAGGACTCACAGGCTATCAAGGGAAGTAAAAGGGAAAAGTGTGATGAAATAGTGTGTCAAGAGTTGTCCATCCTTAGTATTATTCTGAAAACAAAGGTATAGACCCTCCAGCTGTTAATGCTCTTGATGAAAATGATTTGAATTTTAAAAACAAAATCTGCTTTTTTTTTTCATCCTTGGTTTAAAAAGTTTTGACTCTTAAATAATAATAATAATATATTGCATTTATATAGCGCCCAACCCCGTCGATGACAAGCTCTGGGCGCTTTAACAAACTCTTACACACACACACACACACGCATACACAAAAGAAATTCAAAAATATTTACTATTGTTGCTGCCGAAAAACACCTAGCCTAGTTTGTCTGAAAGAAATGGGTCTTCAGATGGCGTTTGAAAGAACCAATGTCATTAATTTCCCTGGTTGTCTTTGGAAGAGTGTTCCAGATGGTAGGGCCAAGAAATGAAAAGGACTTTTCTTCTACAGTGGACAGATTCATTTTAGGTACTTTCAATTTTGTAGTGTCAGATGATGATCTTAGTTGACGAGATGGAACATAGTAATCAGTTAAATCAACTAGGTACGATGGAGCAGTATTATTGACACATTTGTGACAAATGGATGACAATTTGTACATTATTCTTTTCTCGACTGGCAGCCAGTGCAAACTCTGCAGAAGTGGCAGTGCTGAATCTCTTTTCTTTTTCTTCAAAACAAGTCTCGCTGCATTGTTTTGAGCAATTTGGAGTTTTCTAATATTTTTTTGTGAAATTCCAGCCAAAAGGGAGTTGCAATAGTCAAGCTTTGAAAGTACAAAAGAATTTACTAAAACAGCCGCAGTTTCAGTTGAAATAAGATGTCTGATTTTACCAATTTTCCAGATTTCCATGTATAGAATACGAATGAGGTGACTAACCTGAGATGACATAGAAAGATTTGAATCAATGTAAACCCCTAGGTTTTTTACTTTTTTTGAAATTTCTATTGAATTAGTGCCAATTATCATCTCAGTTCTGTCCACTTCTTGCAGAACCCGCTCACGGCCTAATAAAATAACCTCAGTTTTATCCTCATTTAATGCCAGTTTGTTTTGGTTCATCCAGCTTTTAATTTCTGTTATACAGTTTCCAGCCTGCTGCAGAAGGCTGTCAACATCGCATGGCAAGGCAGAACTGTAGAGCTGGGTATCATCAGCATAGAAATGATATTGTAAATTAAATTTCTTTATTTCATGTACAAGTGGAATAGTATAGATAGTAAACAAAATAGGGCCAAGCACTGAGCCTTGTGGTACGCCATACTGAAGCGCATAAGAAAAAGATCTTATTTTGTTGGTTACAACAAATTTCATGGCGATTTGACAGGTAAGATTCGACCCATTTAAGGGCGACCCCTCTGATTCCAAACGATGTTTCTAGCCTTCTGAGCAGGATTTCGTGATCGATGGTGTCGAATGCTGCTGATAGATCCAACAAATTTAGCAGAGTAATATTTCCAGAATCTGCCTTTACTAATATGTCATTCATGATTCTTAATAGTGCAGTTTCAGTACTGTGGTTACTTCTGTAAGCAGATTGAAATGGTTCCAACAGGTCATTATTTCTCAAATGACACATTAGTTGTTGTAATATCACCTTTTCAAGGATTTTTGAAAGAAAAGGAAGGTTTGAGACGGGTCTATAATTTTTCAACATGTTTTGATCAAGAGTCGTTTTTTTCAAAAGTGGTGTTACCCAGGCTGTTTTAAAATAATCAGGGACAGACCCACTTAAAATAGAGTTGTTTATTATTTTTGTAATAGTTGGAACCAGTTCACCAATACAAGATCTAACCAAAAATGTAGGAATAGGATCGAGGTCACAACATTTTGATGGCGATGCACATCATCACATACAATTTTGCAAATCGGTGATTTGGTGGCCTTTCAATTTATGTTCAGTTCAAATCTCATGTCACTGATTCATGCAGACACTGAGGATACGTAAAAAACAAGAACAAATAGATGTAAGTTTTCTTTTTCTAAATATCAGATTTTTATTTTTCTTCCCATTGTTCTTCCCAAGACTGGTTTTCCTCAGATGAAATAGTGTACTTTCCAAGTCTTTGCATGACGAAGTGTCATGCAGTGTTTCTGTCATACAACAGATGGTGCACGGGCTCTTGGCCTCTTTAGGTTGTTCAACTATGTGTAGGGCCAGAATGTCTAGAAAGTCCTTATGTAGTTTCGAATTCTGCTAACTTCAGCTATACGCTACAAAGGGTTTAATATATATTAAAATATGAGAAATCATCGGTTAGGTTAAAGAAAGATGTAGAAATGCTCAAGTTTTGTTACAGATACAAAACATCATATTTTGAGGCACCATGACTAGGTTCTTTAACTGTATCTTATATATATATAATATACATATATTATATATATAAGTAGTAAATCACGTATGTCCTGTGTCACACCTTTAAATAATTTTAATGTACATGTAACTTAGTGGTACATGTAACTTAATGTACTATGTAACCTTAGTGGTGGTAAATTTGTCATAATTGAACAAGTATGCAACTGTTATACCAAAACTTGAATACATTTTCTATCTATTGCATGAAGAAATTTCTTTATTTCTGTACAACAATCAGCTTTAATTATATTTATATTTTAAATTGTTGACACTACGATTTTGTCTAACCGTACAAGGTCTGTGTAGATGACTACAGAAACTATCGACAATAGTTCATGTCTGTTTGCAGCTGCGTTTGATGTCATTGCTACTACATTGTATTTTTGGACAATCTTTTGAAAGTTTAATATCATGTATTCATTGAGTGACACTTTGGAAGAGAAATGTTCTTCCTTTATGCAACAGAATGTGATGAGAGAGAGAGAGAGTAAACATCAGAAGATGTTGAATTGGCCAGTTTGAGTTTGTTTGACTTCGCCTTTCACCATAACTTTCTGCATGATTATTTGCCCTAATAAATTGTTTTTCATTTGACTTGATAACATGTAACAGGTTTGATGATGATTTGATGACATGATCCAGAATGTTAGCACACCGGGCATCCCCATAAGTGCTCTTTTCCCTGCTCCAAGGTCCGTTTTTGAAGGTTTTCCTGCTTATGGTCTCAGTGGCCAGCTGGTTCCATTCTGTACACGTAACAGGTTATGTCACTTAAAGACCACCCATGTAAGACACTGTACATAGACAAAAGTGTAATGTCAGCTCGGATTAAAACTCTTCTGTGTCTGTGGCAAATACAAGTCCACATTTCTGTTCAGAAAATAAAAACTTGAGTGAAGAGCCGAGAGGATATTAAATGGTAATCAACTGAAAAGAGAGAGGCCTATTCCTGAAAAAAAACAACGGCCAGTTTTATGACAGGCCTTCCACTGTAAAATGGTCATTTTGACTTCTGGTTTTTGGCAAAGGACAGTAATGCATCACCAGGTCACAATGCCAGCGAGTTAATGCGCAATAGAAAAATTGCCATTTATTTTATCAAATTGCCCCACGCCCTGGTTTTTTTAAAAGGAGGCGCACATCCGATGTGGACAGCACTATATCCGTAAAACGCACACAATTCGATGACATATAGAACATACACCGGAATACTATATTGCTGACCTTGTTAATTTGCATAGTTTTTAAAAATATGAATCAGCTTAGTAGCAAAACAATCCGACTTCTGCTCGGAGATTGCGTGATCTGTGTTAATAATATACTTGCGTGTACGTCGATCACCAATGGCTACCCCAACCCCTGTTCGCCTGATTAGTCAATCTGAATACCGCCCATTGATACAAACTGACTAGACCCTCATGCCCCCAGGTCCATCTGACTATGCCATGTGTTGTCACTTTAAATCCGTGAACACCATACCAAGTTTTGTTTCAGCAAACCTTCACCAGTCGCGCTTTTTGGTAAAACATGTTGTACGGATAATTATGCACTGTCCATATCCATTCAACATGTTGTACGGATATAACACTTCCTTTTTAAAAATGGGTAGGCTTAGTCCTGGTAGGTTTACTAAGGGGAAACAACTGTCACTTTTACATACGCAACTGCACAGTTCTCGCCCCTGTTACCTGGGAATAAGAAAGAGATACTCATTAATATCTACAATACAATGACAGAACATGTCTAGCGCGCGACAACACACAACTCTTTATGCGACCTTCCACTAAAACAAGCAGATAACTAACCAACCGCCTAATGATTAATCAGCCAACCAACCACCCTGCCAGTCAACTAATCAGTCAACCAACCAAACCACCAACTAATCAATCATCTAGCCAACCAACCAACTCATGATTCAATCAGCCAAATCCACCACCCTCTCAGACAACCAAACAACTGATCAGCCAGCCAGCCAACCCCACCAAGAGACTATCAGCTAAACAATCAGCCAGCCAAACAGCCAACCAACCAGGCAACATTCAGTCTGTGACTACAGCAGTTGCAGACTGCCGGTGCCAGGAATGGCAATACCACTATGACCGTTCGATTGACTCCGATCTAAGGACTAAGGTCCGAATACCTGGCACACACGCAGGCAGCCACGTGAAGAAACATAAAAGTCAGGAAACGACTTCTTGCTCCCTTCCTGCCCCCGCCCCTTCCCCGGCTCCTCCATGCTCAGAATAGCCAGAATAAAAGTAAAAAAAACCCTCTCTATTGCAGAGTAATTGATCGCCTTTGACACATCATCCATTTGGGCATTTCTATCTTTTTTTTCTTTTTTTTACCAAACGCACAATCTTCAACCTCATTTACATACTCGTTCATCCGTTTTACCGCTGCTTTTTCAAAAACGTAGGCCTGTGTAGCTCAAGCCCACGACTGCCACATTGGCTGTTTTTTAGAGGCCATTATTGATGTCATAATGTAAATGTAATACAATGTTCCAAATTGCAAACTTTTCACCTTTTCCATCGTTTCACAAGTTCCAGCCCCAACCTGCCCCGTTATTGTTATTCCCACCATGTTAGCTCAGGTCACAGACATTGCCAGCAAATCTTGTGAGGTTGTAGTGATCACAAGCTGAGCAGTTTTCCACATCCCCAAAACATTTTTCAGTATCTGCCTAGCTGGCAACCCTACGGCTGTCCGATGTATGGAACTGACATAAAGTTCGCACCCAGGGAAGACACCCTGCCTATCAGATCCGCTGGTTACAACATCGAGCCGAGGTAATCCTATCAACCCTACAGGAATTCTGTACAAACCTACGTCGGACTGATGTAGGGGTGCTGGCTGGGTGTAGATTTATTCCCCAGGGGAAACCAGATCTGAGATAAGCTGTGAATATATTATAGTGAAATTTGGTGAAAGACTGTAAAAACCACAGAAAAACTGTGGGATTGCAGCAAGGCTACGGGCAAACTAAAAATTTGGCAAAAAGAAAAAGTTGTACGTAACAAAGCCTCGCGTAAGAAATAATGCCCAAACGATACACTGAGAAATGCAAAATAAAACAGAAGACAGAATTTGTTTTTCTTCTCTTTTAGTTTGCATTTCATTGTCCCGTTTGGGTATTATTTCTTACGGGAGGCTTTGCTACATACAACTTTTTCTTTTTGCCAAATTTTGACAGTGAAATTTGGTGTCGTCTCAAAACGATACATTGAAAGCTGGGTTTTCATATGTACAGAAACGTTAAAAATCCACCAAGAAAGAGGGTTTCCAAGTGTACGAAAAGGGTGTTCCCATACAAATGAAAATATTCTTTTTATTTCACTACTGAAGGTTTTTTGGCGTTCCCGATTCCGGACACATGAAAACCCATCTTATTGTTAATGATCTACCCAGTGAGGCGACCTTTCCTATTTAATTTGTTGGGGTACCACACTACGTCATGTAAATGTACATCATGTAGGCTATGTCATTAGATCAGAGTTCAGTCTTTGCCTTGAGGACCCGTGGAAATTTAATCTCACTAGTTCACGTTGATAATAAAAGATATTAAGTAAGATTTCTCCATCGTTACAGTGTGAATTTTACAACGATCTGAACTACAGTCCGGGGTGTCCTTTCACGGCACGCATTAAAGCAATGATACAAGAGACTGTTTACACGTGGGCCTACATTTTACTTTTTCTCCGGCTAGGTCAGCTTGCCCCTGTCGGAATTTAGAAGATCTTTCTGTGCATGGCTTGTGTAAGCAAGACTGCGATGCTCCATGCTAGTGAAGTGCATGTCATAGGAGGATATAAATTTAATATTACAGAATGTAATCCGAGACACGGGATACCGAGATGAATCAACTCGCCAAATTCTGTCCATCGCACTGTGCTCGTGTCAAAGATGCCAATAGTGGGCATGCGCATCACATCCCATCGTTACGTGCCTTTAAAGAAATTATAGTATTCAGGTTTATAAGGGAATTTTGCATTTCGAAATGAGAATTAATATTATTATGTATTAAAATACACAATTTAAGTGATATAACCCTAATAATTGCCAGACTTACTCAAAATAGCTAAATAATCATTTAAAGTATCGCTGTTCATGTACTGTACAATTTCATCCCCAGGTGCTTGAAAAACGTATCATTCAAGTATACAAATGCAAATCTGTTATTTTATAGAAGGAATTTCAAAGGCATTGTAATAGATCCTTTCATACTACACTCTGTCCTGTCCATGGACGCAAATTGCCCAATGCATGTTTGTTCAGGTTTTGCACAATCTGACGTGGAACAACCTGAAACATACATTTCTGTATCAGATAAGACTTACAGGTGTAGGTGGTGTCTTAGATAGGGAGAAAACTCCGTACACGCAGTTTAGGCATTGTTCCGTTCTACCATCTGTTCAGATCTAAGAGGCAGATTGAAGACGTCTTGTTTTGGCTCCCGTACCAAAAACATCTGGAAGGTTCCCAAAAACTACATTGAATTTGACGTACGTCGACTGGGACACACTTCGTTAGTTGTTCCCGCCCTTTCTTGTATGATGGCATTAAAAAAAATAAATGAGGCTAAGACCTGATATTCCCAATCCTTGAAAGAGACAAACAAAACAATTACATGTATTAAATAAACAAAAACAAAAAAAATGTAATAATAATTTCTCATCTGCCTATAATGTCAAATATTTGGTTCATAACATTTGTGTATCGTCATGCACACAGAATAGACTTGTCATTGTCCACATAATAATCTAGTTTTGCGCATCACATTTTGCAAATCTGTTACATGTATTTTATAGAAGAAATTCAAATAGATTATTTCATACTATAGCCTGCCCTGGGTCGTAAATTGCTCATTAAATGTTTGTTCAGGTTTTACACAATTTAACGTGAAACCACCCGGAACATACATTTCTGTATCAAATTATTATGTAACAAAAGCGTGATCAAATAACGTGAAAATGAATGTTTGGACGACTCTGTGACCCACTTCAAACGATGTGGTGCATTCACAAAATCGTACCAAGTTACGAAACTTTGACCGAGATGTCGAGTTTCTGCAGTTTCGCTGGCCGCCCGTCGCCATAGCGTCCTATTCAAGACCACAAATCGGTCTACAAGTTGCCTCCCTCACCTCCTCCTCCCCACACCTTCCGGATCACAGGCATGAGTCAGGTTGGAGGCTGCAGCCCCCCCCCCCCGCCCCCCTCGCGTTAAATGATACGGAGACTACGGAGATGTGTAACCTCCCTTGCACTTCCGGTGGCCCGCACTTGCCATACATGATGTAGTGTCTACTGTCTACCTGTTCCAGAGGGCAAACTCAGTTCAAACTTCGAGACCCTACATTATGATTCAAATATGAATAATAAAATGATGGGTAATTTCGATTACCTGCAGTTACTGTACTCGCAGAAAGTTCACAGGTTAACTCAATCGTTTGTTGTTACAGGGGTGGGGCCGAGGTGGCGGTACCTGTGGAATTTGGAGGCATTCTACAATTAGAATCACACGTGTCTTAGGCTAAAGCAGGGGTCACCAGACTTTTTTCACAGAGGGCCGGATAACTGACAGACTTACAAGCGCGGGCCGCATAAGCAATCTGTTCAATACTTGCAAGCCTTGCGTAGCTCTAGATATCCCTGGTTTTATCAAACAAAATCAAGTACCATGGCGGGTCGGATGAACTGACGTCGCGGGCCGGATAGTTTGGTGACCCCTGGGCTGAAGCTATATAAAAGATACTCGCCCGCTTGGTAGAAGAGACTGGAGATACATTTTTTTTTTTTTTTTGGCCCCACATTAGAAGTTTGTGTCAAGCCCTCTTGCGACCCACAGATTTTCTGTTTTGTTCTTTTTAAAAGAATATTTTGAAAAATACATGTATTGAAAACTCTAACATTCCGAGATTTCCTCATACTTTTCTCCCTCCAGAATTTTATTTTATTTTTATTATTTTTCAATCGACCCATGGGGTTTGTATAAATTTAAGTAGGCCTGCCATTCAGGACGTGATTGCAGTTCCGTGAGCCTACTTTCACCTGATTAAATTCTTTTTAACCCCAGCATTCCGTTCACGGAGCCCGGCTAAAAATACCTCTCTGACGTCTTTTATCTTTCATTCGTGCTGTTTCAGTTTTCTCGCGGACTTTATCATGCAGAATGCAGCCTTGGCACTGCTGTAATTATCCTTGAGTTTGCATTTTGTAGAAGTATTTGCCAGAGCGATTACCCGCAGAAATGGTCCCTGATTATTTTCCATTTATTATTTGACTACTTTTAGAAACGGATATTCATAAATATTTTTTCCAGTTTAACCCAATGTCTTCACGTTGCTGACAAACCTCATGGAATTGCGTTCACATTAAAAACACATTTTTTTTTGGTGTTTTTGTTGTAACTGTCATAAAATAAGCCTACTTCACGTTGAAATTCCGGGTAGTTGCTCAGAAACACTAGAGCAGTCTCGTTTACTTGCGAGGATCAATATCAATGAATTCGATACTGGCGATGCAATGAATTCACAATGATTGCAATCCGATTCTCAGCCGCGGTTTCAAAAAATGTAGATCAAACCCGCGACTGATTTCAAGGATGGGGGCAACAGCAAGCAAGGGACTCAAGATCGGAGTGTCAGGAGTCGCTGGGTCCTACCACATGACTGGCAACTGTACGGAAACAGAATTACAAGTCTGCAGTTAACTTGCGATGGAAAAATGAAGTTCATCAGGAGTTTTATCACTTTATCTGGCTCTTTCCAAGTGCCATATCTCCCAGCCCAGGACTGACTCCCACGTAGGCTTGACCTCAACTTAACCCCAATCCTAATCGAATTATTTCCAATCCAGACGTGAAAAAATAAATTACTGCAGCCCTTGTGGTCTCGAGAGCCGCCATTCAATAAATATATCATGTAGGCTTGTAAAACGGGAGCAAGAAAACAAGGATTTGATACATATAGTAGGAGGTCTGGAACACTGGGAAAAACATTAATCTTAAGGCCCCCTATTTTTCTGAAAGGAAATATGTTGTGTTTGAGATCTTTTGTTCCTCGGGGGCCTCAACCTAAAGTTGTTGGCCCCCGAGTTCTGTTGTGTTCCTGGTTGTCATAGTGACACATTGGGACTCAACAGCACTCGCTGGTCAAAATAATTATCAGTCAATTGAATTTCTTTATTTTCATGCTAGTAATAATAATAACAAATGAAACAACCAAAAACAAGGCATATTTTATGTATTCTACATGAAGTTGCCCAATGCTGTTTGTATACACATAATTTGCTGGGAATTAACTGGTTCGCTATGGATGGGAGCACGATTTTGTTTATAATGTCTTTCACCTACATGACTATAACTTTCACCTGAGCGTTTACGTGTACCTGGTTTGTCCACCAATTTCCAAGCCTTGTAAGTCTTTGTGCCCCAATTACCGATATATCGGTTCTTCCGCTAGGCACGTTCGTATCAATCACCGATGTATCGGTGCACAAGAATGCCAGGCTATTTTGATTTGGAAAGAAAGAAAATCGACTTTCTATGAATAAATATTGCTGTGGTTAGTCTTCATTCATCTCCATTTTTTTTCTCCTGTATTGGCAAAGGTAGCAAAACTCATGGCACACGAGTTAAACAAGAGAAAAACATGGCAATTTCCATGACTGTGACATTTCAGAACGAAGTCGCTCAGATCTGACACTCTAGTCAGATGGGGTTCCTGGCGAGTCTGGACAATTGCTATCCTTTTTCTAAAAACGTGTCAGTTTGGGTTACCATACATTGGCAGACTTGCCCAAAGTCCAAGTTTGTGATTCACAGACATTCAGTATCCGCATTTGGTCTAATTTTCTATGCTGTTACATATTTTCCCTGAAGAGGGTTAATATGCGAAAAGCTTGATTTGTCTTTCCTCTTCCTTTGCGTTTGAAGATCGTCTCTGTATTTTTCCTTATGGAGGCCTTGCTACATACAACTTTTTCTTTTTGCCACATTTTGACCATGATACTGGGGTCGAATGCTTGCTTCAAATACACACCGTTCTAGGCGTGACAGAATTGGAACTTTCACTTTACTTAGGAACTAACAACTTCCTGTTCAGGAGCGCTTGGAATCAGTCCAACTGGTCCATACTCTATGAAAAAGAAAAGAGCTAAAGAGTTTTCAGACAGTATCGAAGGAACTTTTCGTCGGGATCTTTAGCTCGGGCTAGCATGACACGCCCATGAAAGTAGCTCAGAGCTACGCCTCTGTACCGTCTTGCTATGAACCTATCGATTATGGAGTTTGTATTCATTGACTGATGTTTGATAAACAACCGTGCACACTGACAGGTCTTTGTGAAGCACCTATTGATTATGCTACAGCTACCGCCTTCTCCCCACCCCCACCCCCTTTCTAGTTCTAAGTCCTGGAATACGGGCCCAGCCATAAAGTAGGTAGGCTCAGTAGAGATTGGGGGTGGGGTTGGGGGGGGGGGATGTAGAGTGTTTACCCCGGCGTATGAAAAGTATACATGGGGTGGTCTTTTGGGAGTGGAGGAGGAAGGGTGCCATACAGAGATCGTGCGTAAGATTTTTAATTACGGTAATCGATTAAGAAGTTTGGTTTCATTTACTTCATTTTGTAGGCTATAATATAAAAATCGAATACAGGTTATATATCTAGTGAAACAAGTCAAATTTTTACTAGTCCATGCAAAATGTCACTTTAAGTGTTAAAATATCTCGGCTTATGTCTTGGACATTCACCATTCTAATGGCTGCACTCTCGTAGTCGTACGTTTTTTTTTTTTTTCGGGGGATATGAAAAGCACACATGGGAGAAGTGGGGAGTGGGTAGGCTGGGGGAGTTAAGAAATTGCCAAAATACACATTGCGTACTTTATGGATGGCCCTTGGATGGCCTACAGGGTGGAATTGAAAACTTAAGGAAATCGATACATGTACAGGAGCTGAGAGTTTTTACCTGAAGTCAAGCGGAAAAGATCAAGTATTTGCTGATTTTAATTCTATAATAATTCCCGAAAATATGTATCGTTTAACGATGAACTGATTTTGCCTTGCAAACTGTGCTGAACCTGTTACGGGCCATCGATAAAGTATACAATAAAGTAGAATTTTTTACCCTTCTCCCTAATGTAGGCATGTCATACGCCTGATTCCAACCACCCTGTCCCCCTATAAGAGCGTAAGATCATTAAAATTGGGAATGTCTGTCATTTATAAGGCCTTCGTGATCTAAGTTCAAGTGGCATTTTTAAGTGGGTTACTAGACTGTTTCGCTAGATAAATAGCCTATGTGCAATTTTTGTATAATCCTCGACCTTCTATGCTGAACAACAACAATAAATAAAAGAAAAATTTGTAATTTTTTTTACCATACGTCAAAAGCTTACGTACGCTCAGAAAACTTCACCCCTACCCACACGCGCTCTTCATAGGTTGCGGCACGGTCGGATTTAAATGAAGAAAGACTCTTGGCTATTCTAGCTATGAGGCCCATCCCAATCCCAAATCTTTATGTCTAGAGGAAGATGGAAGTGTTTTAAATCATTTGAGTGAGTAACACCAATGATAATGAGATATGTTTGAAATTCAGCACTTCGTAATTAGTTCTGGAAAAGACATACGCTAGGAACATTACAAAAGATTTGTTCAGAAACTACTGTGGATTGTAACATCATAGGTAAGAAAAGGCAACGCGTGGCACAAAATATCATGCAGACTGGCCCAAGGTGGTCAGCGCCCCCCCCCCACCCCCTAGATTATGAGGCCCTAGCCTTCAGCCTAGCTAGCCTAATGGTAAAGCCAGCGCTGCGGTCACCCCCTCCCCCCCCCCCCCACCCAATCCCTCCCAGCTTATAATTACATGTACTTTATGCATGGCCCCTTACCATTTGACAATGGCCGAAAGGCCGCTGCCCGGGCAAAATTGAAATTAATAGATTAAAATTTATCTATATCATCTTCCCCCCCCCCCCCCCCCCGCCAGAACAAGAAATAATAAAACAAGTAAAGTGAGGTGTAAATGCCAAGGGCAGCGAACCTCCTAAAATAAAGACCTCAAAAAAAAAAAAAAAACCATTTGACAATGGAAAAAAAAAAGTGGGTTTTTTTGGTTTGGGGTGGGGGTGGAGGGGGGGGGGGTGTGGGGGTCGCTGCTTTTGCTAGACACCTACGTCTAGAAAACAGTCAGGGACGTCTCTGTCACTCTGTTGTATTGTAACCATCGTGCACCACCAGTACAGTAGTAGTAAATAGGTGATGGGAATGAAGTGACTGGTAATAACATGCCATGGTGCAAGATAGCTATGGGTTAACGTGTCCACATTGTTTACACTTGCTGGGCTCATTGCAAGAGAGGAGTGCAGTGAATATCGCAAGGGCGGCAACCTCTGCAAGACATTCCTGGCGGTGTCACAGTGACCAGTTTCAACCAAAAGCAAAATAATGAAAAGGGCCCATTTACATGTACATGACGTGGCAAGGGTTGTACCCAATATAGATTTATAACTTTGCATTACCGACAGCACCTCGTAACTAGTTATCACTGACGTATCCTTCGTTATCCTCCCCCCCCCCCCTCCTCATCTTACCATCATCATTATCATCATTCCAATCATCATAATTATCATTATTCTCATCATCATCATCATCATTGTAAGCATCATTATCATCATCGTCATCATCATCATCATGATCATCATTATAAGCATCATTATCACCATCGTCATCATCATCACCATCACCATCATTATCATCATCATCTTCTTCTTTTTCATCGTCATCACCATCTTTATCGTCATGATAATGATGACGTGATCATCAATAGCGTCACGGTAAATGTAATAACGTTGGCGATGGAAAAAAAATTGGAAAAGGGCACCATTGCGAGATGAGCCTCTTTGTATAAGGTGCGGCATTACTATCTGACATTGTCTTCGTTGTCGTGGTCATTATCATCACCATTAATATCATCCTGAACAGTGCCATGGTAACAGTAACACCAAGCAGGGAGACCACTGTATTATCTTTGTGTGTTTAGGTCTTTAGTTTAGGAGGTTCCCTGCCCTTGGCATTTACACCTCACTTTTTTTTGTTTTTTGGTTCTGTGTGTTTTTGTGGTAGGGATTGGTTTGTGGCCGGTTCTATTCAGGCCGCAACCTAGAGGCCCAAATAGACAAAACACCCTACCGTTACTCTATTCAGGCCGCTGGGTGCCTCTAAGTAGCGGCCTGAATAGACACTCCCTTAGTTTTTTAGAATTTTGCCCGGGCAGCGGCCTTGTTCGGCCAGCTCTTCTCGACTGTCAACTGCCAAGGTATCTTTTAACGCGCGCAACGTGCACACCGGCCCTCCTAGTTTTTCGACCTTACCCGAGAAGACTAGGTGCTCTATCATAACTACCAATGGATCAGTGACAGGAATCCCCCCCCCCCCCCCGAAAAAATTCCAACATGACTGCACCGACCGGGGATCGAACCTTCGGCGTGAGCGGCGAGCGCCTTGCCTCTAGTCCAATGTTTCCCCAGTGTGTAGGATCTTTGTTTTAGGGTGGGGCATCACTGTCTGGCCATAATGTCTCCTGCCGTGGTTCTACAGTCCTAGCCATCTTGAGTTTCTTTTGTTAACATTGTCAAAACCCGTGTACTGTATCAGGACTGTAAAGTCTAGCACTTTTGTGCAATTTAGAATCCACGTCGTAATTGTTACATCGTAAGTACGTGTACATGGATCAAGCTCCGAAGGGTTGACATGCAAAAGTTGTTTCCCGTGGCAATTTAAAAACAGTTATTTTATCAAACCATAATAATTTATTGAATTTTTCTTCAGAATGTTAAAATATCCGATCAAAGACAGTAAGGAATTTATTGTCGTACCGCCCGAGTCAGCATCAGTGGTTGAAGCATAGCTTTGGGCTGGGCACTGTTTTGGATAGTGATCAAAGCAGAGCAGGGGAAATAAATACATTGCCAATTTACGAAATCAACACTGAGATATATCAAGCGCACAGAGTGATCTCTCCCTGATGTAGTCACGCTGGGCTCGACTGGAAATGTCAGAGCAGAAAAAAAAAAATGTTAAGTTGATCTCAGCTTCTTTTGTCTATCTCTCTTTGTCTTGTTCATTTTTTATTTTTTTTCTCTGCATCTCTCATTTGAAACGTATGGACGACTGGGAAAGAACAAACACACTACAAAAAATGTGTCATCCTTCCTTTATGCCCAGGACCCAGGAAACAATGATGAAAAAGTGGGAAAAGTCAAACAAAAGAGAAATGCAGCTATTGTCTTACTAAAATAAAGCAGGCACGTGAGGATATTATGTTCAAACACTGCAAGATTCCAAACCAAAACATGAAATCATTTTGATATGTATGCTAATGTGTTTTAGTCCCTGTATAACAGGCTTTGTAAGTGGACGAACATTTTGTAGAAACAATACGTTAGTAACCGTGTCATTCTGCGACAGAAACCTATAAAGAGGCTTAGTTAACGGACTATTTCATAAAAATCTCTGTACATCAGTAACCATGACATTCTGACAGAAACCTATAAAGAGGCTTAATTAATGGGTTACTTCATAGAGATCCCTGTACATCAGTAACCATGACATTGTACGACAGAAACCTATAAAGAGGCTTAGTTAATGGGCTATTTCATAGAGATCCCTGTACATCAGTAACCATGACATTCTGTGACAGAAACCCGCATAAACAGTCTTAGTTAATGGACTAGCATTACATGGAAACACCTGTACGACAGCAACCATGTCATTCTAAGACAGAAACCCTTTTAAACAGGCCTAGTTAATGGACTAGCATTTCATGGAAATACACCAGGAACCATGGCATTCTATGGCAGAAGCCCGTAGGAGCATTTTCTGAGTATTCTGCTTTGTGCTTTGTGTACAAATTACAACTTTATTCAGGCTTGGGTTTACTTTACAGTGCCAGAAGAATCGAAGAATGCCAATTATTGACCGCATTTATTTTCTTTCATTCGGTGGTTTCTTTTCTTTTGCCCGTGTAGCTGCATTGTTTGTGCCAGCCAAGGGTGGCAAGTGTGATACCTTGGTATCGATATTCAACAGATTCCGGACATCGATTAAGTTTATTATGCAAAGTATTCAGGCATACAAGAGTGGACATTCAAGCTGGTCAAAAGTAAATAATTTATATCAAATTTTCTATCACGTAGAAATGGCATCAATTATATATTTCACTGATTTTCGGGACTTTTTTTTTTCTTTAAATTATTTTGGATATTGATTTGTTCCATTGGGCGGCAGTTTAATTTTAGGTTTCCAGAAAATTGTATGGTTAGTTCCATGTAGAATCTTGGGGAAAATATAGTTTATTACCAGCATCACCAGGCACGTATGTAGTTAATTTTCTATTTACACACTATAGTTTGAGGGCGCTGCATTATGGTCCAATTTCTGACGTCATACGCCTACACGGTGTATCAGATGCTGTGCCTCCCTCCGTTTCTTTGAACAAAGTAATTAACTGTTCCATCTAAAAACCGGCAACATTTTGTTCCGTAAGATAAACAGACATTATGGTACACCTATGAAGTGTATACATTTCCAATGCCAAAAACGTGTTTTGTTTTTTTAACTTTAATTGACTACACAAAAGAAAAACAGATACAAAACCACGTAAACTATCTGAAGTTTTATCTTTTGTCCGACCTGCAGAGAAGCAAGGACAAAAGAGGAAATTTTTTTTTTGTCCTCTGAAGAATAAGATTTCATCAGATTTTTCCTCATTCACTGGACTAGACAATGTATTTTTGTAATGTCCATAAGTGTAACCTACAATGTGGAGATGACTGCCCAAAGTATCCATCATCTGTGGGTGGAGTGGCTTCACCTTAGACGCATGTCATCAGGTCATTTGCTGTGGAGGCATAAGAGAATATTTGACACAATCGAAGTTGCTCACTGACGAAGGGCTTGCCACAGTATCGTCTTTTGACCCTTTCAGGGTTAGGACCCTCTAAAAACTGTGAGAGTTAACATTTGACATTTCTGCAGCAAATGGCAGCTACAGGTTATGACTAATTCCCGACAGGCCCAAGCGCCCGTGCTGAGGGTATCATGCGCATTGCGGCCATATTGTATCCTCGTTATATTTAGCCAGCATTGTTTTGTTAAGCTGCGCGCAATTAAGGCTCTCTGTGATCGCATATTGTAGGGTTGGGTAAACAATGAAACTAAGAACACAGGTTTTTGTTGGAGGACTGCCTCGTGTAGTGTTTGTTTGGCCAAAGAACAGATAAAAAAGTAATGTAAAAAAAGAAAAAGGGCGTGGTCGCGATGTGGGTTACATGGGGATATTTCGACTGACACTCTTTCGAGGTCCGCTCCCACAATCGACGAACACACAAAAATAAATACTTGCACTCTAAAAACTAAATAAATCAATTGCTTTCAATTTTAGCAGAACTGTAGGGCAGTTTAATTACAGGAATTAATGTAACAAATATAATTATAAATATAAATATCAATTCAAAGGCAACTGAATCTAACTAATGGAACTACAGCTTTTATAAAGACTAACGTATTCAATCTAACTACTTGCAGGTCATATGAGTTATATGGCAAAAAGAATCCGCGCACGTGGCGACGGATCTAACAGTTTAAATTCTATTAATTCAATGAGACATGTTAGGATATGGACATTTCCTCTAGACACGCCATGGAGAATGCTTGTACAACCATGCGTTGTCTGGCGGTAGCTCTGAAACTGTCTTCAAAAGTAAGTAGAACGGTTCACTTTCATCATTACAAATTAGTATGGACTCTCACCATGCGGCCCTCACTAGGAGTGAGAGCGCTGGATGTAAACGCTGTGGGTTTATATCAAACCAAGTAGCTTAGGCTCTGGAGCTTTAAATCAGGCTCCTCACAATGGACTGCTCAACTGCGTCTCTATGTCTCTCATCTGGCTGAGGACTATCGCCGACCACCTCGTAAATGGATTGTCTACATGTGGCCCAGAACTAAGTTCTGTATGCCCTTAAATACTGGACTGCATCTGCAGCTTACCGTCTAATTCCTGGATTGTGATTGGTGCAACCACTTCTAGCTCAGCTGCCGAACTGAGTTATTTTAAGTAACAGCCCTACGCAACGACCTTGGGTCGACATCAAAGGTCGAATCACCCGAGACAATAAAATGTAATTTTATAGCAATAAATTCTTAACATGTTCAAAACCCCGAGCTTTTACTCTGGATCACGGTATTTTCTGTACGTCAACAGACGTCTCAATAACATTTAATTCCTACTCACCCCTTCCCTCTTTACTAAACCTAGTTCAAAACACGAGATATAAAAAGTGCTCAGTCATGCACACCTACGCTGTCCGTCTATCCTTCCCCACATCTTCTGTCTATCTATTATAAAAAAAAACTGTTCAAAACAAATTGTTTACGAGACCAAGTTATGCTGGCTCGCACAATAATTACGTTTGTAAAAATTACTCACTGCTCTCTCACAAAAATTTAGTCAGTGGAAACATTTATGAATTAAATCTGTTCTTGACAGGCGTGGCGGCGCGTGATAGTGAGAAAGAACCTGTTGGGGATTTCCTAGTGTGAAACTCAACTTCATTAACACAAGAAACTAAGGCAAGCGGCACACAGGTCCATAGTTCATCGTTCAAGTTCAACGATGAAACATGCCTTGGCGAAAAAGCTGTTGTTAGGGGAGCATGGCAGTTTACATTTTTAAGCCATTGCTGAACAGTGAACAATTCAGTATTTTCTCTATTTGGCTTTGCAATACGCGTCCCTAACAATAAATGAAAAGAGTGACTCAGTGAGTGTCTGAGATCTGTCAGTCCACAACAGGGTTAAAATGGTAATTATTGTCTGAGGCCAGGGTGAGCAGAACGATATTCATGGGTCGTGACGAGAGTGCGGTCAGAACTCCGAAGAATGCTACACTACAGGGTAGGAAGCCGCATGGAGATTGTACCTTCTTGCTTTCAGTTTCAGTTCGTGACGTTTTTTTGTTTTTTTTTGCAGCTCATCTGATACCGTGATTTCCCCGTCTCAGCTATAAAGAGGAGCATCAAAAAAAAGTTTCCTTTTTCTGTTTTAAAAGTCTTAATTCCTTGTACATTAGAAGGTAAAAGCTCGAAATCGTCCCCTTAGGCTGATAGGAATCTATCTCCACTTGTTGGCTGAACTGAGTTACACACTACACGCTACTTCTACGGGCCTTCTCCAATGTGTGTCAAAGTATCAAGCAGGTTCGGCGTACATGTTGTAAGTTTTACTGAAATGAAAAAAAAAATTCTTTGCTCTAAAAGCCATGAGCATATGAAACTTCAATCCTCCATTTCTCTAAAGTTGATGGAAGAGAGTTACAACCTTGTCATTCTAAGGGGCCGAATGATTAACTTGACACTACCTGTGGAGACCCTATACCATTTTACATTCAGCTCCAGTAACATTCTCTTGTAATGGTAGGCCTGCGTGCCCGTGGTCTGAACATCTCAGGTGGTTTTTTTGCATCTACTTTGTAGAGCTAGCAACACCAAAAAGATTTCCTTCTTCTGTTTTAGATTCTGACATGTTTGAAATCTGTGTCTCTCGCTCCTTTGCTCTGGTTTTCTACCAGCTCCTTCCCCATTCTCTCTCTCTCCCTCTATCTCACCGTCTCTGTCTCTCTTTCTCTCCCTGTCCATGTCTGTCTGCCTGTCTGTCTCTTCTACCTTTAACTTATTATTCTCTCTCTCCCTCGCCTCTTAATTCTTTTTTCTCTCTACTTCGGCAAGCCTCCCCCCTCCCCCCACTTATCTTGTGTTTTTCGCCCTCCTTTGCTGCCCCCCCCCACACACACATAAAGTCCAGCCCCAGGGTAGCACTCTGCCCCCCCTCCCCCCCCCCCCCAGCCAACTTTGACAAACCACTTACTAAACAGTCTTCAACCACTTAATAAAAACTGCACACACGCACGCATTACTCAACATTCTCAACCATAAAAACATCTGTCCCGCCCACCCTCCTCTCAGTAATATAAACAGAATTCCATCTTCTCTGGCACAGAATTCCCACTTTATCCAGTCCATGCACTCAAACACACCCGCGCACACAATTCCACCAACAAAACTTTCACGCGTTTCTTGGGGCGGAAAAAAAAAAAAACACCCCAAAAACTCGGTCGATGGTTGACGCCCACCTGGCAGGTAAAAATGAGGTGAGTAGTTTATGAGTAGCTGTTCTTTCATTCTTGACTACAGCAAACAAAAGACTTGTTGATCAAAGAGACGTGGGAATGTTTACTGTCTGTATTTATTACCTCTTTCTTCCGGTGCTGGTGGTCGTCATACTTTTTTACTTTCTTTTTTCCTCATGGAAAAACAAAACTAAGAGGAAAAAAAAAACGTAGCCATTTCTTACGCGGGTTTGGAAATGCAATTTCTTCTCATTCTGCTCTTTTCTGTCCCTACACAAATGTTTAATGACAAACAGAATAGCCCAGCTATGCCTGGGATTACAAACATAATTATGTTTTCCCCGGCAACCTGATTCACATTAAACCATTTAATACAATTAAACGTGGAACATTTTTAACATTTGCACAGACAGACACACACAAAATCTGGACATCTGTTATATATTTCAGTAACTTGCAACCTTTGGCATGACTAACTGACCAAACTATACACTCTTCAGGCCTTAAATTTGGCAGGAAGGTGGCAATTGGGATAAGGAAGATGATGGCTATAATTAAAAGTTGTCTACTTCAAGCATGTATTAAAAAAAAATAGCAATGTTTATTGCTATGTAACATCTGTATATTTGCATGGTTGTTTCGTAATACAAATTATAGTACCGTGCATGTCATAAAAAGTAACCGTATCAAGCGTTCAGTTTGGTGCGTAATGTTGTGGAGCGCATGAGCTCTGAAGCAAGACTGTAGTTTATTACTTTTATTATACTAGAGAGAGAGGGAGGGGGTGAATCACATGATTGTTTATTCTGGGCAATGCCCGGTAGCTCATCTAGTTCTTAATATTACTGTTATCATCCGTTTCGTTGCATTGCTCTTAGCCATTAAAAATCATGATTGTGTGCCTCACACTTTTAAAAAAAATGTTCCAAAAAATGTATTTCCAAGTTCTCAAATAAATAATAGATAAACCTTGAAGTGCAGAATATGAGGAATGAGCAGTAAAGTGAGTGGCAAGCCTATTGATGCAACTTCCGGTGCCCTATAGGACTTGTAATGAAAGCGAGGGCAACATGTGGAACTTAAATTTGAGAGATACAATTTACCAATAAATATTTGTTTCCACAGATGATACTTACGCAACATAATAATACTGTCTTTCGCAATGGTATTTAACGTACAAACTAAATGGCATTACATGTATGTTTCCTGGCATGAGTGATTTATTATGTTGCTGACTTTAAACATCGGCACAACTGCGATTTAACTACCTGAGTATTTTACAGGGTCGATTCGTTCTTTTGTGCGTAATGGATCTATTCAGGCAAGATGGGCGTTTTCTCATGAAATTCATTTTCCCCAGATGTATCTGACGTTTATCGGAAGTTCACCTGACATATGACAATTTATAGACGGAATCTGTTGCTTCCTGGTAAATTATGCCTTGTATCCGCACAAGTTAGAAAGGGATGAAAAACAATTGTCTGAGATAAAGCTGATGTTAGATACAGCCATTTTTGAGCAAGGGGCTTGGAACAACTTACAATTGTCTTACGTTGAAGGTCGAATTACGAAAGCCCCAAACATCAAAACCGTTCACAAAGAGATTGAAAAATTAGTTACGACGTTCAAGAGTACATTAAAACAAGAAGAAAGGAACGGCTTTCAGGTCACCTTTATTAAAAGGATGTATGGGGAGGGGGGGGGGTAATCACACAAAGTCCAGTCAAACACAGTCAGTGACTGCCAGCAAAATCAACACCAAAGACATAATGGCAGAGGCTGACTGTATCTGACCGGGCTGCGTAATTTTTTTTTCCGTACGAGCTTTAGCAAATTCAGGAGCGGGGCAGCAACACACCCCCAAACACAGGTCATCGGTTAAGGGATTTCTCGTCCTATCTAACGCTGCCATGGATGCTGCAATCTCTGGACGGTGCCTGATATGACTCTGAACGCCACCAAAAATGCCTGGGATGTGTTGGAGCTGTCCTGTGTTTGCGTGTGTGTTGCTGCCCCGCTCCTGAATTTGCTAAATCTCGTACGGAAAAAAAAATCATGCGACAGGGCTTAGCATGATGGGGTCTTCCTGGATTTACTGAGAAAATATAGGCAAAAAGTATGTGCACTTCTTGTCTGCCAGCAGCTGATTGTGTCTGATACAGCTTAGTATGATTCCCACCTTACTGCAGCCAATCCAGTTTAAACTTAAGCTACGGTTGTTTCCTGCTCATTGACCCTGAGTGGAATTATGTTTAACCCGATTACAACACTATTAAAGGAAACAATGTTCTCAGTACATCAGTTACCACGATCTCAACAACAAAAGTAACGGTATTAAGGACAGCAAGACCAATTTGCTATCTAACTGACACACTGGCAAACATTTTTCCGAGGAGCACAATAAAAACCGGGGTTCTTCCCAAAAATATAAAATGAGGCTGTTGTTATTTGTACGCACGCACCCCCAGCGTTTTGCTTTAGGGGCGTGTATGTATATGTACCCATCCCTAACCGCGCCCTTATCCTCAAACCTAAATCTTATCGAATCCGTAACCATCCAACTTACCCTTTCACCCCCCCCCGCCCATAAAAAAAAGGAAAACAAAAACGAAAATCCGAAAGAATAATTAATTACGGCTGTTGTTAGGAGTATTTCGGGAGGAGCTCTCTAGCTCTGGAGTCACAAAAGGCTTTAAAATATGTACCCCTAGAGCAAAGAACTTTGGGGGTGTACATACTTGTAACAACATTCGCAAAATCATGACGGTAGAAGCTATGTTGCAGTTCTCTTGATTACAGCGTCACAGACACAAGCCCATAACATGATGGCTGTAAATTTCTAGTACCGTCGTGAAAGTAGAATCAAAAGGCATAGCGTGTCAAAGTTATGATAACTGGCAGAGACATTTACTCGCATCATACTGACAGTGTATGACAGAAATGCGTGAATACTGTGGTCTTAAAATGTCTCTCTTCTGACCTACTAGCACATTAAGCCCCGGGATTCCCACTGGTATCCGGGCTTGGCAAATCTACAATAATAATTGTTTCCACAGTATCGAAGCAAGAATAACTCCAGGTGGCTTGCTGGAAGATAACATAGGATCTTGTCTTGTAGGACGTTTCTTTGACTGCTGATGCTTATTTACAATATCATGCCCATCCATCCATCCATCCATCCGTTCTTCCATCCATCCATCCATCCATCCGTACGTCCATCCATCCATCCATCCATCCATCCCTCCATCCATCCATGTCGGGATTTCGAAACACCTCACCTGGAATGTTATCCAAACACCTTTCTGCTTCCGCCTCCGTGTTAAAGACTTGCAACTGCCAGTCTGTCTTCGATCCTTCAGGTTGATAGGTCAGGGATCGAGCCATTCGAATCAAAGTCAAAGCAAGGTAACATATAAGATATATATGCATTGGAGTAGCTAACAATTCAAAATCTGAAAATAGCAGAAGGAACAACAACAACAACTGTAATAACGGAAAACACCACCACCAACAACCAACAATTAGGTTCTTCGATATATTTTGAAAATGGCTCGTTCATATAGATGCACCTGAGGAACACACCCACACACACACACCAACGCATGCACGGACGCGCGCGCGCACGCACACACACACACACGCGGTGATCATAATGTCAAGGGTCGAGGACTCGAAAATCCTTTAGTTCAACCAGAGAGTACGTAATTATAGAAAGATCTCACTTCCGCCAAATCGCGAAACTAATTCGCTGAGGTAAACAAGAAATTGAAGAATTGAAATAGAAGTTGTTTCGAGTTTTGGGGTTTCAGGGCGCATTGGCACAATCACGCCGCACTGCGCTTTTCACAGCTTTTTTTAGGTACGCTGTTTACGTTTGTTTTCCAAAGTTCATCAATTTGAATTTCACAAACAGAATTTAATGGTTCCCTATAAACTTCATTTTTAGCACTTTCCGGGATTAGTTTATTCATATACTTGACGACAAACCGCAGTGGGAGTGTAAAACAAGACTAACTATGCTTGTATTCTCCTGTTAGCGCGCACATCTCGCTGAGCATAGTGCAACACCAGTAGAGAAAAGGCCGGCGCTGTGCTGTGCAAGAGTCTAAAAGTTCCAACGATTATAACGTAAAGAAGACACCCAGAACGGTTGGTGTTTAAGGCGGAGAATTCCCCCTAGCAATAAGAGGCAACCGGAAATACAGTGAACACTGCAAGTGACACGTGAAAGTCAGAGAGTTCCAATGCCCAACCTGGGGTGAAGTTACCTAGATCTATTCAGGTTTAACTTCGAGACGCCGACATCTTGAGGACCAAAAAGTACACCTCTGCACGTACAAGTCAAGGTTATTTACGGCGACCGAGAATGTCCACCCCCCCCCCCCACCCCATTTTTTCCATCCCACCTTACGTATGTGTTTGTTTTTCATCGAAACGATGGAG
Organism: Onchidella celtica; assembly: GCA_963931925.1. Lineage (NCBI taxonomy): Eukaryota > Metazoa > Mollusca > Gastropoda > Systellommatophora > Onchidiidae > Onchidella > Onchidella celtica. The sequence goes on along the minus strand of OZ007568.1, from coordinate 61,966,537 downwards.
GAGCAAAAGTGATAGTGCCTGCAGACGATGTGACATTTACAACTTCGAGATCTTTCGGAGAGTGAGCTCAGATTGTGCCAGACACGTTTAGACGAGTTATGCTTAAACGATCATGTCGGTTAAATGAAGATATTCTTTCAAACAATAAATGAAATTAGTGGAACAATGGAGTTGTCGCCAAAGAAACCGAAGAGGAAAATGAGGAAAGCTAAAGAAATATAATTTCTCATTTCGAATTTTCATTGGAAATGCTAGCAAGTGAAATCTGTTTTAACTTATACAGATTCCTTTGTGTAATTTGAATTCAGTGCTTGGTGAGGAAATCTAGATTACGCACGAGAAGTGCCAGTGCTTAAGTGCTGTTCGGGTAATCAGGAATTAAGTGATAATAATATTTTCATCTTGTCCATAAAGAAGTGTAATTAATCCTCGCCCCCTGCCTCCCTCGAGCACCTCCTTTCAATGACTTGTTTGTTTGTTTGTAGCTCAGGGCCCAAAACTCCATGGCTCCACCCACTACTGAATTATCTCCTCCTTGATGCATCCCAGTTACGCCAGAAACCCGAACTCTGCACAGTTCCAATGTGGTCACCACTAAGGGGGAATAACTCACATCTTTGATATTTCACGGATAACAATTAATACGTGCACAAAAAGAGAGAGAGAGAGAGAGAGAGAGAGAGAGAAAGACAGAAAGAGAGAAAGGAAGAGTAAAAAAGAAAAAGAGAAAGCATGGGGGAAAGAGAGTTGGAGAGAGAGAGAGTGAGAGAAAAAGCGAGAGAGATAGAGACAGTGAGAGAGAAAGAGAGAGAGATAGAGAGCGAGAGATAGATAGATAGAGAGAGAGAGAGAGAGAGAGATAGAGAAAGAGAGAGAGAGAGAGAGAGAGAGAGCAAACGTGGGTATGTAAGTGATGGGTGTCAGGTAAACTACACATCAGTTTGTTCTGGCAGAAATGTCATGTACAAAATATTGACATTTACTTTACGTTAAACGAATTTATGTCTTTTCAAAGCTTGACTGTATGATTCTTCTATACATTTTGAATTGGTCGTCAGGCCTACAATAAACTTAAACTTGAAACTTGAAATTGAAATGTCCTTTATGCAGTGGTAATCTTTCTTCCAAATTGCTTGGATGGGTGGATGGATAGACAGATGGATTGATGGGAAGTTGAATGAATGAATGAAAGCATAGGTGGCTGGACGGGTGGATGAATGGTTAGGTGGATGGACGATGAACAAATGAAAGGATGGATAGATGGATAGATGGCTATATTTTATAGGTATGTGCACATGAACGACTGGCTAGATGTATGGCCGATAAACAAAATAATGTAGAGATGGATAGACAGGAAGATGGATGTATAATCAATATACATATATACGGGCGGATGGACGATGGTCAATGAACATTCATAGGTGGATAGACAGTAGGTCGGACGGATGAATATACATATGGATGGGTAGATGGATGGATGGATGAATGGAAGGATGGAACCACGACTGGATGGATGCAAGCAAATACCATTCCTGCCTACCACAGATACCCATAAAGTCACGAGAAATGATCCCCAGTGGAAGATAAAAGACCAAGTGCATACTTGTCAGATCTCAACCGATGAGTAAACATTACTAGCGTACCAGTGCATTACGCTCACCTTTCCACGCACATTCGTGTAGGTCCGTGTGCAGAATGAGCAATTTCATACTGATTATGCAGTGCATTGTTAGCCATCCCTCATACTCATAGGAAGTAATTCACAGTTTTCATAATTGGAACAAAATCTCGTGTATTCGCTAAAAGTTAGTTTGAAAACCCCATCAGTTGCTCGTAAACCTCGATTGTTGTTGTTGTTTTTACTATCTTCAATCTCTCTCTCTCCTCTCCCCTCCCCCCCCCCCCCCACCCTTTCTTTTTCTGAACGAGAACTTTACTTTCCAGTCATTGTCATATTACTAAGCATGCGCACCAGCAACCCTGTTCAGTGCCCTAGAAAATTTAGATCCAGTGCGCATTTCGTCTTCCTGAAAGGGAATAGCATCTATCTATACTATATACATTTGCGGACTTGAGATTTTTCGTGGCAAAAGGCTTCTCAACCACTCAACACTCAGACTTCAAATTTTATATGGTGTATCAGAATGGATGTAAGGGTGCACAGTTTTTAACAGAAGTCTCAAATCGGTGTAGTTTTTTAAAAAATTGGAAATGTATTGTTTCCCCAATTTTCACTAGGCTCATTGACATGCTGTAGGTTTTATGACATCATCACTTCCTGAACATTTTCGGTGCGCACCACTGCACACTGTGTACTGTCCTATCGCTGAGTTTTGGGGATGAACCTACGCATCTCGGGTTTTGTTCTTATTTCTATCTATGCAGCATTAATGCCTTTCTTAGTTCACAGGCGTCTTAAGTTTTACTAAAACACAAACCTGTTAATCGAACAGCTACTCAGCTAGTTTGGTAATAAGTAAGTCCATTAAATTTGAGCTCCGGCCTATCGATCAAATGGTCGCCTTGTACAGAAAAAGAAAAAAAACACCAACAAAACTGTGTCAAAAGTTAGAATGGCACAGGGGTAAAAAAGGAAAATTTATGCTCCCACCGATATATGCAAAGCCTGATAAGTATTCATTGCACGATCACCCTATAACAAGGTTATATTATCTATATATAATTATGGAGGATTGTAGTCTGTTACATAATGGCAGCCTGTCATGTTGTAATATGAATTCTTCATGTCTGACGTCCAATAGGTGAAAAAATATAATAGAGGTGCGAGTACACTTTCAACGTCACTTTTTGAGCAAATTGAACTTCGCCAGCAAACTAGATATTTTCATAAATTGAATAACTTTACTTCGTTAAATGTATAGAGGTATTTAATTTACTCTGTCCATAAACGTAGTTTATAGATCTGTATTACACACCTCATCTCACGCACCCTGTAACCTGTCTTGCACGCTCTTTCGTCGATAGCATACGCTCAGGATATCCGTGACAAAATGGCACAGTGAGCCATCTTCTTTTTAAGTTCTTTTGTGATTATACCGACTCGTCTAGAATAAATACCAAATGCATGGATATTCACTGTGGTAGGCTTATTATTTCTTGCGAAACCGTCTCTTGTCATATGTTCAACAGCTGACCACGTTGAGAATTCGGTCAGTATACGATAATACATATGTTTTGTAGTTGTAAAATGCCACGGGCCGTCACCTATGCATTTTACAGAAGGCGTACAAATTTATCACTGCTGCCAAATGCCAATAATACAATGGATTGTACAGCAGGTCACATGGTTTTGGGACCAGTTTACTTTGTACAGCGCGTCTTGTCCTTGCTGAGAGAGGCTGAGATTTACAGCTTGATCTAAAAACTTGCATTCACAAAATTCTTTTCAGATCCAAACAAAGCGATGTTTGAGAATCTTCCCAATGCAGTAAAGTTTATAAGGAACCATTTAATTCTTTTTAATAAAAATAATAATGAAGATAATTTATATTTCGCCCAATCCAACTATTTGCTTTTGGCGCTTTACAGAAAGTCTTGTTCTCTCCATCTGCAACTTACCCCCCCCCCCCTCTCTCTCTGCTAGGCATACATTGTGTACATAGACACACACACATAACATACTTTAAGGTAGAGATTAAACAATAAAACAGCAAAAATAAAGTGAATTGAGAAAATAAATGGATTTTTGTGAAATTTAAATTCACACAGCTCTGTATATCAATATCAAACATTAAAAAAGGACCCAAATAGACCGTGAAAGGCGGAAGTGACTGTTGTCATGGTGACGCGCTGTAAAACCCGAACTCAAATTCAAACTTTCGAACGATGCTTCTTTTCCTACTTTGATGTTTGTCCATATTGATGTAATTGTATGCGCGCGTCGGTGAATATTCTTTGTATTATCATCAATCCTCAATCACTGATCTAATTTGGAACCACATTATAAAAGACCAGAGTATTTCGTAAACATGCCAGAAGACACGGAGTATAACATTTTTTTACATCAGTTGTCGAAGCCAAGTTCGATTATGACAACTAGGGCATTCACAGATGTCAGGACTGTGTCCTTTCCGACTGCAACTTCTCACAGGGGAATAAAATCGTGTGTCCAACATTAAATCTCCATCGTTGAATTCCTCGGATGGTTGGTGGGCCCTCCTGGTAGGTTCTCCTTCGATTGTAGGTCTTTGTTAATTTTTGGTGGGTCGCTGCTCTTGGCATTTATACCTCTCTGTTTCTTGTTGCATTTCGTTCTCCTTTGTTGAGTTCTTGTTGACTTCTTTGGCTTTCTTAGCCCTCAAAAGGGCTCCCATTTGGGTTTTCTTGTTCTTTCTTCTTTTTTGTCTTTCTGTCGTTCTTCCTTCTTTAAGGTTCTAGCCCTCAAAAGGGCTCCCCTTCGGGCTGCTTTCTTCTTTATGTTGTGGGCTGGCACCAAGAAAAGAAGAAGAAGAAGAAAAAAAAAAGGGCTGAGAGTAGAAAGGATTCCTATCATGGGTGGGTAGGAGGGGGGGGGGATGTGAAAGGGGATCCTTACAAAGGGTAAGGATTTATGCCCCATGGCATGGGCGGTAATTGTTGTCGGTGTTGAGTGTGTTCGTTTATTTATTGGTTAGGGTCTCCTTCCGTAGGGTCCCCTTCTGTAGGGTCCCCTTTTGTAGGGTCCCCTTCCGTAGGGTCTCCTTCTGTAGGGTCCCCTTTTGTAGGGTCCCCTTCCGTAGGGTCTCCTTCTGTAGGGTCTCCTTCTGTAGGGTCTCCTTCTGTAGGGTCTCCTTCTGTAGGGTCTCCTTCTGTAGGGTCTCCTTCTGTAGGGTCTCCTTCTGTAAGGTCTCCTTCTGTAGGGTCTCCTTCTGTAAGGTCTCCTTCTGTAGGGTCCCCTTCTGTAGGGTCTCCTTCTGTAGGGTCTCCTTCTGTAAGGTCTCCTTCTGTAGGGTCTCCTTCTGTAAGGTCTCCTTCTGTAGGGTCCCCTTCTGTAAGGTCTCCTTCTGTAGGGTCTCCTTCTGTAAGGTCTCCTTCTGTAGGGTCCCCTTCTGTAGGGTCTCCTTCTGTATGGTCTCTTTCCGTAGGGTCTCCTTCTGTAGGGTCTCCTTCTGTAGGGTCTCCTTCTGTAGGGTCTCCTTCTGTAGGGTCCCCTTCTGTAGGGTCCCCTTCTGTAGGGTCCCCTTCTGTAGGGTCTCCTTCTGTATGGTCTCCTTCTGTAGGGTCTCCTTCTGTAGGGTCCCTTTCTGTAGGGTCTCCTTCTGTAGGGTCTCCTTCTGTAGGGTCTCCTTCTGTAGGGTCTCCTTCTGTAGGGTCTCCTTCTGTAGGGTCCCTTTCTGTAGGGTCTCCTTCTGTATGGTCTCCTTCTGTAGGGTCTCCTTCTGTAGGGTCCCTTTCTGTAGGGTCTCCTTCTGTAGGGTCTCCTTCTGTAGGGTCTCCTTCTGTAGGGTCTCCTTCTGTAGGGTCTCCTTCTGTAGGGTCCCTTTCTGTAGGGTCTCCTTCTGTAGGGTCTCCTTCTGTAGGGTCTCCTTCTGTAGGGTCTCCTCCTGTCCTATCGCTCTGTTATATTCTGTCTATCTTTTTTCTTACCACCGTTATCGTGCTGACCTGCTCTGTCCAAACTCAAACCGTCGTTAATTGCACGGTCAAATTGAAAACTGACTGAATGTCTCTTGTACCATACAAAGAGCGCGAACTGCACAGTACCTTTAAAAAAAAAAAAAGGACAATACTGTGACGTCACCCACCGTGAGCAGTCTCGTGTCGATCAGTCATAGCCTTGGGTGGGTAGGTGGGTGGGTGAGCCTTGCAGGTAGGTATCATTCAACGGTGAGAAAGTGCTGGAAGTGACACGTGGTACCTACCGCAAAGGCTCAGGCATCTTTAGACTCGGCCGTGTATTTGCCAAACTCTGGCTTCTCATAGTGGTAGAGAAGTTACAGGTGGTTATAAGGAGGGTTTAGTGCATCTTCAGTTTCTCTCATGGTACTAATTTGATGCCTGAAGCATTTTCGCTATCTATCTATCTATCTATCTATCTATCTATCTATCTATCTATCTATCTATCTATCTATCTATCTATCTATCTATCTATCTATCTATCTATCTATCTATCTATCTATCTATCTATCTACCTACCTATTTATCTCTCTATCTATCTATCTATCTATCTATCTATCTATCTATCTATCTATCTATCTATCTATCTATCTATCTATCTATCTATCTATCTATCTATCTATCTATCTGTCTGTCTGTCTGTCTGTCTATCCGCCCGGCAGGCCATTTGTCCATCCGTCTGTCTGTTTGTCTGTCTATCAGCCTGTCTGTCAGTTAATCAGTCTGTCTGTCTATTCGGATTGGAATTCTCTTAAATTTTTGTCCCATGCGATCCGACAGAGACATCCTTTATGAAGATTTCCATGTACTCATGGGATAAGATTTAGTAATTCTGAAAAAAAAAAAAACAACCTTGAATTTTTTTGGGGGGCTACATTTTTTATTCTACCGATGTGATTCCCATTATTTCTTTTTTCGGTGTGTTTTTGTTGTCTGTGAAAAATGAACCAGTATCCATTTTAAGGGTAACGATATGCACATCCCGTTTTATATGCGAGTACAAACATCATCGCATCGTTTTATCGGTTTTCAGGACAAAAACCGCATACCTGTTTTTAACTTTCTTAGACCAGAAAGTAAAGAGAGAACGGTGTTCAGTTTTGACAAGCTGTGGGATTGATGGGTTCAGCACACGCCCAACTCCCACTCGGTCGTACTGGAAAGTTGGCAGGAAGGTTGTTGTATCTAAGAAAAAGTTCTGCAATCGCACACTCTCCTCAAGCTGAGTTTTGGCATTGGTACTGCATAATGTCTTAACCAGACATGGGATTTCTTCGCCAAATGAACTAGAAAGGGGCGGGTCTTTTCATTCAGTCTGGTTTCTAGTTATTATTACAAGCTGAGGTACCTGGCATAGCGGGTTGTTTTGTGATTTGTTTCTTTGCTTGTTTGTTTATCTTCAGAAATGTCGTTCTTCAGTCCCTTTGCGCGCCAATGCCCTGCGCACCCCAACAGCAATCGAGACGAAGATTGACATGAAATGGCATTTTTTTTGCGCACGGGTCAGTATGTTTAATAGGGAAACATCGCGGAAAGTGATAGCATCATGTGTTCATGGAAAAGAAAGGACCGGAGCAAAGCAAACTAAAAAAAAATTCGTCCTCACGATTTCAAGTCTTCAAATCTAAAAAACCTTTTGCAGGTGGAAAGGAAGACACCTTCAAAATCTCAGCCAATCCGAACTGTATGAGCGGAGTCTTGTTAAAAATCCCCTGAGTTTTTTTTTTTTAGTATTACTAGATGAAGTTCCCGGCATTATCCGCGATAAACCTGTGAACCCACCATTCCATCTCTCGCTCTATCTGGTCTAGAAAGCTTCTCATATTCTACAGTCTTAACTCTTACCAGAGAGTACTACAGATTTCATGCGCACCAGAGCACTACGCACTCCTTTTTGGTAGGGAAATTGTGCGCACCGAACTGAACGCGTATCAATACATCGTTTCCGGTGCGGTGGGCTTACTGCAGGGAGCCGAAACAAAGATCTTTGTATCTTACATTTTTACAACTTTTTATTTAAAAATACCTGAAACTTGATTCAACACAATCGGTGAATACAAAGCGATTGGACTGGATTAGTTGACACTTTGGAAAAATGAACTTCATCATTGCTGAATCTGTCATTTAGGCTGTAGCGTCGAGCAAAGGAAGGGCTAAAATTACACCACAATGAATTACTCCCGTCACTATTTTTTTTTATAATAAGATAACTATAGATTACTAGCTGAGTTCCTGGCCCTGCCCGGGATAAATCGATTTATTAGGTTCAGTTCTGGGTGATTATTATGAACCTGCTTCATTTTGCCTGTTCCTTTAGCTTTATTTTATTTTTGTTTGTTTGTTTTTAGATACGTTTTACTGCTCTCCCTTTGCGCGTTGACATCCTGCGCGTCCCGCCAGCATCCGTCAAATGGCTATGATTTGCGCACGGGTTAGTTTGTTTGCACATCGCAGGAAGTGATAACGTCATGTGTTAATGAAAAAGAAATATTATAATATTTTCCTAGGCATAATTATTGAAAACACAAACCTATGAACTTTTGGCCCTGCAGCGTCAATCTCCCAATTCCAGACCCTTTCTTTTTCCTAGTGCTTAGGCACATTGAGAACACACATACAAGGTTTCATACTTGATAGTCTCAGAACTCAATCTCATCATTCAAACCAGTCCTAACCGGTACTTGTTTTGTGAGTGTGATACAGTCTGTACCGGAACTAATCTTAGTTACATTAATTTGCCGAAAAAATAGACCGAACGCCAATGTGTCGCAACCTAGAAACTAATACAAACGTTCTGCGAGTTATTAATTATTTTTTTATTTTCTGTGCCGGGGACACGACCACGGTCTATACTAAGCGCTGTATAAAATCTGAGGGCCACCAAATCAGCATTAACGGAGGAGTAGCGAAAGGCGCGCTGCAATTGTCGTAAGGTTTCACTTTTATTAATATAGATTATTATCTTAAAGTCACAATGTTCACCACTGTAGAGTCGACATTTCGATCTTGTTAGTATTGAAAATTTCGGCCAATATTATACGGTCTTCGCAGATCCCGAGAACTATCCTTGATCATGCCAGAGACACCTTTGTCTTTTCCTAGCTGAGAAGCTCTACGAAGCGAAATCGTCTTTGTCAAGCCAAGTCCTATTGACTGGAGCTCTCCTTCAGATCCTGTTCGAAAGAATGGAGAAAAAATAAAAAAATAATAATCTCCTTTATTCATTTTTTTCCTTTCCATCTCTTTTGTCTCCTCGTCTGTCCTTTCTGCTATTACTTCTACTTTAGGCTAATGGCGAGAAGCCAGAGATAGTAGTGTGGGGTTTTAGACATGAAATGGGTATGTTTCGAGTCTATATCAAAATACGGCAAAAGAAAATGTTGTATGCAGCAAAGCCTCGCGTAAGAAATAATACAGAAACGGTATTTATTTTTTGATTTTGCTTCAAGCCTTTTCTGCGACCACTCAGATTTTCAAATCAGTGTGTGTGTGTGTGTATTTAAAAAAAAAATAATATTTCGAATTTGGCGTTGCGGGTAAATTCATTGATCATTGATGCTATGGTTTGAGTGAATTCAAGTTACTTTTCCTCTCCGTCTCCATTTCTTCCTCTTCTTCTTCTTCTTTCTATCTCTCTGTTTCCCACCTCCCCCATCCCTCTGCTTTTCTCGATATTCCAAGCATTCCCCCTGAAAACTGCAAAAGCCTTGCCATCCCATCTTCCCTCTAAGCATAATCAGCTTTTGCAGAGGGCCAGAGATCCCAAATAGCGCCACAGAACAGAACTGAGACGGCTCCCTCATTCCTTCCGTTTCACTTCCATGTCTTGTATTCCATTCACTTTTTTTTTTTTTGCCACTTCCTGTAGTTTTCGATTCCAGATATCTTTTTTTTTTCTTCTCTTTCCGCAGAACTCCTGGCCTGTCGAACGAAGATCGAAAACAAAAACAAAACAAAACAAAACAAAAAAAAATGAAGAAAACTATGGCCCACACTATTATTCCCGCAAACGACATTTTGGAGATCCTGCGACAAACTAATAAATAATAGCAAAAAAGAACCAAAAAAAAAAACAAACAAACAAACAAACAACAGGTGCAATACTGGCAGAGAAGTTCAGGGACGAAATGTAAGTCTTTACAGAGGAGGTGAACGATGGAGAAAGGATCAGTACAGGTAAAAAGTAAGTCAGTAGAATTTCAGCACCTCCGTCTTTGACCCTTTCCCCTACCCTCACCTGTCCGTCCTCACGTGGCTTGACAATGCCAGGTGTCCAGAGACGAGCACAGGTGAGCTGGTACGTTTTTCAGGATTGCGCAGTGACTAAATCAGCTGTAGTGTGGTGGGGGGGGGGGGGATCTGCTACCAAATGTACGGGTTCAGGGGACGATCTTAAGATGAACACCACTGTAAGTCAAATCCCCATAGTTTTCAAATGTTGAGCGCTCTTTTGCAAAAGTAACGGACAAAATTCTTTGTGACAAAATAGTGTAAGATGTGCAACTTCCACACATCATTGCAACATTATTGTAAAGGTTTATGTTTGCTTGAGGTCTTTGTTTCCGAAGTTTCTCTGCACTTGACATTTCCGCCTCTCTTTTCCTTGTTTTTCTTTTGTTGTTGTTGTTGTTGTTGCTGTATTTGTTGTTGTTGTTGTTGTTGCTGTATTTGTATTTCTGTATTTTGTGTATTTGTTTGATCCCATTCGGGAAAGGATGGCGGCGGGGGTGGGGGTGGGGGGTGGTTGGGTTGGGGGGGGGGGATTAGTTTTGTTTTTTTTAACTTTGCCATGGCAACCAGCCTTGTTAGGCCTACTCTTCTCGATTTCCAACTTCCAAAGTATCTTGAACGTGAGCAAGGTGCACACGGACCATCGGCGTTTTGTCCGAGAAGACTAGGTGTTTGATTCTACCTATCATAGGATCAGGGACAGGAAAATATGAGAAAAATCCCAAATTCCAACTTGCCTGCGCCGACCAGGGATCGAACCTGGTACCTTTGGCATGAAAGCTTAGAGGCGAACACATTACCCCCAGACCAACGTGCCCCCACTGTCGCGATGTGGGTTAGATGGGGAGAATTCGACTGGCACTCTTTCGAGGTCCGCTCCCACAATCGACGAACACACAAAAAAAAATACTTGCACTCTAAAAACTAAATAAATCAATTGCTTTGATTTTTAGCAGAACTGTAGGGCAGTTTAATTACAGGAATTAATGTAACAAATATAATTATAAATATAAATATCAATTCAAAGGCAACTAAATCTAACTAATGAAACTACAGCTTTCTATAAAGACTAACTTATTCACTCTAACTACTTGCAGGTCATATGAGTTATATGCCAAATAGAATCCGCGCACGTGGCGACGGATATAACAGTTTAAATTCTATTAATTCAATGAGACATGTTATGATATGGACATTTCCTCTAGACACGCCATGGAGAATGCTTGTACAACCATGCGTTGTCTGGCGGTAGCTCTGAAACTGTCTTCAAAAGTAAGTAGAACGGTTCACTTTCATCATTACAAATTAGTATGAACTCTCACCATTAGGCCCTCACTGGGAGTGAGAGCGCTGGATGTAAACGCTGTGGGTTCATATCAAACCAAGTAGCTTAGGCTCTGGAGCTTTAAATCATGGCGCTCCTCACAATATGGACTGCTCAACTGCGTCTCTATGTCTCTCATCTGGCTGAGGACTATCGCCGTCCACCTCGTAAATGGATTGTCTACATGTGGCCTCTATCTAAGCTCTGCACGGGTTTAAATACTAAAGCTATGTCTCGACCTTCCGTCCAGATTCATACATTTGATTGGTGCAGTCGCTTCAGCTCAGCCTGCAATATTAATTTATGCTTGTCATGGCCTTGCGCCAAAATCAAGGTCAATTTTACGGTCTAGACAAAATTTAAAATGCGAAACATTAACTACTAAAATCTTCAAACCCCGTGCTTTCTACTCTTATGCACGAATTTCCGAACGCCAACTAAGCGTCTAAATAAACTACCTTTACCCGCCCCTTATCTATGTTAATCAAAATCACGGGGTCGAGAACTGCTCTGTCATTCCTAGCTATACATTTATTCTATCTCGCCCCTCCTTCTCTCCATCCATCAGAAAAAAGGTGTTTCAAAACAAACTGTTCACGAGAACAGCTCAAGGACAAATTACGCTGGTTATAATCAACAAGATCGTAAAAATTAACTCACTGACGTCGTGACCTAGCACGGCATTTATGATCCTAATGTGATTATGACACATCCCCCACCCCAGTGAAAACTTAGGGTTTGAACGACATAACTGTCTACTAACGTTGCTATGTAATAGTACTTTTGAAAGGGCTATATAGTAAAAAATATAGCGTTACTGAAAGTCAAAAAAAATAAAATTCTAAGAACGTGCATTATCGATGGACAATAGCATATGTATATTTATATGCGACGTTCTGTGATAATATATAATTATTGTAGCACTTAAGAATTAAAGTGATAAACTTCTCTCACACAGACATACCGTAAAGACTGAAATATTGAGCAACTAGCTCATCGCTTCATTGAGCGTAATTAATACATTCATAGAACATGAACGAACAATAGTTAATTAAAGTAATGGTATCCTGGCAGCAGTAGGTCTGGTCGCTCGGTTTGCCATTTTCTCATCTCATTGACCCGCAGACAAAGGCGTCAAGGTTGTCTGAAACTCAGGTCATGGTCAGGATGGACGCTAGTGGAAAAAGGAATCACATGGAAATTTTGAGAAAGAATGTCCATAATTGGTAGGACAATATAATGTGAAACCATCCACGGTCTCCGAAAAAGGTGAAAAATGCTCAACCTCAATGTTCAACAGACTATTTTAGAACACTAAATCAAACGGGACAATACATCAGCTTGTAAATTATCCTCCCCAGGTATAGCCCGAATAGTAAATTTGTATTCCTGGAGCGCAAGGCTCCATCTGGTTAGTCGAGCATTCTTGGCTCTGTTCGACTTAAGAAACAGTAATGGTCGATGATCCGTTTCAATTATAAATTCGGACATTAATAAGTATCGAGAAAATGCATCTACCGCGTAAACAATTGCGAGGCACTCTCGTTCGACAATCGCATAGCGCGTCTCTCGATCAAGTAATTTCCGGCTTGCATATAAGCACGGTCGCAAGAAACCGTCACGCTGTTGGAGTAACACGGCGTCTATTCCCTTATCTGACGCATCCGTTCGGACGACGAATGTCTGGCGTATATCGGGTAAAACAAGCAGGGGGAAAGTACAAAATAAATTCTGAATAGTCTGAAGGGCATCAGCGCACTGAGGCGTCCAGACGACTCTATTTGGAACATTTTTCCTCGTTAGATCAGATAACGGGGCTGAGAGAGAGGAAAAGTTTGGTATAAATTTCCTGTAATAATTCAAAAGTCCCAACAAGCTACGGATTTGCTTTTTAGTTTTAGGGGGTTGCAGTTTCAAAATACTGGATATCTTGCGATCGTCTGGAGTCTGAACCCCGTGGGTTATGGTATGACCCAAACAGTTTATATGGTGATATCCCAGGAACACTTTACTGGGTCTCGCGGTAAGGCCAGCTCGGCGAAGAGCGGCAAAAACTTCACGAAGGGCCATTAAGTGGCCAGCCCAATCGACCTGAAAAATACATATATCATCGAAATATGATAGAACGCAGCGCAATTCATTTAGCAAGATGTTCATCATGCGCGCGAAAGTGGCTGGTGCAGTAACCAGTCCAAAAGGCATATATTTCCATTGCATTAAACCCAAAGGGGTTTGAAAAGCTGTATATCCTTTGGATAAGTCTATTTTAGAGAAGATACTTGCATTGGATAACCGCGCGAATAAGTCCTCCTGATTGGGAATGGGTTCCGCATCATAGATGGTTATAGCATTGAGCTTTCTATAGTCAATACAAAAACGCACGGTATCGTCTTTCTTCTTGACCAAGACAATCGGCGAGCAATACGGACTTGTTGATCGTTCTATCACGCCTAGCCGTAGCATGGCACGTACTTCTGTAATTATCGTTTCGTGAGCGTGCAGCGGGCGCGGGTATGGTTTAACAAACACCGGTACGTCTGTCTGAAGTCGTATTACATGTTGGACTAAAAACGTACAACCCGGCAAATCAGTGAACACCGTGGCAAATTCTTGGAGCAGGTGTGTAAGATCCTGTTTCTGCGACGGCGCAAGCTCATCATTGATATTAACATCGTTTATACTCTCGGTGGCCTGTAATATGGGCAACGATTTGTCGATACTCAAAGGGTCCTCGTCGTCGACAGTAACTAAAGCCGCGTTGGCCATTGGGACGACATGAATGGAGTTGTTACGACGATCATCGCTAAGCAGGTACTTTTTCAGCATATTAATATGGAATATTTTCCTCTGCCCACGAATATCTATCAAATAATTCACTCTGGAGAGTCTCTTAAGGACTCTGTATGGTCCCTTCCAAGTTAGAAGGAGTTTGTTTTGCGTTTGCGGCAAAAGAACAAGTGTCAGATCTCCGACTGACAAGGCGCGCATTTGGGCGCCCTGATCGCGATAAAATTTTGAAGAACTCGCTCTAGCGCATGCAAATTGCAGAGCGGTTTTGCATGCATTAATAATTCGTTGTCGGAGATCGACAACATATTGATACGCGCATCGCGTATCATAATCGTCGGTTTCAGAACCGCCGAACAATTGACTAAGTATGGCCATCGGGCCACGTGGTTTACGTCCGTATAATAACTCAAATGGGGAGAAACCCGTGGACGCGTTCGGGAGTTCCCTATAGGCGAAGAGAATAGCGGGGAGCTGACGGTCCCAGTCTCCAGGTTTGTCGGCGGATACGCGTGCTAGCATAGACTTCATGCTCGCATTCCACCGCTCGCAACAACCATTTGACTGCGGATGATAGGGGGACGTTAATTTCTGTTTAATTCCCGCTAATTCTAGTACCTTTTTGTATAGATCAGAGGTGAATTGTGGTCCTCTGTCTGAAAGAATCTCGGTCGGAAATCCGACTCGCGAGAAAATAGTAACAAGTGCCTCAGCGACATGGTCAGCCGTAATATCTCTTAAAGGAATAGCCTCAGGCCAGCGCGTCGCGTAGTCGATTACCGAAAGGATGAATCGATGGCCTCTGTCTGATTTACTAAGAGGACCTACTATGTCAACTGCGACACGCTCGAATGGTGTTGAGACTGGAGGCATCTCCTGAAGGGGTGCGCGTGATGCTTTACCTTTAGGTGTACGTTTTTGACATACATCGCAGCGCGCCACAAAACGGTTCACGTCCGCGTATACACCAGGCCAGAAAAAATGAGCCAATATCCGTGATTTGGTTCTGGCTGAACCTTGATGGCCTGAAAATGATGTATCATGCGCGAGACGCAGAATGTCGCGACAAAACGACTTAGGCACCACGAGCTGTTCAATGGTCTCACGTTTACTTCGGAAATTTCTGTATAATAATTCATTTTTAATGATAAACGGAGAGGCATTTCCGTTCTGAGGCTGAACTTTCGCAAACAGCGGTTTTAGTGGTGGATCGCTTTGTTGTTCCTTATAGAAAACTGTAGGCGTGACATTAAAATCAAACGCAGGGGTTTGTACAGTACCATCCGGTGGACGTTTTGACTGTTGTCGTGTGGTGACACACGCTACGTTTTCGTTCCAAACTTTTAACTGGCCGTCAGGTGTATCATTGACCTGTGGTAAATTACCAATAATTAGATCGGCAGCCGGATTTGGTAATACGCATGCCGTTACGACACCTGTAATAAAAGGCGTGTCGATGTATACCTCCGCGAGACGGAATCGCTCGACGGAGCCCCCGAAAGTAATGCAAGTTGCCTGTTGGTCAATCAGCTGGGTCGGTCTGACCAGTGATTCCCTAACACCGATAGTGGTGCAACCTGAATCGCGTAAGACAGACGCGGGTATGGCGTTAACATGACCCTCATATAAGGTCAATGACCCGTGTTGATGGAGGGCCGACATAACCGGAACGGTGCCCGTCATGGGCGTCGTGAGTTCAACGCTACGGCTACTCTGTGCAGCCGGAACAATGACGGTGCAAGCATTTGCAGCTTCAAACTTAACCCTACAATATTTTGACGTATGACCTGGTTTATTGCACCGATAACACCTAGTGCTGTCATATATATTACGTCTGGGTTGCATTGGAGGTGTATTATATGGGTTATTATAATATGTCCAAGGAGGTGGACATGGTGGGCTCTGATAATGGTAGCCCTCGTTAACGTCACGACGGGGCGGACCTGAATAATTAAGAAAATGTCCCCGAGTGGGAGGTCCAGCACGGCGTGGAAAACCGCGAGCTTTATTGGGCGGCGGTTCGGAATATGCACGCGGAGGCGGCGTCTGGCGATGAACTGGTCGAGAATTTCTTGTACCCCTTGGTGCAGTTCCACCGTCTCCGGCATAAAACGGTTCGCTAGTTTTGGGTTTAGACAGCGAACGATTAGGATGTGCGGACGCGTACTGTTCTACCAAGGACGTGATTTCCGCTAACGTCTTAGGTGCCCACTCCTTAATGTGGGAGACTAGTTCTGCATGGCTCGCGTTAAATATTTGGTCCTTCAGAACGAGCTCATAAAGCCCTTTAAAATTACCGTCAGCGACACCGGCCAGCTGAATCCAGCGGTCTAAGTAGTGCTTTAGGCGGTCGACGTACGTTGAAAAATTTTCGGACGGGTCTGGCTTACAATTCCGGAATCTTTGGTGAAAACCGTCCTCGGTGTGTTGAAAACGCTTTAAAAGAGCCTTTTTAAGGATGTCGTAATTTTTAGAATCCTCGATGTTGAGGCCATGGAATACCTCAAGTGCACGTCCCGTTAATAAATTTGCAAGGCACGAAGTCCATTCAGTTCTTTCCCATCCGGCGGCTACCGCGTGGAGCTCAAAACGATGAATATAAGAATCGATCTGGTCGACCTTATCATTATAGGTTGGAAGCTTTGGTTTTGCTTTAACATTATTCGTTGGAGCCGCGGTCGGTTGGTTTCCTTGCAGCTCTAATTTCTTTAGGGCAATTTCATGCTCTCGCTGAGCCGCTTTCTCGGCTCTTTCTTCTTTTTCTCTTTCTCTTTCTTCTTTTTCTTGTTCTCGTTTGCGTTCCGCGGCCTTCTCGGCTCTTTCTGCGGCACGCTCTTCTCTAGGTCTTCTTTTAGTCTACTCTCGCACCAAGAAGCCAGCTGGTCCTCGGGTATGCCTAACAGCTTCGCTGAATTTATATAGGAAGTGTAATCGGCCATTATGATTAGTTACACTCACAATAGGTCTCTACATGAGATCTATTAATGTTAATGGACAGGTATCCGGATAAATTCACGCAATAGCCCGCCTGACAGTGTACTATGTTATCACTGCAGTATTTACGTTAATCCGATACGCGATAAAAAATATTTACTTATTTAACTCCGCGATTATTAATCCCTGAGGCAATTTGCACTCGTCGGGTCGACGTCACTAGTAGACGACAAAATACAAACAATGTTCCTTCTTCAATGAAATCGCAGTGTCCTTACTGTTATCACTGCCGATGTAATATATAATTACATGTGAATCAACGAATATTAGATCGTTGATTAATATTTTTAGCTATTTTTCTATAGCTCTAGTATAATTGCAATTGCAAGGTAATTTTATTACCTGAAGTTCTCTTTAAAGAACAATAACTTCAGTAATTATATACTGGATATTCAAGGCAGGTGCACAACTGCACTTGAATGGGGAATCAATATTCCCAATATATAAATATATACTCTGGCGTATCATCCTTATACGTC